>JANAVB010043216.1:832251-1292251 GCA_029216955.1 Iris pallida | reverse complement strand
CGGTCTACTGAAATCTCGTGCTCGGTCACAACATGACCTAGGAACTCCACCTGGTCTAAGAAGAACTCACACTTCGAAAGCTTCCCGTAGAGTTGCTCCCTCCTCAGAGTCTCTAACACAACTCTCAAGTGTTCCTCATGCTCCTCTTGCGTCTTCGAATAGATCAAGATATCGTCTATGAAGACCACCACAAACTTGTCAAGGTACTAATGGAATACCTTGTTCATCAAGTTCATGAACATCGCGGGAGCATTGGTCAACCCAAATGGCATCACTGTAAACTCGTACTGGCCGTACCGAGTCCGAAATGCCGTCTTGGGAATGTCATCCCGCCTCACCTTCAGCTGGTGATACCCGGACCTCAAATCTATCTTCGAAAAGACCTTTGCCCCACTCAACTGATTGAACAAGTCGTCGATCCTCGGCAAAGGGTACCTATTCTTGATAGTGAGGTTGTTGAGCGCCCGGTAATTTGCACATGCGGGACGTACCGTCCTTCTTCGGCACGAACAGGACTGGCGCTCCCCAGGACGAAGAACTGGATCTGATGAACCCCTTGTCCTGCAGCTCGTCGACTTGCTTCTTCAGCTCCATCAACTCGCTGTTGTTCACCCTATAGACATACTGCGAGATGGGCTCGGCGCCCGGCACCAAGTCTATGGAGAACTCAATGTCCCTGTCTGGCGGCATCCCCGGCAACTCCTCGGGAAAGACATCTGAGAACTCAGCAATCAACGGATGTGGCAAATCCTGCCACGACAACAAAGCTCCACAGAATCCAGCCTCCGGCTCCGCTGCTCCTCGAGCAAACTCGATCTCTGGCTCACCCGACGTCCTAAAAAGAACTCTGCCTCCTCTACAATTAATGCTAGCATGGTGCATGCTCAACCAATCCATACCGAGTACCATATCGTACCTCAGTAGGGGCATTACGAGCAGACACGCACTCAAATCCTGGCCTCTCAGAGTGACTCTCCGCCCCTTGCAAATATTATTAACCAGGATAATACCTCCCCTGGTCATAATCTTGCAAGTCCTACCCATATATTCAGCAATGATATTGTGTCTCAGAGCAAAAGAAACAGACACAAAACTATGGGTCGCCCCAGAATCAAATAAGGCGAAAGCAGGGAAAGAATCTAGGAGAACATGACCTGCTACAACATCTCCCACGGGCTCCGCCTCCTCCTCTGCTGCCAAAGCGAACACCCTGCCCGCGGGTGCTCCCCTCTGGTGCTGGACAAAACGCTGCTGCTGGGTCTGAAGTGGAGGACCCCTCTGCTGAACTGCTGGCCCTCTAGCCGGCTGCGCTCTGTCCTGGCCTCCTCTGACTCCGCGAAAGCGGCAATCCCTCAGCTGGTGATCGGGCGCCCCACAGTAGAGACAGACGCCCAACCTCTTCCTGCAAGCCTCCCTGGTGTGCCTCGGCTTCCCGCAGAAGCCGCACGGTGTAGCCGGTCTCTGGCCCTGTCCCTGGTGCTGCTGGGCACGCGCCGGTACCTGCTGGATCTGTAACAGAGGCTGCTGCTAAAATGGCCTCTGATGCTGCTGCTGCTGAATGTGGGGGCGCTTGGCCGGTCCCGCACTGGAACTCGCCCCCATAGTATCTCCGCTCCTCTTCGGCTTGAGGCCGAAGTCCTCCTCTGCGATCTGCGCGTCCATCAATATCTGATCGAACGTCGCATCACGGCGACCCGAGGTGCGGGTGCGCACTGCATGAATAAGTCCCATGCGGAACTTACGAGCCTTCTGCCCCTCATCCTGGATCATATCGGGAGCAAACCTGCTAAGGCGGAAGAACTCAGCTGCATACTCGTCCACCGACGAGTTTCCCTGAACTAGACCCACGAACTGGCCCTCCAATGCTGTAAGAGCCACATCCGGGAAGAACTTCTCCTTGAAGAGCCTCCGGAAGTTCTTCCAAGTCAGCCCTCTCACCGACGCACGAGGATCCGTGCGGTACCATGTCAGCACAATGTCGAAGAATCGGCTGGCTGCGGCCGAAACCCAAAGTGCTCTAGGAAGCTTTGCCAGCTCCATGCTCCGCTGCACATCCTCTAGCCAATCGTCTGCATAGAGGATGCCCTCCGTGCCTGTGAAGTCCCTGGAGCTCATCTTTCTGAAGTCCAATACTGTCCCCGGCCTGGACTGCTGCTGGTACGGCTGCTGGCCAGTAGGGCCCTGTACCGTACCCGGTGCCACTCTCTCTACTGCTGCCAGCGCAAGCTGATGCGAGTTCTCCATACTCTGCCTCAGCATCTCGATCTGACGGTGTGACGCCTCCGACTGGCGCTGCGACGCCTCTGCCTGGGCCCGCTGTGTCTCCATCATCTGCTGAAGGAGAAGGAATATATGATGCGTATCCGTCGGTATCGGTGGTGGTGGCGACAGTAACTCCGGAACGACGACTGAAACCCTCTGGGGTGGAGGTGGTAGACCTCCCTGTGCAACTGCCTGGGTCTCTAGAATAGTAGAATCACAGGGGGCAGTCTCATGAACCTCCTCCTCTGTCTGATCAGATCTCTCAGGCAAGCTACTCGATCCAGTGGCCTGCGGGTGCGTCTTCATCATCCTGGAGACGAATTGAAACAAGGAGATCAATATGGCACATGAGTAGATTATTAAAGAAGGACAGTTAATTTAATACAAGGTGAATAATCATGATAATCAAAAGATCAAAAATTTCCTAGGTGTGATTGAGAAACTCCTATCATGTCCTAGGTCCTACGTCCTAATTGCAAGCTCGTAATTAGTACTCTAAGTCGAGCACCATTACGAGATCGCACTAATTGCGACACTGGACCTGCGTGGGCCACCACAAAAACGTGTCACGATCCGCACCCTTATGAGGGGCACGAGCACGTGGGTACGTCCAGCCTACGTCGCAGAATCGGCGGTAGAACGCTGTATATAACGTCTGTAAATACCTACGACTAACAGTTAAAATGTACCTGTACAGTATATACTCTTCGAATGGAGGTGACATAACAATACAGTCTCAATCACAGAATAAAACTAAGGTAGAAAGCTCAGAAGGAAAGACATATGATAGATGAAGAGTAAATAAGTCCACAATCTAAATACAAGTCCAGATATATACAACACCACAGGGTATCAAAATAGAATATAGAAACTACAGTCTGATAAAGCTAGCTGGATCGCAGTCCAGTCAAACCTAGCTAATCTATACTACTCTGGAAGTACAAAATCTAGTGGCTCTACTATAAGGCCACGATCCAAGGCTACTCCATCTAACTCGAACCCATAATAGGTCGAGCAGTCCGCCTCGGAATCATCTGTAATATATCATAACGGTATCCTGTCAGGAAAATGAGCAAGTACAAACACTAACAGCAGTTCCATATGAATTGACAAGTTCTATAAGAGACAGTATAATGAACTACAAGACAAAGATATATGAAGACTTGGGAACCGTTCGGAAGCCGAGTTACAACCCTTAAACCAAACAAGGACCGGGGTTGTAACTCTTCTCCCGAGCAGAACTTAGTCTCCAATCAAGGTACAATATAAGGCAAGTAGAGCATGTGAGTAACTGTATATCATGGCATGGTGAGAAAATACTGAATGTAGAACAAAGCAGGATATGCGATAAGATAAAGTAAATATAAAATATGATTTGAATTATTAGAGCGATATGTGATCGGCTTGGGATAAGTGGCAGGACAGGCTATCCACTTGACCCGGCAATCCGCGGTGACCTCAACGAAGAGTCATGCCGGCCAACCTGGATAACGAGCACAAGGCAAGGGATCTCGCTACACCCTTCGTGACGGAAGAGTAGCGCGAGCACATAAATAGTGACAGGGTGGCTTGGATCACATAGTCCCTAATAATTCCCCATCCCCGAATAGTACAATGGATCTGGACATGACACGTCATGGCACGTGATTTCGTAAGAGGGTAGCAAATCCACTTAGAAATCGGTGTCTATACAAGTACAGGGAACAAGACAGAGAGTGTACCCATATACCCAGAAATCTAGGAACAACATCTCATGTCATGATCCAATGTGTACTAGTTCGTGAACTATCGTGACTAAGAATCAAGTAAGACACTACGACTGAATCGGATATAGCAAATATCAAGACAATGAAAACTATCAGTGAATGTACTCGCCTGCTGTCCTGAGCTGTAGGATATATCAATGCTCAGAGCGGTATCAGAAGACCTAAATATGAGATACTGTAAGTTAATTTAGGTTTAAACAAGTTTAGGAATGATTTACAATGAATGATATGCAATCTAGGTCAAATTAGGTCTCACTGAATCACACTAAGTCCTGTCAAGTCAATCTAGGTCAAATCAAGTTATATCAAGTCAATCTAAGCCTAACCAAGTCAATCCTAGGTCATACCAGTCATCACGGGTCAAAACAAGTCGAAGAAAGTCAAACGGGGTCAAGAGTTGGCCTACAGTTGACTTTTGGTCAACTGGTCAACCCTGGTCAACTCTAGGTCAACCCTGGGTCAATGGTGACTAATAGTTGACTTTTGGTCAACTACACAAGTCTAATGGAAATTGGGTCTAAATTGGGCAAAGTGTTGACCCATAGTTGACTTTTGGTCCAAAAAGTCAACCGTGGTCAACCGGGGCCAAG
Source organism: Iris pallida (assembly GCA_029216955.1). NCBI lineage: Eukaryota > Viridiplantae > Streptophyta > Magnoliopsida > Asparagales > Iridaceae > Iris > Iris pallida. Next base: position 1,287,633 of record JANAVB010043216.1, on the reverse strand, counting down.
ACTAGGTCTAGGCAACTATTTCTAACTATTACCAACCTCTACAACCCATATCCAAGTCCATCTTGGACTTCGAAACTCATATCTTGGACGTAGGCCAATATCCTATTTTACCCTTAAAAAGGGTAAAATTCTAGCTTAGGCAACTATCAAGTTAGCCTACCTACGCTTGGTATTTTGACCCGAGCTCCCTAGGGTAGTAAGGTACTAGCCTATACATATATTACCTACCAAGATACCTAAGTAAAATGGACATCTAGTCCATGTTACGGCCCATTGCCGGTATCTTGAATATTTCAAGATACGCAATGGTACGGCGCGATACCGGCGCCCTACAACCCCGATTTCCATCCGGAAGCCTACCCGCAAAATCTAAATCACGTATTCTTGCCCCACGCCAAGTTTCAAATCATTCCGATACTCCGGGCTCCGTTTCGCCCTCTAACTCGGTTTCCTCTTCTTTCTATTCTAGCTCTTCTCCTATTCTTCTAACTTCTTCTAACCTTTCCTTCTAACTTCTAATTCTTTTCTAACTTCTAATTCCATAAACTTCTTCTACTCTTCTCTACGAATCTATCCATATATAATATATATATATATATATATATATATATATATATATATATATATATATATATATATATATATATATATATATATATATCTATATATATACATATATATATATAGATAAAGGGAGGGGGGGTTCTATAGGCTTAAAGCCAAAAGGGGGGGGGGATTCAAACCTGGCAGCAGCTGCTGCCAGGGTGCTGCTGCTGCTGTTACTGCAGCATGCTGCTGCTGCTGTGGCCGTTTCTTATTCTTCTTCATCTCCTTCTATCTTCTTATATATATATATATACCTATATATATATCTATATATATATATCACTATATATATATATATATATCTATCTATATATATACATAACTAGATATCTATCTATATATCTATCTAGATATCTATCTATCCATCTAAATATATATATAACACACACACATCCATATACACACATCCATATATATATATATATATATATATATATATATATATATATATATACACACTCTCTATATATATAAAAAAATATATATATATATATATATATATATATATATATATATATATATATATATATATATATATATAAACACACACACACCCTCACACAACACAAACACACACACAATCTCACCACTCTCATCCTCATGACACTAATTTCATATCAAATATATACACACACTCACACACATAAATACACATGTGTATATATATATATATATATATATATATATATATATATATATATATATATATATATATATATATATATATATATACCATTCAAAAAGGATTAAATCCTAATAAATCATTAACCTATTTTTCTAGGAAAAACCTACAAATTTGTGGACAAATGGTAGAGAATCTTCTCCTCTCCATTTATTTTGAATGAACTAAATGCAAAAGAGAAATATATTAGAAATTAAGAACATACCTAAAGGAAATGGTTGGAGGAAGAAAGCTTTGGAAAGAAAATGAATTTGAAAGAGAGAGAGAGAGAGAGAGAGAGTTGCTTAGTGCAGAAGAAAGAGGGGGGGGGGGGGGGGGGGGGGGGGGAGGGGGGGCTAGTCATGGACGGCTAAGGCATGGCATGGGTGTGGGTGAGGGGCACTTGTAATTACAAGTTTGCCCCTCCCTAAGCCTAATGCAAATAAATTCCAAAATAGGTTTAGGAAGTTGCTAAAAATAAATAAAAATCATAATTAAACTAAATTACTCATGGGGGACTAGTCCAAACTCTTAAACCCTAAAGTTTAGTGTGGTGGGCCATGGTTAGCTAACATGCTAATTACAGCTCAAGTCGAAATTCACCGGGGTCCCGAATTAACTCGGAATGCGATGAAATTCGAACCCGACTCCTATAATAATTAAATAATAATATTCATGAAATAAAATTTCCAAAAATATTATAAAAATAAAAAATTACTATTTTACCCCTAACTGGGAAAAGTGAGGGTGACAATTTTAAAGGGTTATTGTTTGGGATATTTCACTACTATTACGTTTTATTGTATGTGCATTTTAAAGGGTTATTGTTTGGGATAGTTCAATATAATTATGTTTAAAAAAAATTCTGACAGTTGTAGCCAATATCTATATGAAATAAACCACACACATAAAGTTTACTTACATATGGTCGTATTAGATGAGAAATTTGGTTAACTACAAAGTTGGCAAATTGGGTTCTCGGATATCTGAGAACATCTGATTAGTGATTGGTTTTCAATTATGGACTATGTAGCCTTTCCTAAAGGATAATTTCTTTATGGTCCATGGATTTCTTTTCCTGATTAGAAAATTTATTGGACAAAAGAAAGTTTAGGAAAAATAGGCGAAGGTAAAAGAAGTTTCAAAAAATTTATGTCCCAATACATTCCGCTTGTCTAGTCGTAACAAGTCCATAAAATTTTCGAGAAGAAAGTTCGTGTGCCATATAGAGCAATGTTTAGGCAAAAATACTAAGTCCGTAACAAGTGGTATCAGAACGAAGTTCGATCGTCGTTGTGTCGACATCAGAGATCGTCCACTATGAGCATCCTGTATTACCCAAGGAGAAAGATAAGCACACGGAGGGGCAAAAGCAAGGAGCCGGCATTGAAATGAGCCTTTGGCGAGTTGGTGGTGTCCCGCCTGGAACTCTTGAAAAAGGGTGTGATGCACGGAGAGATGACCTACTTGGTGGTGCTTAAGACGGAGGAGGCAACTGCGCAGGGGGCAACCCGAGATTAGTGACCTCCTCTCGGAGTTTGAGGATGTCATCCTGCTAAAGCTTCCAAGGAGACTACCTCCTTAGAGAGAGGTTGACCTTGCTATCGAGTAGGAAGTTTGTGCGCCGTACGGATCGAAGTATAGAGAAAAATACTAAGTCCATGACATAGGACTCTACGAAAAAGCAATTGAATTTGATTCGTGCAAATCCCCGTCCAAAACCCTAGCTTCCCTCCTTCTGGTCGTTCTCCACAACCCGGCCTTCAGGGTTGAACTCACTACAAGAGTTTCAGTGCATATGAGGTAGTTTTTGGTAGATCGGTTTTGGTACTGGACTATGTCGAGTTGCTGGTTTTTGGTGGACACGGCCGTGTGTGGATACTGTTGGAGACCCGACACACGTGTACTGGTTTGGTATATAGATAATAAACAAATTAGAATAGACTTCTGTTCGTGTTCAAGCAATCCTGTAACGTTGTACAACCTGTATTCTACTACTATTGTGTATAACATTTGTTTATCAGCTCGAGATTACGACGACACGAGATGTATCGACGTGATGAATCCCAAGTCAGATCAATTACAGATAACGATGAATCACAATGATCTATACTTGTGAGATCTATATGATCTTCAAATGACTTAGGACGATCCTTAGATTGTTAGAGTAAACATTGCACAGTCACGCATACAAAGATTTTGTATGTGACAAATACGTATTTGTAGATTCTGAGAGTCGGAACCGGACAACCGGTTGGTATCTGAAGAGTTCATACGTCTGGTCGGTTATCCAATGGTTTAGACTCGTGGAAAAATACAGTTCAAACACAAAGAGGGTTCGCGTCCAGTGGCCTTAGCATAACGTATCGGAAAGAAGTTTTGAATTCCATTGCTGCAATCTGGTATGATGTTTTCTTTTTTTTTTCTTTTTTTTTTTCTCTTTTGCTCTTGCAGACTCAGATTATGTTACGTTTATCAGGTCTCTGATGTTGTGGGATCATGCGTGGGACGGCCGCACGTCCTCACGGTATTTCATCATTATCATTGCACATCTGTCAACACTGACACCCTCTCGGTTGTGCACGAGATAAGGGACGTACACGGACCCATTTTCTGTTGTTACTAGCATCCATAACATTGTATTTATGGAGAAGGCATGACCCTTGTGTTGGAAAAGCAGCATGCAAGAACTGGAGTGAGTGCTCAATTAATCATGCTACTGTTCTTGACATGAAACATTAAGCCTTTTCTAATTAAGGAGATTAACAATTGAGTCATGATGCCTGTTTCCTTTTCTTTGTAGTTTTTACCCCATTTTTCCGACAATTTGACTTCTTTGTAGTTTATATCACATTTTTTTGACAATTTGACTCCTATGCTGTTACTCGTAGTCTAGTACTAGAAAATCTCAAAGATTGCATTTCTAATGACAGATTGATTTATGATATATATATAACACATGATTGCATATATTTTGTATAGGTAATGTCACACGAGGAGATCGAGTTCGGGCTACATGATGACGATTGCAGGGGAAGCATTAGCTTGGGAAGTGTGGTTGCAGAAAAATGAGATCTTGTCCATGATAGAGGCAATGTATATAACAGCGATCTCGGTAAAAAAAAAAAAAAAAAAAAAAAAGAGTTGTCATGGTTGAAGAAGTTCTTAAGAGAATTGGGATGAAATATAAGCAATATGTATTGATTTTTATAATAGGTTCAAGTGCACCGCAACTGTATCATTGGATACCGGATGTGTTGGAGGAAGAAAAAAAAATTCTAAGCTTCAGAAGGTTCATACAGATGATATGCTCACAAATATTTTTTCAATGGAAAACGTTTGAGATTTGCAGCTAGTTCATCGGAATGGCGAGATCCTTCAACTTGTCCGGAATCGAGAGATTTTATAGGGCTGAATTTTCTTCAATTGTGAAAAATTTCCGGAGAATGGCGAATTGAGGGGAAATCCTTTTTTTTGTCCATTTTTTGAGGCTGCCGTCAACTTAGGACCGTGGCCACCCCGCGACCATCCATCCATTCTATGCCCACGGAGGGGCTCGAACTTGGGACCTCCCCCAAGTGAGCCCCCCTCCCTAACCACTTGGGCTAGAGAGCTTGGACGGGAAAATCCTATATTGAATTGCTACATTTTAGAGATTCGAAATAGGAAATTCGTTATAAAAAAAAAAATCGACCAAATTTCTGGTTAGGGTAGAGTTAGTACAATTAGTTCGGTTTTCTAACCAAATTAGTTTTTTACGGTCCGTAAGTCTCTCTTGGGACATTGGGAGATTCTTTATATACGGTTTTCTAACCAAATTGGAGATGATCAACAAACTTTACAAACTTTCGAGAGAGGGAGAGATTGAATTAGGAGGCTCGTTAGAGAGATTCATTGAGAGGTCGAGTGAGATCGTTTGTCTACATGATTTTATCTATGTAGTTTATATGAATTCAATGGTTCTTTTTATTCTCCAAATTGAGTAGTTGTGATGAATTATGTTCGAATCGGATAGAAGAAGTTTGATTGATAATCTTCTATTTTCATTAGTGAAGGATTTTGAGGGAGATCTTTATATTCTTCTTCCAATTTCGATTTTTACGTTCAAATTCTTGTGCTTGGAAGTGGATTGTGGTTGTGTTTATGTGTTTCAGGTCCACTCGGATAGAGAATTCATTCGTTGGGTTCCACCTCCGTTCCCAATACTTCCACTTAGGGTTTGTTTGGTAAATAGAAGTGGTAAGAGGAAAGGTGATTTCATAGGATTTGAAGTATGTGAGAAGATATCTAGTGTTTGGTTCAGCTGGAAAAGAAGACATGAAAGGATTTTGTCTGACAGGTTTTAATTCTTGTCGGCAAGAAATGGAGCTTAAAAACCGGCCAGCCACATCCAGTTTCCTCCACTGGATGTGGGAGGATTTCCTTTTTATTGTTTGCTAATTGTTATAATTAATATAGTTGGTACAATCCTTTGGGGAAGAAGATAACACAGGCTTGCTGGCTTTTATCAGAAAATTAATTGATTGATTATTATAATTAATACAGTTAATAACTAATATTAAATATCCATAGATGGTTTATTCATTATATTTAATATTAGTTAATTGGTTAATTAATTAAAGTATTAATTTAATATTAGATATTTGACTATATAATTATAATTATTAACTAATTAACCAAATATTTTAATTAATATTAATTAATTCAAATAAAATTTATTATTATAATACATTCTTTCACTTTCTATACTTCACTTCCTTATCCTAACCAAATACCTTTATCCCCTACTAGGGGGACAAGAAAGAATGAATTCCAATCAATCTTCCCTACTTGTAAGTCAAAATCCATATCTTCCTACAGTTACGGTTTACTAAATAGGCCTTTAATGGTGTCCAAACTCCTCATAGTGATGTAATGGAGTCTGAATGTCTTCTTTTCTGACAACGGTTATTGTAGATTAATGTTGCCGAATTTAACACTTGGGATTGATCAAATAACGCAAATTGTTTCTAATTTAGATTTTCGGATTCGAATTAGGATTTTGGATTTCAAGAGTTTAAATGAAAATTATTATAAGGAGACCAACTCTTTTTATTTATGATGGGATTTTTCAACTTTCATCCCACTTATTAATATAAATTTGTATTTACATCCCACTTTTTAATTTTATTAGATTTACATTCTATTTTTTGTTACGAAAAATAGTTTTTGTAACAAAACGAATATTTTTCGTGACAAAACAAATATTTTTTATGACAAAAAATGAAATGTAAGTTTAATAAAATTAAAAATTAAAATATTACAAATTTATATTAATAAATGGGATGAAAGTCAAAATTTCTCATTAATGGTCAAGAAGCACCAGTAACTCCCATGAAAAAATGGGGCTCTATTTGATCATAAAAAGACATGCGAGAGCATAAATGATACTACTCATTGCATCATTGATCTTAATTTCAATATTATTTCAACTGAAAATTGTTGAAATACTCAATTTCGGGTTGGGAGTTTATGAAAAATTCACTCGCATAGTGGATTTTATGAAATACCCAAAATTATATATTTTTACGTTAAATATTCCAAGATTTCCTTTAGATGCTTTGTATTTACAAAATTGTCATTTTTATAATACCATAACTATCACTTCGCACAAATTTGATCATATATATGTATTTGAATTCACAAACTCATATTTGGATTGCGATTTTCGTCTTCTTCTTCACGAGAGATCTGAATTCCATTACTCTCATTTTCAGCAGAGATCGCAAAGATCGTTCGTAGTTCATTGTGCTTTTCTTCAGTCGAACTCCGATCATGCTCGTCATCATCATCTTCGTGGAGAGATTTGAAGTTTTTCGACGATTAGGTCAATTGTGAAGAGAAATTAAATCTTCTTCTTCTCCATAAGAGTTGGCATCATTTTGAAAGAATAATAGAAAACTCTTGAATCTTTATTCCTGACAAATTTTTTCTACAAAAAAAAATAATAAATTAGGTTTATGTCAACTGTTCTCTGCCATCTAACACGAAAAATGGCCATTTCGTGACTTTAACACGAAAAATGACCGTTCTCCTACATTTTAACACGGGGAATGGTTATTCTCCGTGATTTTAACAACGAAGAATACCACCGTGATTTTAATACGAAGAATGACTATTCTCCTGCATTTTAACACAAAAAATGACCATTCTTCGTGATTTTAACACGGAGAATGGCAATTCTCCATGATTTTAACACGAAAAATGCCGTCCTCCGTGATTTTAACACGGAAAATAGTCATTCTCCGTGATTTTAACACGAGCAATGGTCATTCTTCGTGATTTTAACAACGGCGTGATTTTAACATGGAGAATGACCATTCTCCTACATTTTAACACGGTGAATGGCAATTCTCCGTCAATTTAACAAGGAGAATGGTCATTCTCCTGCATTTTAACACGGAGAATGGCAATTTTTCATGATTTTAACACGGAGAATGGCCGTTCTCCGTGATTTTAACCCGGGGAATGGCCATTCTCTGTAATTTTAACAACAGAGAATAGTCATTCTCGTGATTTTAACACGGAGAATGACCATTCTCCTGCATTTTAACACGGAAAATAACAATTCTCCGTCAATTTAACAAGGAGAATGACCATTCTCCGTGATATTAACACGGAGAATTGCTATTCTCCGTGATATTACCACGGAAAAGGTCATTCTCCTGTATTTTAAACACGGAGAATGGCTATTCTCCGTGATTTTAACACGGAGAATGTCCAGTTGAAACTTTGGAGGGTCATAACTTTTGACTGGGAGGTCGAAATGAGCCCCGGTTTGTCGCAAAAGGAGCGTATTTCCAAGGAGCCAGAGATAAACAACTATACTGTTTGACGGGCTTTCAAAATTTTAGAATCGCAAAAAAAAAATGATGTTTGGACCTCCATTTTAACATGGGAATGGTCATTCTCCGGTTTGTCTCAAAATAATTTGTCGCTAAGTGGGAACTGATGATGACGACATAGTGTAAAGATTGCGAATAGAGCGTCATTGACGAGTTTTTGAAGTAAGATTTGAAGATTTTGCAGGAGAAAACCTAGATTCGAAAGTGAATAGCATATAGAAGAAGAGAAAGAATCGAAACAATTTTTTTAAAGTAGATTTCATGGGTGTTTTCAATAAATTAGAAGGGTAAAAAGGTCATTCCGAACCATTTTATATATTTTTCGCTAATTCTGGACACGCGATAAAATATTATTTTGCGGTAAATTTTTCATAAAACTTTTGCGGTTTTTGAACCTTTCATAAATTTTTACTTATTTCAAATTTATCCCACACAAGCTACAAGGGAACACTTGTACACAGTGATCACTTCTGCTTTCCCAACTTTCTTTGCTGGCCACAGACGAACATCAATCCAATCTTTTTTCATTTTCTTTGTAGAGCTCACAACTTGAATGATTCTGGATTGATTGTCAAAGAGACCAACCATTTATTGTTAAACAAACAAGAAAAGAAAAAGTACAATTAACCCAACCATAAAGTCATACAAAAGACTAATTTGTAACTTAAAAATCACGAATTATTATTATTTTCTAATTTCTTACCATGAACTTCTAAACTTAAAAAGTAATATTATGAACTTTAATTTATGTGTAAATTAATAACATGAGCTATCGCATATTTTATAAATTAATTCATTTAATAGAAAAAGATCCATGATATTAAATAAGCGATCGTTTATGTTTTTTTACTTACAAAATAGAAAATGGTTTATGGTATATAAAGTTTTAGGTATTTACTTGCAAGATAAATAATATTTTATGGATTCTTACAAAGTGAAGCAAATTGAAGAAACAAGTAATAGAATTTGTCATTTCCTAGTTATTCACACGTAAATAGAGAAAATCCAGAACCGAAAAATGAACCCCAACCCAAAGCTAGCTGAACTAAGTCGCAAACCAAAAGCTAAAACATTTTTTTATAAATAGAAAAAATAATAATAGTACGTGTTGCTGCTCGATTTACTGATCTTTCGTCACTTCAGCCAGGATCTTATGCCTCTTCGGTAGCCAAAAAAGCTCACACATATAAATATTGAAACCTAAGCTCCTGGCCTCAGCTCTCCTCGCCGGCATGCCGCACCTCGTCGACGGTGTCGTCTACCGACGACGACGAGTTCCTCTTGATGAAGTCCAAGCAATCGGCTATCGCCTCCGCGTAAAAGGAGTTGGACCTCATGCACGCTCTCGAGGACGACGTCGTCGTCTTGTACTCCGTTTGGCGCCCGACGCGGAGGATCAGCCCCTTCCTCCGGCTGCTGCCGCTCCTTCTCGCGCTCGGAGCTTCCGTTAACAACTTGAAGCATCGGCAGACGAGCCTGAAGATGGCGAGTAGACGTGCGCGTAGGCGGTGGACGTAGAACCGATGGCACTTAAGCCGGAATCCTTTCGGCGGCCGGCGGCGCCACCTCCGGCCGGCTGGCGCAGTGTAGTTCTCATAATCCATGGGTTTTCGTTAATGGCCACTTGCTGTATCATATATAGGGGGGGAGCTTAGCTTTGGATGATGGTCATTTTTTAATATAATAATACTATTTGTCCTTCCAAACTGTCTCTTTAAACTCTCTCTCTCTCTCCTTACGTGGGCAATTGACATAACATATTTATATGGCAGATGACAAATTTTAAAATTGATATTAATATTAACATTAAAAATATTAGGTAAATAATTTTTTTGTTAAAATTTGTTATGTCAATTGTCATATTAGATAATACATAATATTAAGATGTCACAGCACATAAGGAAGAATGAATTTGGAGGAACGAATAGCATTACTCTTTTGAATAATTGTGAAGTGTGAATGAAACAAATAAAGTTAGGTATATTACTTCTCATAACGTGTACCTATAAAAGTTAAAAAAAAAATAACAAAATGATCATTTCCTAGCCTTTTGAGTCATTTAACAAATTAACGAAACGGACAAGATATTTGGCATGAAATCTACACGGAGAGGGTCGGAGAGGTCGGAGTGCGGAGCACGGAGCACAAGGAGGGTGAGGGTCGAGGATTGGGGTGGAAGGGGGGGGGGGGGGGGGGGGGGGGGGGGTGTACTGCGCCCTTTCCTGCTCCGTCGCTCCCGCCTCCCTCTCTCCCTCCCTTTTCGTGCTCCGTCGTCGCCTCCTGACCCCCCTCTTGCGCCACCGTCTCCTTCTCCTCCTCCATCGCTGACTCCTCCCTCCCAAGCCTACTGCTCCGTCCTCATGCGTCGAGTGCGAGTACGCGCACGGTGCACGTGTCAAATAACACGATTGTTAACTAAATGACAAGAAATAAGTTATAGAAATTTGCACAGAGAACTTCAAAGTTCCATAAGATTGTTCTGAAAGCATAAAATTTGCTAAAATTATGACAAAGACCCAAAACGCCTATAGAATGGCGTTTTTTTCTTTTTTTGACAAAAAAATGCCCTTATGAAGGGCAGTTTCTATTGCATGGATATTTACTAACAGGCATTGATCCTTCCCGCTTAGTTAATATGCAGTTAATTAATAATGTGTAGAAAATGTTCTTTTGAAGGGCATTTTTTTACATAATTATATTGTTAGAAAAATATACTTCTAAAAAGTATTTTTGAGACAAATATTTTTTTGTCGATGATTAAACGACTATCCAGTGGCTATATATTTTACAATTATACAGACACAAGTAGGTTTTTATAACATCAAGATATATATAGAAATTTCCGGTTAGCTATTAAAGTAATAACATTATTATGTGGAGGTTGTGGGTATGTATCTTTCCATAATTTATTATTATTATTTAGCATTTTTTATGCTAATAAAATAAAAAATGCATATGGGAAGATTCAAACCCACAACCTCCATATCTTGATTTTATAACTTCACAAGCTAACCAGAAATTCTATTATAACCTGACATACGCTCACACACATAAAAGACTATTCCTCCATTCTCGTCTAAGTGGCAAGCGGCGGTAAAAAAAATTAATATGCACTGTGTTTTTGTGCACAATATGCCATTCCGAAGGACGTATATCTTGATCGTTTATTACGTCCTTCTAATAGATGTTTTGGATCTCAAAATATAATTTGTTCAAAATTTATGCTCTCGGAACAATATTAAAAAACTTTGATGTTGTCTATGCAAATTTCTGAATAAGTTATAGAGTAGTACAATATCATCTTTTTGTTTAAGCAGATAAAGTTGACTAGCTAGAATGTTACATTCACCATTAGGTCACCTAAATAAAGAATTCTTGGTGTAGTCTTAAGAAATTTGATGTTTCATTATATTATTATAAGCAGGGGGGAATAATCGAGTGGCCTGAAAGGTTCAAAGCCATCTCCGTCGCCATTAGAAGCGCTCATCGCGCCACGACAGGAGCATTTCCGCGTGCTTAATTATCACATAATTGTTGTTGTTCCCTTGTCGCAACAAATAAAGCTTTCCGATTGTTAATTTGGAGTTGATATGTCCTTTGTCAATTGTGTACATACATCTCACCTACAAGTGTTTCACAGCCATGTGTCATTTCATGTCAATTAATGTCCAGTCTATATGACACAGTAGCTAGCTAGCTAGCTAGCTAGGTTTTACATTGAAGGGTCCAATATCACTTGTGGAAAGAATTTTGTGCATGGGCAGCTAATTACATTGAGAACATGAGATTAATTAGCCAGAGGAAAAATTAAACAACGGTGACATCTAAACTTAGGCAGAATTGTTATATATATATATATAATTGTCACATAGGACAAGTTGGATGGTTCTTCTCCAAATCACTGAAGTCATCATAACCTTAGAGTTTTGGCAAGACCAAGGATAAATTGGTTTTTCTTTTGACGAGGTCAAGGAGCTAAGCTACATATATATATTTCAAACTTGTAGATGTTTTTAACTTTTCATACGCTTCCCCCAGAAGAAAAAAAAATAGTAAGTGCTCATGCATATTTATTTGCAAGTTTGTCCTAAAAAAATAATAATATAGTGATGCAAGTTTTACATTTTGTTCTTAACTTTTCATATACTGCCCAAAAATAAAATCAAGAAGTGAACTAGCTTATCAAACAAAAAAAATATTAGAGAAAATTTGACTTGCACCCCACTTTATTTACTCATATTTAATGTGCACCCCACACAATTACAAGAATGTAAGGTACCTTCCACTTTTAACGAAAACCGTCTCCAACTCACGATCAACCTCTTTGTTGTTCCCTTCCCGTTGCGTGTCTACGCTCCCTCCACCGCTGCGTCCGCTGAAGCCCCACCACCCTCTCACTCCTCACGTGCCCCCGCCCCCCCCCCCCCCCCTCCCGCGGCTACCACCCTCCCCGCCACCGTCGCCGCAGCAGCAGTAGCAACAGCGATAGCATCAGCAGCAATAGCAGCGACGGCAATAGCGACGCGGAGCAACAGCAGCAGCGGTGTGGCGGCGCGCGGCATTAGCAACGGCCACAGCCTCGCCGCGTGGCCGTGGCTGTGCCTCCCACAACCCCCCTCCCGCCTAGCTGCGCAGTCGCGACTGTGCCTGCCCCCCCCCCCCCCCCCCCCCCCCCTCCTGCCTCGTCGCACGGCCGCGATTGCGCCCCCGCACATTGTCGCGGACCCCCTGCCAGCATCCCCTTCCTTCTTCTATATATAAGGATGGGGGGGTGGAGGGGGGTGGGTTGGCGGCGGCCGGAGAAGGGAGGGGGGTGGGTTGGCGGCGACCGGAGAAGGGAGGGGGAGGGTGTTAGCGGCGGCAGAGGAAGGGAGGGTGGATCGGCTGTTAACTGGAGGGGGGGGGGGGGGGGGGGGGGGGGGGGGGGGGGGTGTTGGCCGGAGAGGGGTCGTTGGGGGTGGGTAGTAGTTTGGGAAGAAGAAGATAGGAAGAATATTTTCGTCAAAAAATGTCGGTTAAAGGGGATGACCGTCAGCTGTAGATGATTTTCATCAAAAGTGGGAGGTACCTTGCATTCCTGTAGTTGTGTTGGGTATACCTTAAATATGAATAAATAAAGTGGGGTGCAAGTCAAATTTTTTCAAAATATTATCATCAAACAACTCATTGCAATATTATTTATAAATATTATGGTCACTTTGAAATTCATGTTGCCTCTGTGCCAAATTGTACGAGACATGATAAACGAATTTGGATCCCCTATAGCAATGTCGCTAAATCCAATAGCAGAAGAATCATCATAAGTATTAAAAGCCAAAATCATCAAAACAAATAACAAAAAAAATATTTAAGTAACACCATCAACTACAAATATCATCCATACGAAGAAGAAGAAGAAAGACCCAAGCAAGTCAACTATCGAACAAACTTGTTTTACTTTTCTTCTACCTCCACCTTGAACGAAATTACTATCTATTTTGGGTCTTCGGCTTAATCATGGTCACATTTTCTGATATTGCATTCACAAATCCTTAGTTCGTTATTGTCGCATTGATTAGTCTATGACCCCTACTTCAATACCAATTTGGTATGCCTAATATTTAATATGTAGACAAAACAATAAGATCAAGGAAAGACAATTAACTCACAAATCCAAAAAATCAATAAAAAAAAAAATTTAACCAAAGCACCGCCGGTGGACGCCATCCGACCTTGGCCCGGAGGCCGTGGCCACCGCCACCCAGCCACCTCCGTGGGAGGGAAGGCTCGAACCCGGCCCTCATCTCCGATACACGGTGGTGTTACCAGTACATCACGACTCGATGTGCCAAAAAAAAAAGCAAGAACCTGAAACAAGCGCACACACATTTTTTTTCCCCTCAAAAGATGCACATGTATTAAATGAGTACGTTGCTATTCCGTCGCAATACACGTCGTTGACTAGCACAGGTAACTCGCAGGAAGTGCAACAACGTTCCAGCAAAAGAATTATCATCGTTGGTGTACAATATTGTGACGACCTATCAGCCATTAAGGCGTCTTTGTCGGAAGATTTTCCAGATTATACCAATTAAATATTACTTCGTGTAATTTGTACATGTTAATTATTAACAATATTTATTTAATGGTGTTAAAAAATGTTGTATTTTCGGCCTTTTCCAATGACTAATTATGTATGGTAATTCATAAGGTTCGAATTCTCCACATCGTTTTCCATGTCTTATATTGACAAATTCAAATTGTTAGTCAAATTTTTATCTTTGCGTATGTGTAGTGTCGAACCAATCACATTTAAATATCACATTGTCCGTACCAAAAGAATCCAACCGCTGCAATTACAGTTCTATAACATCTCTTAATACACCATAATAATTATGTTGTGGATCGACATCATAGACTGAGCCCTCACATAAACTATAATTTTTTTTATATAATTATCCTCATCATCAACAAACGAGTTATTGATAGACTTATTAGTTGTTCTAAACTTGAGGCCAATAATGGTGTATCCATTCCAATACTTTGCCTTCTTACTAGGTTCGATGGCTAATGCGCGAAGTCTTTCATTATGTAGCTTGATGCAAGGACGAAAATCTGGAACATCACATATTGTAGATACATAGATCCGAAATTTTACAAAAAAAATAACAACGGTCGACTTTAACGATCCTTACATAATCATGGAACCACGACGAAAATTTTCTATCAACCTCTCTAGCCAAATTATTAGAAACTATATCTACATTGCTAACAGTACTTCAAAATTATAGTGATTTTAATAAAATACTATGGTAAAATAATTAGTTATCAGTATTTTCAACAATGTCCGGATTTATTTTATGATTTAGCCAAATTACTAAAAAAAAAATCTCGACGTTAAGAGCATCATTAGTAAGGCCCATCCCAATTTATAGATTATAGATTCAGAATGTAGGAGCTCAATTTATAGAATAGCTCATCTTAAGTTCCAATTTCTAGATTCTCAGACTCAACCCACTCATAGGAGCTATAGGTTGGGCTTGAGAAATTCTATATTCAGAATGTAGGAAATTATTTTGTAGGATAGTAAGTCCAAATTTGGAGCCCAATTTTATATTTACATTATTATTTTTTCATATTAATTTTTTACTACACAATATTTGGAAGAAAAGTTTATTTTATTATCTTCTACTATTTTCATACAAACTCAACTCATTCTATATTTACCTTTTTTTTTTTGATTTTAGATACCGAGATACAATTTTGAACACCGACCACTATTGATGCTCTAATCAACATTATTGACATTCCTTTCTTGTCATATACTATACTCCCTCTCAAATTTCTTAATACTCTTTACCATGTCATAATCACCATCAGAGTCATGTCATCAATATCCTCGTCATTGTTGTTCAACATTTTTTTGTGTGTGTGTGTGTTTTAAATTAGTTTTATATAAAAATAAGCACATTGATCAAACAAAGAGCCTATAGAGAGTAGGCTTGTTCGGACCGACCAAGGATCGATCGAGCATTCTTGCATCACATGAAGAAGGCACAAATTGTTAAATTTTGTTTGTTTTTTAAGTATTATATTTCCCCTCCTGGTCGGTTTGTGAATGTGTTGATTAGATAGAGACCCGTGAGTATTGTAACAACCGCACCTGGTCACTAACTTCAAAATATATAATATATATATATATATATATATATATATATATATATATATATAGTCCCTATATATATCGTATATGACATATGGAGAAAATATATATTAATTAACATCTTTATCGGAGCATTCCATCCATCAACCTCATCTATACTAATATAGTACGGTTTAGAAACGACTCGAAATTAAGGCGCCTAAATCGATTATTTGTAAATTCCTCATTAGTTAATAATAAAATAATTACGGAACATAATAACTCTAGAACTATTTTTTCTTCTTCAGATATGTCTATAACAAAATATTATATATATATATATATATATATATATATATATATATATATATATATATATATATGAACACATCCCCAATAGCAACAGCTTTTGACACATCTCCGTTGTCTATCTTCAACACGCTACAAATTCTTATCGTATAAGTAGCAAACAATGTCAGCTTGTGGGATACATGCACTGAAGCCCCTAAGTCCACCAACCAAGAATTTTCATCGTAGGCAAGGTTCATAACTACATCATCACCCACAATGATCACATCGTCTCCATGTGCTAAGGCAACCGTTGTAGTGTTCTCACTTTTCTTTTCCGTGACAGCATTCTTTTCTCTCTTCCAAATGAAACAGTTTCGTTTGATGTGGTCGAGTCCTCGTACCGACCATTGGACTTACCTCTTCTTTTGTCTTTGTCACCGTCCGAACTCCTACTTTTACTCATTTCACGGCTCTCTAAAACAAGCGCCTCTGAGTGGGATGTTGATGACGTGCCCTGAAATTTTCTCTGCATCTCTTCATTCAATACCCCACTCTTGCCTCTTGGTGAACTCCAGCCTGACCATGCCTTCTGAAGCAAAAGCGATCATGGACACTCTTATAGTCTCCTACGAGTCTGACAAAGTACACAACAACTACAGCCCCTGAACATCGTCGTCGAACTTTACTCCAATAGAGGATAACTACTCAACCAAGGTTATAAACGACGGTAGGCGGGTGCGCGGCGGAGAGAGTCCGCCTACCGCCTAGGCCGCCTAGGCGGTTGATACATTTTGAACATTTTTTACTATTTTACCACTGTTTTTTTGCATAATATGCATATTTTAAGGGTGTTCCATGCATAACTAAGTTGTAGAACGAAGATTTATAAAATTTTAGTGTTGTTAGGCCCATAATGTTAAAAAAAAAAAAAAAAAAACTTTTTTGACCAAAATATTTTGTAAAGTATTTATCCGCCTAGGCGCTCGCCTACGCTGCCTCACCTCCGCCTATGCCGCCAACCTCCATTGGCCGCCTACTCCACCGCCTACAGCAAAGCGGTGCAGAGAGGGACCGCCTACCGCCTAGGCGGCCTAGGCGGACGCCATTTAGAACACTGTACTCAACTATGTCATGAAACTCAGTCAGGTTATCCATAATAGAAGAACCATCCTTGTACCTCAGACCCATCATTTGACGGATCAGAAACAACTTATTTACCCGAATCTTCTTCGCGTACAAGGATTCTAGCTTCTCCTAAAGTGTTCTTGCGTGCTCTATATTGGCGACTTGATTGTACATGTTCTCATCTACGAACTACCTCATATATCCACACACCTGTATGTGCTCAAAATTCCAGTCCTCATCGAATTTCTCACTGAGATTTTCGGAAGCAAATATTGAAAGATACAGCTTCTTGACGAACCTTCATCTTGCTCCACCAATAGTGATAAATGAAACTGTTTAGATTTACCATGCACATCGACTTCGCATCCATGTCTTCTCCTTGGTTTGACTGTCAAATCTGACATGTCATTCGAACCACAAGCGTTGATATCACTCTATTGGTATTAGCAGAACCAAAAGCTCTAATACTATTCTGCTGGAAATGTTACGTGGAAACCATTCCCCCAAACCAAGAAGCTACAAAAGAACCGAAGTAAAACGAAGAAACTAAATAGCTAAAATCAACTAGAGCCAAACACAAACACAACGATTTTGGCGTGGATAACCATAGCGGAAAAAACAACGAAACGATAGAACCTCAACATGAAAAGCATCCACTAATGGAATAAGAAAATACATGACTCTTTACAAACTTCTCACCAATCCAAATGGATCACCACAACCACTTGGAAGATGAAAAGTGATTAAGACTCCCGAAGAACAAAGAAGACAAGAAAGTTATCTGAAACTGCCTTTGCTTCAATGTAGCCTTCAATCTCCATCTCTCTCTCCAAAAGCTATGAAGTACTAACTTACATCTACTTGCATAGATTAGGGTTAGAAAAATGCCTATATATATATTCCCTTCAATTCTGCAACAAATATGGACCATTAGCTTTGATCCAACGATTCTAATAAACACCCAAAGCTTGTCTCAGCCTGACGACTGAATTCGGGGTCGAACTCAGTCTGACCTAGCAGAACCGTTATGCTGAAACTCGGACCGAACACGGTTGCTCCAGCCAAGGGACTAAAACTTCAATTTGCTCGAATATATGATAAAGTTTTCCCTTAAATTCATGAACACTAAAATCCAGCATTTGCTTGAACGCATATTTATACACTTTTAGAAAATGTTCATTTGAGTCTTAAAATGAACAATACATTTGGAAAAGATAAAAAAATACTAATCCAAAATAGAACTTATTTGACTTGCTCCCTTTAATTAGATACGGCCCATATTGATAGAATACAAAGGAGGGAGTAGTCAGGTAGTTGTGGATAAGTCCGAAGCTTCAAGAAGCAAACAAAACGTTCCCCCAAGAAAAAGAAAAGAAAAGAAAAGAAAAGGACCAACAACAAACTTCACAAGAAGTTGGCTTCTTCCTCTTTCCTTTTCCAATTAATTCAATTAATGGCTACTGCTGCTGCTACCATCAGTCTTCTCCTTCCTCCCTTCTTCCGGCCATCCGAACCCCTCCTACGGATCAAAAGCCTCTCCTTTCCGAGGGGGAGGGGGAGGGTGGTGGGGGTTGGGGTGCGGAGGAGGAAGTACAAGGGGACTGCGATGAGGGAGGAGAAGCTGGCGGAGATGATCGAGAAGAAGGTGGCGGAGGCGATGGAGGCCTGCGACGGGGGAGGCCACGGGTCGGACGGGTGCCGGGTGGCCTGGGACGAGGTGGAGGAGGTCAGCCAGGCCAAGGCCCACCTCAGGACCAAGATGGCCGACAGCGCCGCCGCCGACCCCCTCCACTACTTCTGCGAGGACAACCCGGACACCGACGAGTGCACCACCATCTACGACGACGACCACCACTAATCATTTACTTATTTATTTATTCGCCTTTCATATCATATTATGCTTATTATGTTGTATGTTATGTTAGTCTATGCAAGTTGAAGCATGGTAGAATTATTATATTATTTTGAAATAAATTATCCTGAAATTATTTTGTTCTATTAAGTTCTGGAATATAAACTTAATTCTAAAAAATTTATATTAAACGGCCAAGGGTTACAAATTCGGAATTTACGGCACGCAAATTGAGATAAACTGTCAAATACATGGATTTGGATTTGTAGATTTTTGAGCTACGATAGCGACGGTATCCATACACTGTGTTTGGGAACATTTGTGGGGAGGGAGAGTTAATTTTTCCTTCCTTTGTTTGGATGGACAAAAAGTAGGGGAAAGAAAAATTTAAAAACAATTTTTTATTTGTTTATAGATATAGGTATAATTACTATTTCTTTCTTGGTATTCTCAAATGATGCTTTAATATTAACTTTTTGAGGGGTAGTGGGGTAAATTCACTCAAATTCCTCTCATCTCTCTCCATTTTTCTTCCACATTTGGGAGGAAAATTTTTTGGTGGGACCCACCTACTTTTTTCTCTCAAATTTTTCTCCCCCATGTTCTCTCCCCCTTTTCAAACACCATCATTTAAAATTTTTCTCTCACTTTTCCCTCAATTTTTTCTTTCCTCCCACTTTCCACCCTTCCCAAACAGTACCATAGAGTCCTTGGATCAATAATTATTGGCATTATAATTTTTAGATCAAAATGTACAACGTTTTCGATAGTTTTTACTAAGCTATTTTCTACTTCGGATAATTATGGAATATATTTATAAAAAAAATCTACACGATTCGTCATTTCATGCTCAGGAGCTCCAGAAATTACTAAAACAATGAAGGACGTTCATTTTAGGAACACCTAATGCTAAATAATTTAACGAATTTGATCTATTAATTTATATATTCAGAAATCTATTAATTTATATATTCAGAAATCTTACGGAGAGGCCAAGTCGAGAAAAATAAATGGGACACGAATCGGCATACAGAACTGCACTAATCGTCTTGTGAAGTTGAAGAATCATCCTGCCTGTGAAGTTGAAGAATCATCCTGACTTCTCTCTAAAAAGTCCTCAAATAAAGCTATTGAAAACATACAAAATAAAGTATTTCTCCTTTAGATAGCCAGCTGCTCAGTCGCGACTTAGGGGGTGCTCGGGGACACGTGGCGTAATCTGGGGCTATCCTTTCCAAATCCAATGGTCACGTGCTGAGCTGACTTAGGCGCCCCAAGCCAAGCTGAGTCGGTTTACGATTCGGGGCTCACATGCGTACGTTGGGTGGCATCAGTCCGCTGACGCGTAGGGCCCGCTGCTTTGCTGTAAGCCGCTTGTGCTGATGGGAGGGCGATTAGGTTTAGGATTTAGTTATTAATTACATTTTTGATTTATTTAATTGAGGAAATTAAGATTTATGATTTATTTAATTCAAAAAAAATTAAATTAACTCCTCAAAATTACTAAAAATATTCAGAAAGATCCTAGAAAATCTAAATCATCATTTTAAAGCTAAATCTAAATCATCATTTCTAGCAGTGGGAGAACCTAGGTCCAGAGGGAGCATTGGCCGCACAAAGTGGTGTGAAAATATATTCATTATGAAGACTGAGGCACATACACGAGTCGCTACCGAACCTAGCCCCTAAGGAATTTTTTTCAAAAAATGAGTGTCAAAAACCAATATTTTGTGAAAGATTATCCTCTAATAAACATCCCAGCATGCCAACCACATGAATTACCACTTCCCATACGTACAAGTCAATAAAAGAAGACTTTTATATTAAAATACACACTTTGGAGTTTGTCACATGAATACGGAACAAGTTTCTAGAGAAAAATTTCAATAAACCGCAAAAGAGTACTCATGTCTGGGTGCTCTCTGTCATAAATTGTGCAAGATTTTGTTTGATTTCTAAACGCAGGAACATTTTTTAGAATATAATTATAGTTTAACTGAAATAGTGTAAGCGGTTGGCGCCTTGCACGGACCAAGAAGCAGACGACCTAGAGTAGGGGATCTCTCTAGGAGTTCAACTGAAGTTAGCGTCCGTTGTAGGTGCATAGCACTGTCCGACATGCAGGCGACCTAGAGTAGATAAAACCTCGACAACTTCATAGAACTGTCCGACACAGAGACGACCTACAAGTAGATAAAAACCTCTAGGAGTTTAACTGGAGTTAGCGTCTGCTACTATGGGTGCATAACACTATCCGACATGCAAACGACCTAGAACTCTAAGAGTGCATAGAACTGTCCGACACACAGAATACCTAGAAGTAGTAGATTAAACCTCTAGGAGTTCACATGGATTTAGCTTGTGTTGTGGGTGTGCAAGCATTGTCTGACGCATAAATAACCTAGAGTAGATGAAACCTCTAGAAGTTTAACTTGATTTACCGTCCGTTGTGGGTGCGCGACATGCATACGGACGACCTAGAGAGTAGATGAAACCTCTAGGAGTGTACAAGCCCGGCCCTGAGGGTGGTGGGCTGGTCAACTGCCCAAGCCTCCTATTAAGACTAGGCCCCTTTGGGCTCCTCAATTTTGTGTCCGGCAGAGTTCTTTAGCTCAACATACACAATATATACCATGTCAAAGAAATAACATACCTCGTCTCTATACACTCTCTTTCATCAGCCAATAGCAATCAGCCACCACACTATTCCTGTACTGTTACTATATATATATATATATATATATACTGGCTGGAAGAGACTTCACATCATTTAGATGAACGAATGAATGAATAAAACAATAGGTCAGAGTATCAATTAAATCTCAACTATATGTAAATACATACGAAGAAGTAATGTTATCGCTATGTAATGGTGATGTATCTTAGATATAGAAGAGACCCATGCATGATACAACAATCAACACAATAAGAAAGGTGAAGTAGGAAAAATTAAAGAAGAAGAAGAACACTATTAATAACACAACAGTACCTGAACAACATTCACACTCATCCAGTAACATCTCTTTCAACTGGCCTTCACTCTAGCCGCTCGCTATCCACCGCTTCCTTAGCTTTCTTCTCTTTGTACAGCAACGAGCAGCAGAAGAAAATAATCCATCCGCTTCCCCTATTAAGCTGATCAGCTCTGTCGTTATGATAAACAAGAGAAGTTGCTAGTATGAAACTGAAAGCACGATGCATCCCTTTTATTTCGGACCAAAATCCAGATTTTCCCACTTGAAGGGAGCAATGCTGCCAATCTGTGGCGACCCACGGAAGAACAAGCAGACACAAACACAGACTGCAGCGATCGCAAGCATCGAGTGCACATATGGCCGTGCAAGTAGCCCACGACTGAGAACGAGTCTTTTTCTGTGTATTTTCTCCATATGGACACAATGGGCACACGAGCTCACTTTGACAGCTAGGCTGCCACCTTGCTTCACTGTCCCTCCCTCTGTCCAAGACTTGTCCATTGTAATCTCGTCTTTC
Source organism: Iris pallida (assembly GCA_029216955.1). NCBI lineage: Eukaryota > Viridiplantae > Streptophyta > Magnoliopsida > Asparagales > Iridaceae > Iris > Iris pallida. The sequence goes on along the minus strand of JANAVB010043216.1, from coordinate 1,265,101 downwards.
CCAACATCAATCGACACCTGGCTGTTCTTCCTATCCACAAGCTTCCTGGCTACTAGTTTGTTGTAAGAATGGTTGTTCCTCAGTGAAGCATACATGTATGGAGATTGACCATTATCATCTTGTATCGAGTTCCAGCAGTTCAGGCCAATCTAAAAGACACCGTCAAAGCCATAGAACAGTAAACAAGTTACAAACACAGTGTTATTGCTGAAAACAATATTGAACTTGATGAGAAAAACAATATTGAACTTGATGAGAAATATGTTGAAGGTCCATGTGCTCAACAGTTACTTTTGTGTTAGAAGTCCCTACCACTTGCACCAGAAGTCTAGAATGTTAGTGAGGGTTATAATATTTACATTATTCTAACACACCCACTTTTGGGCATAGAGCTGGATCCAGACAGCAGTATAATTTACCTTTTTTTATATATTTAAAATCCTCTTAAAATGCATGCCAAGGAGATTTGAACCCGGATTGCTCAGGTATCATGTTTAAGTCCTTACTACTTGCACCAAAACTCTAGATTATTATTGAGGGTCGAGAGTTATTTATTTATATTACTCTACCAGTTCACATCTTAACAATGGCAAGTATCGCAAAACTTCTAGAGCTTAGGGATTAGCATTGTGTTGGCTGACACAAAAGAAAAGGGGATACAAGTTTAGGGTTGACATGGCCTTACCCCTTGTGGATCATTTGTTAGCGCATCTACCATGTCCTCAGAGTTTTGGGCAGATGCAGCTAAATGTAAGGGCGTCAGTCCTCCAGGGCCAATAGAATTCGGGGGGAAAAGGTACATCTTTGAAGCATGATTAGGATTTTCACCCCTGATTACAAAGTAATTGAGTAGCAAGTCAACCATCTTCCGGCACTTTCTTTTCACTGCTCTGTGCAGTAACTGGATCTCAAGAAGCATCTCCAATGATTCTTGTGACAGGGCGTCACTCTTCAAGCTTCTTTCGGCTAGCATATCTAGAAGCATTCTAATAAGGCAAGACCAATCCCGTTCAACTGAGAATGTGACGAGAAACTTGAACCGCATGCAGGAGAACTCCATAAAGCATGGCGCAGGACTATTATTTCGTTGAAAAAGCCAACCAAGTTCATTTAAGAAGTGTAGAACGTCCTCCCTTGAGCTTGGCCGCCTGCTATCCTGAATCTGGTTCTCAGACATGGCATCTCTGGTTCCTACTTCCTCAAGTTCCTTTTCAAGGGCCCTCAGTTCTTGACAGATAGCGGAGTCAGCAATAATAATAGGAAAGCTGTTTCCCTTGAAACCATTTTCCACCTGCCCAGGAAAAATCTACTTTATTTCCAATTCTGTTTTCATTTTATCTTTGTGAAAAGAAAGTGACTTTCTGGCTTTAAGTAATCACCTCAATAAAATAACGACCAAAGGCATCAGGAGATCCTCCAGGAAGATTGAAGCTCTCCATGCTTGAATCATCATAAATGGTGCCAGGATATGCTGAACCAATAACTTCTTTTGAAGTGTAGCCCCCTTTATAGGTGCAATGGATTCTGCATATATCAAAATTTAACCATGATTGCCATAGATCCTCACTCAAAACCTACCTATGCTTTAGTATGTGCCACTTTATACTTACATGGTACCAGGAATGGTCAAATTGCGACCTCGAACAATAAGGGAAGTCTCCTGTCCACTCACAACAGCAACAGGAGAGACAGAGATCAGCTCGGGAGCACTCCATGTCTTCCATGATTTGCATAGGTGAACTTTCCCTGAGAAGGTAATTAAGTAGCAGGATAAGATCAACTTCCAAAATTATAATATAATTTCAGTCTTTCATTAAGTAACACATATTTTAAATGCCGGACATATATAAAGAATAAATTGAGCATGTTAGAATGCTTGAAACAAACCATCTTTATGAGAGGCTAGCTGTCTATGTGTACGAACCAAAAATCTTCCCTCTCTCCAAAACTCTGAATCAGAACCTTGAACTAGTGAAGTGACTCGCTGGAGAAGATCCTCTTCAAGCTGGAAATACATAACAGACCCTGCGGTTATTACAGAACCCAAAACACGAGAAGGCACTGGAGGTTCATCCAATAAAAGGACTGGCACTTACTTCATCCCACGCGATCGATGACATAGATACATAAAGTGATAAGACCACACAACCAGGTCGAATGTAGCTCTCCATTTCTGATGGGCTATGTGAGAGCCAATTTATTATCTGGAAACGAAGTAACTTTATCACTTAAATTCAAGACTTTAACATAAACCAATTCAGTTCCGGTATCTTTTGGCCTACCTGAGTTCTGAGTGCTGCAGGGATTTTGCTGGGGTCCTTGTCAAAAAGCTTGAATGTAATTCGACTAGTACGTTCCTGCGATAAGGTTCCACTTACGCAAAGCATGCTTATAACTTGCCTTGAATTAATAACTTGAATTCATAGGTGAATAGAGAGTAGAAGTTACCTGAGTATCAGAATATGAACTAGAAGGTGAATGGTCTGAAACACAGGAAGAGGTATAGCCTGCTTGGTGTGGAGAACTGTGACCCACACCATTATCCACTCTTCTCTCTGACTCCTTGAAAAGGTCCAACGGTGTAGACCACCCATGACTCGTGCTTGCTTCTACTGCAGCTTCTTCCCTGCAAACTGAAATCGACTCATGCGTCCTCTCTGTTGCTGAATGTAGAGGGAATAACTTCTGGGCAACAGGTGGGGATGATGAAGGGGATCTATCTTCCATTGGGTTGCTGCTTGAAGAGGAGAAATATTTAACAGAAGATGCCAATTTTGGAGGACTCTCATCCTCAGCTGAGCCAAACAGCTGTAATGGCAACGTCTGCCTTGCTTCTTGAATCTGATGACCAGAAGGTTGTAGTGGAGAACATGTGTCACCAACAGAAAATATTCGAGGTTGCTTGCTGTGTGAATTACCATCAGCAGTAATTTCTGCAGACGGCAACCTTGACTTATCATCACCACTACTATTGCTGCTTGCTTGAGATAGAGAAGCAAGAACATCAGGTGCTGATGCTGCAAGGGCTGCAGAGAGAACTGTCAGCAAGTCCGCGGTTGATGGAGCAGTCAGGAGATTCCCATTTGCTTTACATGGATTTTCAAAAGAACCGTGTTCTGCGTCTTGTGATACATTCAGATCAAAACCACAGGACTTTGGAGCTGAATCTTTCAATGAGTTTATTTTACCAATAATTTGTATCAAACGATCTCTATCAGGTAGAGAGGGTATAGTGGTTGGTTTGGCTGCATTAATACCTGATATTACACTATTCAATGGTGAGATTGTTATTCAACAATGGACCATATAGACTGTTTCATTTTGTACTCACGATCAAATTAGTTTACCTTGTAATTTAGCCAAAATGGCAAGCAAATTGACGATATCCATGCTTCCATTGATACCAATATCTTGATTCCCAGGAGCTTGCAGTTCTGATGAAACATCCTCTGGTTGTGTCTTCCTTCTTCTCCGGTTATGCCCAGCTAGCCTCCTACGACAACTCCTCTTCCCCTCGTCAAATTCCGAAAGAAGGTGAAATCTGAAAGATAATACAAAACAAAGACCCATATAAATTAGGATCCATAAAAAAGAAAACATCAATTAAGTTTGATCAATAACACAGATCTCAAAGAGGAACAAGATTCTCAAGCCTGAGCTGCCACTTAGAATCATCATTTTTAATTGGACCAGGCCTAGTTTCGGAAAATGATAAATTGTAAATAATACCATATACAACACTAATTCAAAAAGACTACATAAAAATTAGACTAGCCACTTATGGATCATAATAAACACCACTCTAATTCATAAAGAAGGGGGGGTGTCTTGTAAGGGGTAAACAATTCATATACATGAACTAGCCATCAATATATATAGACTAGCCACTGGTTTTGCACTCGTCAAATCTCACCAACTCAGGAAAAAATCTAGAAAGCACAGACACTCAAAAAATCATAGCTGTGTCTCTATCACCATCCGAAACAGACATTCCACAGTACTAGGACACACCAAAATACGATATTTGGAAATGTAGCATACACACTCCAAAATACACTGGTGTTTTTGTCACGTTATTGTGTCATCTTGTCCAATACAACATTCAAGTGATTCAACATATAAATGATATATGTTAGAAAATAACCCAAGATTCAAGAGAGCTATTCAAATTTCCAACTTGGGTTTAAAAGGTGAGCTTTATACCTGCTGCACTGCTGGCAGAACCTCTGCATCTGCTGGCTGACGAGCACCTTGGTTGTCTTGCTATGCACCTCACAGACCTTGTGCCTCCTGTGGTAATCCTTCGCACTTGTCAGATCCGCCCGGCAGTCATCCACCTGACACATCGGATAGCTTCCCCCTCTGCCACCGGGCGATCCCGACCTCACCCTCTTGCTCGGCCTTGCCACTGGCATTGTCGCTGTCACCATATCCTCTGCAACCACTCCGAGCTTCAAAGTTAAACTCCCACCATCCTCTTCTCGATTCTTAACCAAAGCTTGCGCCTTTATAGCTTTCTCCGCACTCCTCTGACCTGATCCGGGATCCGGAGAGGGTTTTGCAGAGAACCCGACGCTGTCCCACTGCCAAAGGTTAGGGTTCCAGTTGTTAGTTGGGCCGGGGTGAAAATTAGGGTTCTGCCATGGGGAATCCCTCTTCCGGGCTAGGGTTTCTTGGAAGCGGACCGGGTGCGGATGGTGGAGGAAGATTGGAGGAGCGACCTGCGCTCCCACCTCTCCTTCCATGGACCAAATCCCTAAAAATCAAATCTTTCCTCTCACAAAAAACAATCTTCAAAGCCCTAAAAATCAAATCTTTCGTCCCAAAGGCCACTTCTTTTTCCCTGTCAGCCTTCAATTCGATCCCAAATCAACTTCTGATCAAAAATAAAAGAAAACAAATCAGTAAAAATGACAATAAATACAAGTTTAAATAGACTAGAGAACTCCAATCACCTCTTTCCGTTGAGAAATCAAATATTTCCACTAAAAAACTCTCTTTTTCGGTTATATTCGATCCCAAATAAACTTGCGATGCAAAAAAAATTGAAAAATTAAGTAAAATATCAGTAAATTAATGTTGAAACTGGCTAAATATGTCACCAAATCGAGAAAAGAAAATAACTTGGGATTAAATTAGTACAAAATTTTGAAAACCCATGAGAATAGAAACGATATGTCAGCATTTGGAAAGTAAAAAAGCTCGGCCACCTCTATCAGTTGACTACAGTTGACGACGATGATGTCCACCGGAGCTTCGCGAAACGGTTCAGATCCGAATCAGGAAAGAGCGGATCCGAGACCCAATAACTGAGAGAGAGAGAGAGAGAGAGAGAGAGAGAGAGAGAGATGAGGTTGGGGAAGTGTTGTTTTCTTGGGTTTCTTTTCCTTCTTTGTTAATTGTTCGGCGAAGCCAGTGGCAGTGACGTAAATTGATGGAGAAACGGAGGGTAGTTAGGTGTGCAAATAACACCCCCACAAGTGGGGGAGAGATTGGAAATAAGGGCTTCTTGGTTCCGCAAAGTGCGACGAAAGAGAAAATTCTGAAATCGGTATTTTGTGTACGCATGCTTTTTTAATCTATTCGTTTGACTGCTTTGAAAAAATGAATGTTATAAGTGAAAAATTTTAAATTTGGTATTTTGATGGTCGTTGAAGTAAGTTGAAAAGTGTAACTTGTTGTAGTTCTTATGATTTGAAAAGTGTTAAAGTAGAGATCATTAGTTCTAGTCAAATTACGAAGTGGGAATGGTGATTTCACACTTCACAAAGTTACTTCGGAGATAGAGATAAAAAAAAAAAAAAAAAAACCCTTAGATGTCAAAATGAGAATTTTGTGATATACAATCTACTGTTCATGACACTTCACATTAAATTTTGTTTACAACCAAACACGTGAAGTGGGACAAAGTGGTCCCAGCAGAAACAACTAGTTGAAGACAACTATTAAAAATTGGTCTCAAAATGAACGAACTTTTCAAAAATTCTTTACTAAGTTGTTATCAAACAGTCTTGGACCACTTTTCAAGAAAAAGTAACATAAGCAACTTCAAATAAGAAATCCCAATAAAGCTTCGGTATAAGACAAATGAGTTGACTGCTTTACATGCCTTACTACCTAATCAATGACATGTGAGTAATTGTTAGTAAGGAGCTATCTAGTTTAAGTAGGCACTGTAGAAGCATGGAAAATATAGAAACCATGCGCCCTACAAACTTCACATATTCCAACTCGTGCGCTCCATAAATCATGTGTTGAGGGTCGTACGCCTAGATCCAAAAGTGTCAAAAGTAACAGTAATGCCTATGGAGTCATACGCCTAGGCGCTCCTTCAACAAGAAGAGTGTTTAATTCTCCACTGTCAAGTATGTCAGCTGTCACGTTCCGACCCGAAAAATCGCTCGTCCTCGCATCGATTTATCTGAATCATCGTCCTCGCTGGGATGTGATATCGTACGAGTCTGGAGTTGCACTCGTACGAGGCAAGATAACAAGTTCTCAAATGGTTATCTTTGATTTGATATTAGCAACGAAAGAAAACAGAATATACGAAACAATTCTCTTTATTGATAAATGAACTGAGATTACAAAGGCTTTCAATAGCCCAACTGAATTTGCCAGATTGGCTACAACACTCAAGTTCTCTCTTGCCCACAAAGGATTTCACCGTTCCATACATCATGTCTTCTATATCTTGGCCACATCAATCCTGTTGCAAGTCCGAGTGTAACACCCAGTTTTCCAAATGAGGATAATTTTGAACTTTTGTAAAAATTTATTATTTAATAATAGGATTTATGATTTATGGAAATTTTTAATTAATTTAATACTATTTAAAATTGATGAATTATAATTTTGATGTGTTAGCTAGTGAACTCAAAACTGTTGAGCCTAGAGACTAACCATGACCATGGGGACCTAACCATGTGATTAGAATGACTATTTACAACTTTTTAGGCTAAGGGTATTTTGGTTATTTTGTGACTTTTAAATTATTTAGGATTTTGATTAATTGGTAAATTTTTTATTATTTTAATAATATTTAAATTGATGTATTATGATTTTGGTTATTTTTATATTTTAATATTTTGGGAAAATTTTATATTTTAATATTGTTTTTATTGGATTTGTTTAGTCGGGTTTGAGTTTCGTCTCGTTCCGACTTGTATTGTGACCCGGGTAGCTTGAACTCTAGATGGGACCCAAGATTAAGTTAAGCATGGCTCACAAGACTCAACATTAAGTTAGTTAATTAAACTAATTTTTATCATGTTAGAATGGTTAAGTTAGAGACTCAAAACTAGATCATTTTGACCCCAAACTTGAACCTAGTCTAGACTTAACCATATGAGACTAGAGAGGGGCAATTAGGACATTTCCCATTAGCCCTAAGGGACTCTTTATGGCAGCCACCTTTAGGAGAGAATGATTCATTTCATTCATTACAATCTTGTCTCTTTTATTTTCCTTTTGTTCTTCCCCAATTTTAGAGAGCCTTTCCATTGATTTGATCTCCAAATCAAATCATTCCTTCACCAAACCTTCCCTCAATCATTCCCATTCTCCAAGGGAAGGGTGCTACCAAGGATTGGAAGAGGAGTGCAAGGAGGAGTGTCCACTTTGAGGGATCTTCGTATCGGAGCCGTGTCCTAAAAGATTTTATTGGGATTCCACTCCCAATAGGTAAAACCCATCCTCTAAATCGATTTCCTTTGCATATAAATTAGTTTTGAATCCGTAGGATCCATCCTCATGTATGTGTCCCATTTAGATTCAAATTTGAGGCCATTTGGAGCTCTCTTGAGGATTTTAGATATGTGTCTTGTGTCCTACTTGATAGATCCCAAATTAGGACACCCCATGTGTATGTATGTATGATAATAGTTTAAATAGATATTTAAATTCAGTTTTATAATGGTTAGAGAGTGGATTGGTCTTTGTTAGGATGGTTAAAATGAGTTTCATTTGGATACCTATGTTTGTATGCAAGTATCTTGGCCTATATGTGTTCTTTTGTCAAATCCGTCATAATTTTTATTCACGTTTTTATTAACCAAAGCAACTTAGAAATGTCATAACTTTTAGCTTAGAACTCCGATTTATCTTCCGTTTTTTTTAAAGAACCGTATCGAAATTAGCTTTCCAAATATATATTTTAATAAGCCAAATTCTTTCTGTAACTTTCTGTATAATTATTTGAGTGTCAGTTGTATGAAAGACGAACGTGTTTCGGTATTTTCGCGATTCCGGGAGCTTCCGGACACGAAAATGCGATCCGTTTAAAGTTTCGGAAAGCTAACACAAAGGGCTATGGCATACTTTAATCCTAGAATTTAGTGAATGTCCAATTGGTACAGTATTGATTTTAAGTAGAAGAGTGAATATACGATATATGCATTTTGTGTAACCTATGAGCCTATGTAGTATGGATATTAAATGAATATAGAGTATGTAATGCATGATATGTTAGATGAATGAAATGATATATATATGATATATATTCTCTTTACATTAATGTATATATATGGTTGAATGCAAGCATGTAGGAATGCAATTAATATAATGCATATAAGCAATGCATGAATGAAAGAATGATATACAATGTATGCATGAAAGTATATAATGAATGCTATATATGAATGCAAGATATATATGTAATGATAGATATGAATGCATAATGTATAAATATTGTAATGCAATATATAATGATAACATGTATGGTAATGTAGAGTATATGATGCAAGCATGAATGAATGGAGGAAATACATGTATATAGGTAATATAGAATGTAATATATGAATGCAAGCATGCAAGATAATGTATTATATCCATATATGATGTATTCAACTTAAAGATAATGTAATATATGAAAGGAATGAATGATAATATATAACATGATATGTAAGGTAATACAAGGTATAAAATATATGATGTGTGCATGTTTGTATGTCTCTATGTTAATATATAAAATGATATGAATATACAATGTATGCATATGTATAAAATATGTAGGTAATGCATAGATGCATGAATGAAATGAATGTTTGCAATATGTTAATATAAATACAAGTATCTAATATGCATGAATGTAAGTATAATATAATACAAGTATACATGTATGTATCATGTAAATGTAATATACATGATATGTATGTATGCATGTATACAAGGTAAGTATGTATGTATGTATTTCTATAAACTGAGTTAACCTATATCATTTTACACACATCCATTCATACACCCTTTGACATCATGTATCCCATGTCACATACACCTACCTATCACTAAATTTTAGAACATTAACACATATCCTTTCACACACATGCCAAACACACACATACTTACTTACTCTTTTACCTCTCTTTCTCTCTATATATATATATGTATGTGCCTATATATATAGCTTTCCTATATATATCTATGTATATGAATATGTGAATAGTGATGCATATATATATATATATATATATATATATATATATATATATATATGTGTGGGATATACATATAGGTAGCCTATATGTTATGAGTGTACTACAATATATTAGATATATATATATATATATTGTTATGTGTATATGTGTTTGTGGTTTGGCTTAGGCATGATATAGCCTATAGCCTAGGGCTCTTAGCCTATGGTGTGTCTGTTTGCCTAGTGAGAGTTTAGTTAGACTTGTTTAGTCTTGATTAGGCCTAGAATAGACTAGTTAGACTAGTATAGACTTGTTTGGTTTAGGTTTGACCTAGTTGACCTAGTTTGACTAGTCTAGTTGACTAGAGTTGACCAAAGGTTGACTTTAGCCTAGATTGACCCCAAACTTTATGTAGATACATTGTAGCAGTCTATTTCCTTATTTTAGACTTGTTGTGACTTGTACTGTTCTATAGGAGACAGACACCACTCCTCGGATAGTATATTCTCTTCGGACATTCAGGATACCAGGCGAGTACATTCTCTGATCATTTCATATCCTGCTTAGAATTATTTTCCTGCATTAAATTACTTTACTTGATACTGTCACGTTGGTCACACGGATTAGTACTATATGGATCCCTTCTTGAGATGTTATCCCTTCAGGGAGCATCGGGTACTTCATGTTCTGTGCGTTTTACTTACATGGCGTATCACTATACTTCATTGGTTCATTGATCACTTGTGACATGTACTCTCATGATCACAGAGTCTTCATTGAATCCTTATCCCATTTATTGGGTTTCCTAGAATCTCCATTTATGGGACATCCATGTATCACCCTTCGGGGGCCTTTGTATGGAATCATAACATAACCTGGTTGGATCCTTGTGTATTGATTGGGGGTACGGGAGAGTAGAAGTAGACATGTGAATAATATCCAAGTAGTGTAGCATCAGAATCATTCCATAGTGTAGCATCAGAATCATCCTATGCCATTTACATGTCTATATTGTACTCTGACTCACTAGCCACATGATAGTTCTCTATTTATAGTAGATATTTTTATTACAGTTCTCTCTCTGTTTACATACTGCATTTCTTTCAGTACCTGTATCTTACTTTACTGCATGATTATATTTTCTAACCTGCTATGAACTGTTGAGATGTATTGTGCTCGCTCCTGTCCTGACTGGACTTGTTGATAAATTTTATAGATAGCCTGGAGGTTGCTTGCTAGCCTAGAGGAGACACAGTAGAGGTTGTATAGATAGCTAGGGTTTTGCTTATAGCTTATTTTCAGTTGTCTTGAGTTGTATTTATGGATTACTGTATTTGAGATTTGAGATATTTTCTGGGTTGTGTATCTTAGACACTTAGACTTCTATCTGATGTATCTCTTTGTGGATTTCATGTTTTATCTATCTTCCATTATGCTCCACCTTAGATGTGATTGAGTTTACATTCTGCTATGTCACCCCCATTCGGGGAGTATAATCTGCTTAGCATTATATTGTTAGATGTTGAGACCTAGGACAGTGTTCTACCGCCGACACTGCGGCGTAGGCTGGATGTACCCACGTCTCGTGCCCTTACTCTAGGGTGTGAGTCGTGACACCGAGCGTCAACGCGATCGCACGCTTCAAATGCTACGACATTCCATGCCTCAGCGTGACCAAGTGAAGCTCCGTCGCGAGTAGAACATATCCTGAACCTGCGAGCAATCTAGTGGGGGATTAGTACTTTCGTCCTCGCTATACTGATCAAGGCCCACTTATCTAAACCGACATTTAGTAATGTATTAATTCATGCAACATACAATTTAGTTATCTTTCTATGTTCTCCTTAGGATCAGTTCATGGCATATTCGAAAGTAGTAAAACATGTTATCATTGCAAGCATGTTATTTCAATTTGCATAAGCAAGCAGGCAACCAATAGCAATTTCGTGTAGTTTCGTGACTTCTTACCAAACACTGATGCACTCGTCCTTGTACCGACGCAAGATGAATGCGCCTCATTTCTTCCATGTCATGTTATAAGTGCTCTGTACAGGATCTATGTATTCCTGCACTTTCGGTCCACCGTTCCTTAACTATATGAAGGTCGTTGGCGTATCCGTGCCAGAATTGACTAAAGGTATTTCTCTTTTCTTTTCTTTTCTTTTCTTTTCTTTTCTTTTCTTTTCTCAATTTGGGTAGCCCGACGCCTCACGTGTTGGGTTGCTATCCCAATAACCAGAGGCTTACCGTTGCATACCAATCAGTGCAGCGTTCACATCAATAACCGGTCGTTAATCGTCTTAGAGATGTGTGTCCAGCAAAGTTTAACATCCCTCCTAGGCCAAACGGTCCTGGCGCCCCGATGCAAACCCGTTCGAGGGAACTCCCGTGCACGAAATTTTATCTCCAATTCATTTCTCAAGTCCATTCGACCATGCAACACACGTCTTATTCAAACAACCAAACATATCTTGAGTTCGCGACTCAAACTTCGTATCATCTCATATTTCTTACCTTAACTTTCTATGTTCTCACATTCCATACTTCGTTTCAAGATTTAATGGCATCATGTACCAACTCAATGTTCGTCAAATGAACGACCCGAAGGTCCCGAACATTTTTGAGGCATCATGTCACATCCAACAGTTCTGTCACATTCATGCTACAACTGTTCTCTTCACAACGAAGCCATCTTTTATGATTCTCGTGCACGTACGCACGCCTTGACACGATTGTTCTCTATTCTTCGAGTCGTGCATGCGATGCACGCCTCGATACCGTAATTCCATGTTCTATGCCTTAGTGTTCAATGTATGTTCCTTCCCTCCGATTCGTGCAACTGAGGCACGCTTCGATAGGGTATTCAATGTTCTATAGCTCGTGCACTGAGGCACTCGTGCCGATATAGTCTTTCAATATTCTAGCATACTAACTCGTGTGCGGGGGTACGGAATGACTCGTGCGTTGAGGCACTTGTCGATACAGTTATCCCATGTTCTCATGGCTTGCGCAGCGAGGCGTTCGCTTTTGCGATATTCAATGTTCCATAGCTACTCGTGTCACCCCCCAGTTTTCAAATTAGGGGTATTTTCATCATTTTCAAGTTTTATAATTTTTAGGAATTTTATTTGATTTTATATGATTTTTAGGGATTTATTTGAGTCGGTTTGAATTTTATCCAATTTGGACTTGAGTTGGAGACCCGGGTAGCCTGGACACTAGTGGGACCCACATACTAGCCGGGCTTGGCCCACATACCATCCTAATTAGGCTAGAAACCATAAACTCTATTTCCATGGCTTAATTAGCCATTTTAGAGCTTAATTAGTTAATTAAAATTTGACTGAAACGAACCGAACCAAACCCGAACCAACCCAACCTAAGTCTATTGGGTTTTGAGGCTTAATGGGTTTCACCCAAACCCAATATCCCTCCCCCCCCCCCCCCCCACATGGCCGGCCAAGATGGACACCCCCCCTTTCTTCTTCACTAAGTTACACTCTCTCTCTAAATTCTTTTTTCTTCCCAAAGCTCCTTCTTTCCTCCAAGAAAACAAATTATATGTATGTCATTAATTCTTCATTTATTCTCTTTTGCATTTAATGTCTTCACAATAATTGTAGGGGGGAAGATTCTCTACACTTTGCCCACAAATTTTGTAGGATTCCCTAGAAATCTAGGTTAGAGATTTTTAGGGGTTTTTATATTAAGAGTGGTATATATACGTATATATATATATATATATATATATATATATATATATATATATATATATATATATATGTGTATATATAATTATATGTATATGTGTGTGTGTGTAGAGGAATGGTAGAGGTGATGGTGTGTGAGAGTGGTGGTGGGAATGAGTGTCATGAGATGGTGGTGGTGGTGTGTTTGTGTGAGAGTGTTTGTATGTGTGTTTGTGTTGTGTGAGGGTGTGAGTGTGTTTGTATTTATATATGTATATAGATATGTGTATGTATTTATATGTATATGGATATATATATATATGTATGTATATATATATATATCTAGATGTGTGTGTGTGTTTGTGTATATATATATATATATATATATATATATATATAGATAGGTAGATAGATATATATATACACATAGATAAAAAATATATAGAGAGGAGAAGTAGAGAGGAGATAAGATGAAGAAGAAGAAGAGAAAGCAGCTGCTTCAGTAGCAGCAAGCTGCAGCAGTAGCAGCAAAGCTGCAGCAGTAGCAGCAAGCAGCTGCAGCAGGGAGCAGCTCCCCCCCCCTTTTACCCCCTATGAAGCCCCCTTTTAGCCTATAATCCCCCCTATCTATATATATATGTATATATATAGATATGTATATATATAGATATAGGTAGATATATATATAAAAGAGATTAAGAGTTAGAAGAATTAGAAGAAATAAGGAAAAGAAGAAGAGAATGAGAAGAAGCTTAGAAGAAGTAGGAGAAGGAGAATAGGAAGAGAGGAGGAAAAAGAGAATAGGAAATTTGGAAATTGAAGAGGATAGGAAAAGAATGAGAAGAGGGAATTAGAATAGGAAAATTAGAAGAAGTTAGATTAAGAAGAGAATTAAAAGAAGTAGGAAGGAAGAAGAATTAGAAGAATAAGATTTAGGGGAGTTTGAGTTAAAGGGCGAAATCGAGCTCCGAGTGTCGGAACGCGATGAAACTTGGCGTAGACCTAGATTATATAGATTAGACTTTGCGGGTAGGCTCCCGAGTTGAAATCGGGGTTGTAGGGCACCGGTATCGTGCCGTACCATTGCGTATCTTGAAATATTCAAGATATCGCCAATGGACCGTAAGATGGACTAGACGTCCACTCTACCTAGGTATTTTGGTAGGTAATGAACTTATAGGCTAGTATCATACTACCCTAGGGAGCACGGGTCAAAATATCAAGCGTAGGTAGGCTAACTGGGTAATTGCCTAAGTTAGAATTTTACCTTTTTAAAGGGGTAAAATAGAATATTGGCCTACGGCCAAGATACGGGTTTCGAAGTCCAAGATGGACTTGGATATGGGTTGTAAAGGTTGGTAATGATTAGAAATAGTCGCCTAGACCTAGTCTTGACCCCGGTTGACCACGGTTGACTTTTTAGACCAAAAATCAACTATGGGTCAACACTTTACCCAATTTAGTCCCAAATTCCATTAAACTTGGACGGTTGACCAAAAGTCGACTATTAGTCACCAGTGACCTAGGGTTGACCTGGGATTGACCTAGAGTTGACCAGAGTTGACCCGTTGACCAAAAGTCAACTGTAAGTCAACTTTCGACCTGGTTTGATTCGGATTGATTTTCAATGTCCTCCCATGACCAAGATTGACGCAACTAGACATGTCTTGACCTAGAATGACTTAATAGGATTTAATTTGATTTAACTTTACTTCCTAAACATAGTATTGATACATCTTGTTCTCTATAGGTCCTCGAGACACTGCAGTGGGTCCGGTTGACGTATTTTATCATCTTACAGGCGAGTACATTCTCTGATAACTTATTCCCACTTTATGATAACTGTTATGATTCATGTACTTAGTGTTGATATGCTTATTCCTGACACATGGTTCTCACGGATTGGTATTCCTGGATCCCGACGAGAGATGTTTCTCCTTCTTAGGTTGGGATGTATTGTGCAAGCTCCCTTGTAGCTCTTGCTCAATATATGGTCACTGATTCTAGAGAAGGCTCGCTACCTTTTCATTAGAATCCCGTGCAGTGACGTGTCCTGTTTGGATCCATTCTACCAGTTGGGGTAGGGGGAGTAGTAGCGTATGCCTGTGATCATATCCCCTTGCATTCTTGAACAGTGTGAGTCATATACCGTACTTATGACTTGCCAGGCCAGTTCTCGACAGGTACCCAAGCCGATCACAAGTTGAAACTACTACTCACACACATTGGACATATGGCTTACCTTGACTTGTGTACATACCATGATTCAGTTCTACTTTCTTGTTCTAGCTCTAGCTCTACAGCTTACCATGCCATGATACATACATGTACACTCCATGATTCATTGTATATGCTCTATTTACAGTCTTATAGCTTTTATTCTATCTTGAGATCTGTTATGAGAAATATATACTCGTTCCATCCTGATCGGATATGTTAAAAATATTACAGATACAGATGAGGGTGATTGCAGTACCTACTACGGTCCGGATGACGTAGTGGGCTTAGACTTGGTCCTGCAGGGCTTAGCTCCGTCTGACAAGACTTTACCACTTGTTTAGTTAGAGTAGGTCTTTTGTACTGGACCATGTCTCCAGTTACTTTTGAGACTGTATTTACATTTGGATTGTATTAGAGACTGGACTTGTATATTATTTGTGTTTGGACTTGACAGGTTATATTTTATCGTCTTGTTGTCTTTATCTTTCAGTCTTTACTTTATCATCTTAGAGTTGTGATTGAGCACTCATATATATATATATATTCACTGCTTGTCCTCCGTTCGGAGTTGACCATATTCTCGACAGGTTTTTGATATATATATAAACTGTTATTAGAGTAGAAAACCTACAGCGTTCCACGTCGTTTTTCCGGTGAGGGTTGGGCGTTGTCACGTACACGTGCCCTCTATATCGGGTGCAGGTCGTGACAACTCGTACATTTGATGTACGTTTTATATCAATTGTTCTATCTAGTGTTCGATACACACTATGTTCATCTCTCGATCGAGCCACGCCCGTGGACTCAATAGGTTAACTTAGCATATAATGGTACATTTTAATTAAGCATGACGGATTATGAAAGAAGAGTCAAAGTCCCCCCACCTTAAGTCGATACGCCTTGTCGTTTCATCGAGCCGATGTGGCTCGATTTCATAACTTTGTTTGCACGGCCAACTCTTCTGACTTGGCTATTCGAACACTTTATGCTACGTTGAATTATCGAAGCGATTGCCTACCGTGCCTATGCTTCAGTCTGTAGCAAGACGACGATTTGGTTTTGCGGACAATATTGCAAATAAGGCAAAATGTCGACCTCTTATATTTCAGCGTAAACGTATAGCCTGCACATGAAACCAACTAAAATCAATACTTGTCCGAATCGAACTAATGCCTTGCATCGATTCGATTTCTTAGAATCTTCGAGCCGACTCAATGTTTTCTCTGGACCAACTTAGCACTTGCATCGATCTTACTCGATGCATTCCTCGGGTTAATGTAACTCTTTGCATCGATCCGACTCGATGCGTTTCTCGGGACAAGGTAACTCTTGTATCGATTCGCATCAATACTTAATCGGGTGTCATACTCTTATTTTTTTTCCTTTATTATTATTATTAATATTATTATTATCATCATTATTATGATAATTATATTTTTAGTATTATTATTATTATCATTAGATTTATTATTATTATTATTATTATTATCATTATTATTATTATTATCATTATTATTTATTATCATGACATGTGGCCCTAACCCTAACCCTAGGCAGGACCATGTGGCCCTAACCCTAACCCTAGGTAGGACCATGTGTCCCTAAAAACCCTAACCCTAAGGGATTATGTGTCCATGAGAATTTATGTGGGGGGAGGGGGTGGGGAACACCTCACCATCTCACCCCCTATATAAATCCCCCTACACTCACAAAAGCCCCACACACACACAACTCACATACACTCCACTCCACTCCATCAGCACCTCACCCCTCTCTCCCCCCTCAATATAAGTCACACACACACCCAAAAGAAAAAAAAAAGAAAAAAAACACTCACACACCCGACCCCCTCCCCGACCCCCTACTGCCGCCTGCCACCGCCGCTGCCGCCTGCCCCCGACCCGCTGCCACCATCCGTCGCTGCCGCCGCCCGCCGCTGCCGCCGCCGGCCGCCCCTCCGGCCAACCCCCTTCCTCCATCTCCTTCCTCTTCCTCCTCCACTCCCATCTCCAAGAACCCTAGGTAAATTCTTTCATTTTTCTTCCCCAATCTCTTTTCCTTCTCACTTTAAACCTAGAATTACTAATAAGAATTGTTATTATTGTTGGTTTTGAACTAAAAAATTGAGAAGAGAAGCCTAGATCATCTCAAACCCAAGGCAAGTCCTCTTCTCCTCCTTCTTCTCTAATAATTTCTTTCTTCTAGGTTAATTCTAAATACTTAGGAATTCACACTAAATTCTGAAATTATAAGGATTTTGGTAATACTAGGGAGCAAGTTCTCTTTCCTCTCCCTCTTTCTTTAGGAATACTTCACTTTGAATTGTTGATTATTTGAACATGTATAGGATAACTATAAATCTGAAATTTCATCTCATAAGAACAAAATTTGGAATATGAGTTACGACAATCTCTTTAATTATTGTTTAATTAAATTCTGAAATTTTGATATCA
This sequence comes from Iris pallida, assembly GCA_029216955.1. Taxonomy (NCBI): domain Eukaryota; kingdom Viridiplantae; phylum Streptophyta; class Magnoliopsida; order Asparagales; family Iridaceae; genus Iris; species Iris pallida. Next base: position 1,247,326 of record JANAVB010043216.1, on the reverse strand, counting down.
TTTAACCTAATTAAGAACCCTAGAATATTGAAATTTTGATTTCTAACAAGTCTTTTTTTTTATAGACATAGGCAAGGAAATTAAATTTATTAGACCTAGATACTGGAATTATTAAAAATTTATTAGTGACGTATCACGGACAAGTGGATATGCGAACCAATTTTGGACACAGATATTTGAACTTGCAATTGCGGACATGAACTATTGAACTTGAATTTTTATGAACAAACACATGGGACTCTCCAATGGTAAGTCTGACATACATAAGAACTGAACAGTTGGACCACACGCCGGGAAGGTAAAAGTATAAATGACCCTGTATTCTCTACTCACTATTCTGTGTATGTCATAGTTAGAAACTTTACATTTTTCTGCTCCATGCACTAGAATTAAAATGTTATTATGGAAAAGTTTTGGTTAACTTGAATCTTCTTTATACTATCTACATGGTATATATATATACATATATATATATATACATATACATATATAAATATATTATAAAGTCTTGCATATTTACTAGTATAGTCGGATAAACATTTGCTTATTTTGATAAGCTGCAAAACTACTAGCAAGCCGCGAACCGACTAATTGCCAAAAGAAAGGTAACTATTGCTTGCTCAGGTAAAAATCACCAATCCCTTTTGTTCTTTTATTTTGCGTGGTTCCGGTGTTGAGAGTTGCTCCACCGAAGGGGTCGGCGAGCCCAATTACTTACTTGCATGGTTCCGGTGTTGAGAGTTGCTCCACCGAAGGGGTCGACGAGCCCGTATTTTCTTTTATCATATATATGCTTCTTGTAAATTTTTGGGGCTCCTAAATACAAAGGAGACTCTGCCAAAATTTCTAAGAAATTTAGGAGATAGACTAATTTCTGACATTCGGAAATTTTAGAAAGCATTGGGAGGGGAGAACAACTGAATATCCCTAGATATCCCGTAACATAAATAACAAAAGCTGATCAGCATTCCGTGAATCTCGTGAATCAGTACATCTAGTCTTCGACTAGGGTGTACTAGCCCAAGGGAGGCTCCGAAATCAACTTCGTCTATTTGATAGTAACATCAATAGATGTCTCTTTTAGCCCAATAGAGGCTCGGAAATTACAGCCTGATCCCAGGTTAACAGGATTGTTCACGGGAAATATTTAGAGGATTATTCGGAGTATTGTTCTCAAAACTGCATCTCATTTAACTTCAAATCTTACTCCAGAAACAACGCTGCCTATTATAAATGGGCAGTGTCCTTAATTGCTCAAGGAAGCAATTCCTACTAAAAGCTCAAGGGAAGCTCGGAAATCTTATTATTCATGGAGTAGGACGTTGATTTCATTCATGTTTTACTAAAGCAGATATATATATATATATATATATATATATATATATATATATATATATAGCAGTGCAATTTGGCATACCTTGTTTCATTTTTTTTTCAAAACTACATATTCATTATTTTTGATTAACTTTCACCGTTCTTGGCCGAGGACTTGCTCGTCGTTTTCTAAATGACCTAGTATTTGTCCACTAGGTGAAGGAGAAGAAGACGCCTCCGCCGAAGTATCGCCGCTCTACAACAAGAAGTAACTGTCTGGACTACCTACAGTTATGACCAGTAGTATCGTAGTATTTTACAAATTTACCTCTGTAATCGCCTGTAATAGTATTGTTGGAAAAGTTTCCTGTAATATAGCTACACTATATTTTAATGCCATGAGAATTTCTTATATTTTCCATTCTGCTGAGGATTACAGGCGACAATCGCGGTTTCGGCGCGTAGCCTGGAGATGTGTTATGGCGTCACCGTTTCAAATATGGGAAGCGGGATGTGACACGTCTTTTAAGTGGTGGCCCATGCAGGTCGGCAAGAATGGAAAATTTAGATAGGACATAGGTTCGGATAAAACGTAGGTTCTAGAATCGTAGGGAGCACTACGAGTCCCAATCACACTCTAGGAATCCCTGAGAAGGAAGTATCAATAGTTAGTAGATGATTACCTCTTTTCTAACCAACTGTTTAATCCTAGTAAATGGATAGTGACTCAAGAAATTCTTGATGTAGATCATGCCCCGATTCGCACCCTTCGCGAGACTGAATAATGACAGCCATAGCATGGACGAGTATTATGCATTTGTGAAGAAGATGTGGAAAGTAGCACCAAAGGGAATGATAGAAGTCTATGGAGTACACTACGAGATGAGATACCCAGTGGTGACAGATATCGTAGATGAAAGAAAGATATATTATAATACGGTACATTATTATGTACTAATCAAGGCAGAACCCTCCGAAGGTCCGGAGAATGAACGTAACGGTACACTAGAAGAATGGAAGCAAGCATACCCAGAGGCGAGGATCCTTAACATAAGACGTATGTGGATTTAGACCCCCTAGAATGATGATGATGTATAAATATAGATATGTAAATATTAGATCCTTAATTATGTAAGGGATGTGTGTGAATGTATGTAGTAAGATATGTAAAATAAGTATTAGAACCCCCAATATGTAGGAGGAACATGAATGTATTTAGTAGAAATGTAATATAAGAATGTATGTAGTAGGAACATGTTGTGCTATCAATAAATAATTATGCTTTTCCTATATTTTATTCCTGGTAAATATTTTTCTTAAGAATATTATGAATGTAGGTATGGATCTATTTATGCCAAGTTTGGAATGGGATGGGAGTGATTACACTTTATACTTATACCAGCGCTATGCCAGACTAATGTGGAACGCACCTGACTGGTACGACATCCATGTCTACCAAGTATTCTATGCAGTCATGCATCCCATTATCAGGGACATTGAAGACGGAGCCGAAGTATATTATGAAAATACAACTTACTGCCTGCATGTCTGAGACCCAAACCGTATTTACATCGGACTACATGGATATGAGGGTACATTAGATGACTTTGAAAGACTCCATCCAGAAGTTGACATCCTCACTGAGGAAAGAATCCTCATCGAGGCCATAGAATAAGAAAAACCTAACCAATATATGTACAGTGAAGAAGGAATCCTTTTTGTCTGCTGTATGGTATTTTGAAATCGGCAGATATGTATACAAGAAGGGACAGTTAGAGATAGATACTATGTCACATTTTGGGGAGGTGGAGTGACAAAAGTAGATTAGATGAAAAGAATGTAAACAAATGTGAAGTTGAGAGTAGGAACCACATTTTGTAATACTCTCATTTTAATGAAATATATATATATGGTTCTGCTGCACACCTTGTTATGAATGAACATTGTGAGTCGAATATTTCCTGAGAAATTGTGTCTTTTATTTCAGGATATGGACAATCATACTCAATCAAACAATCCACCACCTCAAACACCAACTGAGCCAACCGTGGCTGACATATTCCGATTGTTCCAGCAATTATTAGAATCCAATAGTCAACAGGCTAATGATGCACATGCAACAAATACCACGATACTAGAACAAATGCAGAATTCAAACAACACCAAGGATAAAACCCTAAAAGAGTTCAGGGATCTTAGGCCGCCCAAGTTTAAAGGGACTGAAAATGCGATGGAAGCGAGTCAATGGCTGAGAACCATTGAAGGCCTAATGAAGGCTGCCAAAGTTAAACCTGAGGACATGGTACCAGCAATCCGCATCCAGCTGGAAGACATAGCTGGATACTGGTGGAGTGCCGAGTACCCCGAAGATTCTGACGAGGACATGTCATGGGCGGAATTCAAGAAGAAATTTGAAGACAGATTCTATCCCAAGTCAGCACGGATAGAATTGGAACGACAATTCAACTATCTAAAACAAGGGAGATGTACCGTTGATGAGTACATTGCAAAATTTTCTCGGCTTAGTCTATTTGCCCCCAACATGATAGCAGATGAAGAAACAAAGATATCCAGGTTCGTAGAAGGACTTGGGACCCAACTGAAAAGTAGGGTCGCCTCTTATAGGTGCCGAACATTTTCAGAGGCAACAGAAGCTGCTCGAGACCAAGAAAGGATACTAAAAGAAGAACAACCTTTCCAGTCTCCACAGCCTAAGAGGGCTTTTGAGGAGGGGGCATCCTCCAACAAGAACCATTGGCAGGGACCGCCTAAGCGTCCTCAGAATGGCAACCCAGACGGATCCGTTGTCTGTAATTACTGCCACAAACCAGGCCATAAAATAAATGTATGTAGGAAGAGATTGGGGCTTTGTTTGAAGTGTGGAGTGTTTGCCATTAAAATCGTTTGATTGTAAATCTTAATACAAACAGAACAGTGTTATAATATAGGACTTAGATGTAGTCCTAGGAGTACACTTTTGTTTAATCTGGGTCCTAAGTGCCAATGGAGTGAGTGGTAATGCGTTGACTCCGTTGACGGGCTGACGACGGTTATCGGTTCTCTGAAGGTGTAGATTGCTCTGGGTGCTGAAGCTGGCTGAGAGGAGGAAGATGTTGAGTGTCTGTATCTGCCTCTCTGATGATCTCTGTCTGGATTGTTCGTATGTATGTCTCTGTCTGTGTGTGTAAGGAGGGGATGGTTCCTCCATTTATAGCTGGACAGGTTGACTGCTCATGCGCGCATATGTAGGATGCGCCGGTGCATGGGGACGCCACATAGAGATTGTTGATGGAGGCGCACGGATGATGCGCCCTACTCGTGAGGTTGAATTCTTCATACTGCTGTTGTGAGCCGACACGTAGCAGAGGAGAAGATCTTTCTGTTGCTGAGATCTTGGATGAGTTGAGTCAAAGGACATGTGTCGTCGACCCATGGCTCGGAGATCTCTGATTTGGTGGGGGGAATGATTTGGTGGGATGCGCCTTGGATTGGGCGCATGATAAGATTTTGGCTCGTGACCTTTAGGAGTCACGAGCCGTTCTGGGCGCATGGCTTTTGAGGCGCATGCAAAGCTTCAACTGGAGACTCTTCTTCTGTCTTTAGGGATCAGTGAAGGGTCTGAGGCGCATGGCTTTCGAGGCGCATGCAGGTTTTGGCACATGGCCGCGGAGGCGCATGCGGGTGGTCGAGTGGCCACGTGGCAGTAGCCGTCGGGATAGAGTCATGATGATGCTGACGTTGTGGACGCTTCGTCTTCTGCAAAAGCTGTCAGCCGTTCAGACTTGGGAAGGCATGCTGCCAACTCTGTCAGTTCAGCATTTAATGTTGGTGACATTCGATGGACAACTGAGTGGGCGCGTCGGTTGACGTTCCACTAGGCGTATGGGGGCGCATCCCCTTTGATGCGCTCGGTACAGGGCACATCTGTGGGAGGCGCTTGGTGTTTGAAGGGGTGTGATGCGCTGTCCAGCCGGCGCATCCGACACGTCTTTAATGATGCGGCTGTTTCGCTTCTCGAGTGCTTTTAAATAGCCGTTTGGCTGAAGTCGAGGCGTCCGGTTCATCTATTTAATGTGAGTTCATTGCTCGGAACTCGGAGAGCCATCCACTTGGCGCGTGGGTTTGATCTGCCCGGCCTATAAATAGTGGCATGGAGAGAAGGTTTGCCTCTCATTCCCTCACGTCTTTCCAATATGAACTCAGGTTCTCGGGTACATTCTGTTGACGAAGTGCTCCCGAGGGTGAAGATGAGACGCCATGTTGTCATTGATGCTCTTGAAGGTGACTGTTACATCCAAAAGACAGAGTCGAGGGCTTCTGAGGCAGGCGGAAGGTGCCTGTTGCATCCAAAGATGGGGATGCTCGGGCCTCGTCTCCGTTGTTCCGGAAGAGCCGTAGATCGGAATGGCGGTGCTAGGCTCTCTCTTCCTTTAAAGTGGGTGTCGCCCGCTCTGACTGTGTTGAAAGCTGCCTTTCGCCGTGATTTCGATCACGGTCTTCCTTGGCCTTTGGAGGCTCTTTCGAAGCTTTCCCTGGCCACAGCTTTGCGGTGCTCTTCTCTTCCTTGGTTCCAGCCAGAGGGTTAAATGCTTTGTGTATCGAAGCATTTATCAGGCGAGCCTGGTTGGAAGAGCGGTACATAACTGGGCTCTGCTCGGCCAGGTGAGCCTGGTTGGAAGAATAACTGGGCTGCTGAAGGGATGCACATAACTGAGCTGCTGAAGGGATGCACATAACTGAGCTGCTGAAGAGATGGCGGGATGCGCCTGGTTGGAGGCGCATGACATCTGTTGCGCCTAACTGGCAGCGCATGGTGACTGGCAGCGTATGATGACTGCTGCGCCTATCTGGAGGCGCATGGTGGCCGCTGGCCGTAGACTTAGGATCTTTCCTTTATAGAAATTCTCCTTTGTACAACCTTTTCTAGACATGTAATAGACTTTTATATATAAATAAAAAGTCCTTCTTCAAATGTCTATGGTTAATGACTTTGCTGTGAAGTGTTCTGTGCGAGTCCTGGCGCATGTAGTGTCTGGCGCATGGTCTTTCTGGTTGTAAAATTCCATGCTTCTACAAGACCCCCTTCAAAGTTTTCAAAACTTTTGAATAAGTTTTGGAATACTTTGAATAAGAAGCATAGCGATCAGGGCGCATGACTGTTGGGGCGCATGCCTGTTCAGCCGCATGCTCTTCTCAATTAATGAATTTGATAATGCCTCGGTAACCGAAAAGATTAATGATGATCTTTTGGTTTTATATGCTGCTATCTTCACAAGACCCGAGGCGACGGCTGAGATCACTCGTCATCGGTTCACGCGTGCGACCACGGCCTATAAATAGGTGAGAGGTGGAGAGAGAGAGAGAGTTCTTCTACTCTGTGCCTTTGCCTCCTTTAGAGTTCTTTCTTCAAAACCCTAACTTCTTCCTCTCTGTTAGAATGGCTCCCAAGACTCCTCGCGGCGGTGCCAGCAAAGGAAAGGGGAAGGAGAAGGAGCCCGTAGAGGCTGTCGTGAGTGACATTCCTCGCCCGCCTGTCGAAGTTCGGCCGGCGGTAGTCGGTGAGCTTTATTGTCTCCTATCGATGTTGAAAACTTTCCTGCCGACGTGCATAGGCGCAGGCCTTTATCATGCACCGTGGCTTTAATTGCTGAAGCGTATGGGTTTTATACCCTGATGATGCGCCGAAGCCTTCGCTGACGCGCATGGCTCACGCCTTGATGATGCGCCGAGGCTCCTTTTTCAGATGCGCTTGATACGCGCATCTGACGAGCATGAAGCTCTGATCTTTGTGTTGTCTCTAATATCTTTGCATTTTTTGTCAGTGTCGATGACTATCCCACTCTTGAACGAAGTGCTCCTGGACGCTGCGCTCTGTCAGATGGGAGTAGATTATGATGAAGAGGTGATAAACCCTGCTCAAGCGGCTATTATGTTGGATCAGCATCCCGAAAGAATGATTCAAATTCGGGAACAACATCACGGGTTCCTTAAACGGATGATGGAACGTGGCGTTCTGAAATCCGCCACTTCCGATAAAGTGACCTTCTTAAAGCCCGAGTTCCTGTTCGGGGATCGCCTTTCTTCTACTGAAGCCCAGGTGCTGAAGGTCAAAGAAGACTGGTTCTTTACAGCCAGGGGCGTGCATATGACCGTCAGGCAGCTTGAACGACAATGGCCTTTGTTAACTTTCTGTCGACTTGCTTCTAAAAGGAGAATGTCCTGGGACATTACCCCATCTCAAGGAGGAGCGGTAACAGGCGTCATCAGAATTGATTCTTCTTCTGATCAGAGGGATACTCTGGTCGCCTCGCGAGCTGGAACCTCTTACACCTGGCGAACTCTTCGTCCTGGGAGTATTTATAGCGATGTTCCCGTCAATACTTTTGCCCTGGGTGCCTCGACTTTTGCTCGTCGCATGTTGTTGATGGAACAATCATACCCCAAGGGAGAATTTCGGGTAGAGGGTTGGTGTCATTATGTTTCAAAATGGGACAAACTGACACACTGGATCCTGTCGCGGTTTCAGACTGAGCTCCAAGAGATTGGGCTGACCGCCGCGATCCGCGCCACTCAGGCAGGTGTAGAGATTAACAGGCACATGTTCCTTGCGCTTTTGGAAATATTTGATACCCATACCGGGACCTTCTTCACTCCAGTGGGGGAGCTAGGGCTCGCGCTTCATGAGATGTACGAGGTATCGAAACTCCCCTGGGGATCGGAACCTTACGAGGAGTACTTCCCGACCAATGAAGAATTCTAGGTCTTGGGAGACAAAGCTGATGAGATGATGGCTGTCTTCAAAGAAGTAGCGAGCCATCACTACTATATGCAGAAGAAGGACAGGGGCGGGACGCTGCCTCATGTGACTGCTTGGAGAGATCACGTCTTTAGGCAGGACAAAGAGGAACCTTCTCACTTTTCTATCATGCCGGCACTTTCTCGTAACGAGGTGCTTTCTGAAATGAGCAGGTTAGGCGAGAAGAATCCCTTGGAGAGCGAGGACCAACAGTCGGATGAACGCTCCTATAGCTGTTTTTGGCATCTCACCTATCGGATGTCGCCAAAAGCAGTATTAGTCTCGTATCTTATGATTTGGCTCCGGGACCACGTCTTTTCAGGCGGGTCTGGCTCTGTAGAGAGGGTGACTCGGAACTTAATTCTGCCGGCCGTAAAGTTAGCCTTCGGCCGTCCTTTAGCTTTACTCCCTGCAATGGTGTGTAACCTGTTGCGGGGTCTTCGAGAGTTTGCAGGAGATGTCGTTCACGAGCGGGGCAAAAACAACAACTTCCCGCGTGCCGAACTGCCGTTTCATTATTTGATGGGGTGGTTAATTTTGCACCATCCCAATGTGATGAGCCCGGGTTCGGAGGAAGACTACAGGTCCGGAGATGCATTCCTCCGACGTTTCTACCGGAGGAATTGGTTACACACCGGTGTTCCTATTTGCAGGAAAGTTTTATCCCATCTTCAGGGATGGGAGATCACCAAAGTTGGTCCTGTCTTCTCCGATCTTGAGGCCAACGAAGATCTGGTGGACTCGGGTGAGGATGCCACCACTCTGTCTCCATGGGGATTCCGCTGGTTGCAAAGTATCCGGCCGTCCCATTTGGTATATCGAAACACGAACCAGTGTTACCTGGAACCATATCTGCCGAGCCGCTTTGCGAGGCAATTCGGGTACGCCCAGTTGATGTTGGATAATCCCAGTATCACCTTCGGGTACGCTGGAAGTTTGCTGGATGGTGCACGAGCTTGGCATTACCATAATGCCGGATGTACTGGAGCCCGCTTTACGCTCCCCGTCCAGAATCCGCGGCCGTCGATTCTCTACTCAGCCGCCAGATTTTACTGTGCTATGGCTGCTCCGCCCACCGGATATGATAGGGAGACCAGTTTTATTGCAGGCACCCATTTAGCGGCGGGTGCAGACACTTTGGCGAAGGCTCGGTCGTACCGTCCGCCCGAGTTGGGTCGAGGCGCCCCCGCCGTATCTACCGGGGGTCAGGGAAGACCCTCGGTTGATCAAACGAAAAGGGGTGCAGATAGAAAAGTCGACTCTCCTGTATCGAAAAAGCAGAAGAGGGCGTCGTCACCGACGGTGTCCTTGGACTTCGCATCTGCAGAGGTAAGATGTCCTGTAAGGTTTGATTTCAAGTTCAGCTCCTTATGTAATCATGCTTTTCCCCTTGTTGTGTAGGAGCCGCTGATAAGAAAGCCTCGTACTCCAAAATTTGGTGGGAGCAGGCCAAAGGAGATGGTGGGCTCGTCTGACATGCGTATTCCACCTACTATGATATCTCCCATGGAGGAGAATACCGAGGGTGTTGCTGTAGAGATTCCAGCCTCTTCGGATTATGTCAGACGGGAAGCTGAGGATGCAGCAGCTTCTGAGAAGGTGAAGGCCACAGCGTCGGCCTTGGATGACGTTGCCGTGGATCCGCAAGAGTCTACTGCGGGGGCAACAGATATGGTTGAGACAGAGGAGAGGGTTGATTTCCCTCCTTATCATGATGAGGGGAGGTCGGCTGGATCATTCCCGAGTCCTACCCCGGCTTCAACCGTGGTAGTTGAGACGGCTACCGATCAGGAGGTAGCGACAAATTCTGTCCCAGTGGAGGGACTTGATGACGAGACCCGTCTGCCGGTCACAACCGCTGAGGCGGGTCAAGAGACGAGTGATAATTTCCCCATTCTGCCAAGGGAAGTACCAGTTGTCGATAGGACGTTGGGGGTAGAAGAGGTGGCCGTTGACGTCGGTGGTTCCTCTGGGCTTGAGAAGGGCGAGGGTGTGGAACCCTCTATTGCCCCTCCTACTTGGGGTACTATTTCGACGCCTGCACGGGCTTTCTCTGTTCCTTCGGCTCCTCGGGCTAGCAGTCCAGCCCCCGTTGATGAAGAGCTCGTTGATACTGAGGTTCAAGCCTCGCAGGTTGAGGTTGGCGGATCTTCTTCCGGTCCGCAAACTGCTGTAGCTCCTCCAACTCCTGCTATGATGCCGCAGGTCCTGGCGGATGCAGACGAGTATATGAAATTCCTCGTCGAGGGGGTATACAAAATGCTGCAGAAGGGTGTATCTGCTGTGATGGATGCCAATGGGAGCTTTACAACGGCAAGAACTTTGGCAATGCCCTGTATCGAGCTGATCCGCTTTCACCAAGGCCACGACCATATGGCCGAAATTCTGGAGGCTTCGGTGATCGAGCTGGACGAGCGGCTTGTGGAACTTCAGCGCATCCAGCGAAACGACCTCTCCGTCTTGATAGATGCGAAGAAGGGGAAGCTGATTGCCGAGATCGAGTCTTCATACCAGGCCACTGTGGGCCTTTGGGAGCACGAGGTGGCTGAGACTGAGGCTGCGGTAGAGCAGTTGTCTCAGTCCATGAAGACGACGGTGGAAACTTGAGCTGCATTAGATGCTAATATCGCAGAGATCGATACCCAGATGCACCGTCTTGAGGACCAACGGGCCCGACTCCAGTTAGATGTCGAGCGTGTCCGGGCTGAACACGCAGCATTCCAGAAGGAAGAAGCGGCCTTTACACAGCGGACTCTTGCCTTGGCGCAGCAGCGACAACAGCTTGATGAGAAGCATGCGAGTGATACTTCCGCTGGGGCTGTTGAATTGATGCGCCAAGAAGCTGAGCGACGAGTCCTGGCGACTGTGGAGGCCCGCGCAGCCAACTTAAGACTTCGAGTCAGGGAGCTCTCAGCCCATCCTGGGGAGGTTCAGGGACCGTAGCTTTTCCCTTTTTTATGTTCTTTTGCAACCCTTTGCTGGGGGATAGTGTAGTTTTTTGTACTCTCTCTTTTCAGAAAATAAAGAAGTACGCAACTTTTTTGTGATGTGTTCATTTTTTTGTTATTATGAACCTGATGATTTGTGTGGACCTATTATCTTTTGCGCACCTTGGTTTTTAGGCACAGATAATAAGTTTGAAGGAACCGACATGCTTGCTCAGAGGTAATGTGGACGTGGCAATCATTAGGGTTCAAATGATAGAATCATCCTACTCAGAGGTGTGATGGACGTGGTAGGAATGATCCTAAGGGATACGCTGAACAACTCAGAGGTGATGTGGACATAGAAGTTCTGCGATCAATGTACGACAATGCAGGGGTTGTTTGTACGAGATGTTTACTCAGAGGTAATGTGGACGTGGTAAACATGAAGGGTAGCGTCGGCTTACGTAGCGTAAGAGTCCGCTTTGTAGGGTGTAGAAGAACAACTCAGAGGTAATGTGGACGTGGTTGTCTTTCTACCGAAGGATGCCACGGAACAGCTGGGTTCCAGAGGCGTATGAGTTTGTGGAAGGAGATTGTGTGTGAGCCCTGATGATTGGGCCCACAGATCCTCTTTTGGGGATGTACATGTCTGAAGGATGTCAAGAATAGTACTTCTTTAGGAACTTGCCATTGATGGGCATCATGAACAAGTCTCCATTGGGTTTGGCGAGGCGGTAAGCGCCGTTTGAGTATACCGTCTCTATGATGAAAGGTCCTTCCCACTTGGGCTCGAACTTTCCTGGTGTCTTGTGAGTTAACACCATCGGCCTCCTGACTGCCAGAACCAGGTCACCAACTTGGAAAGTCCTTTGTTTGACCTTCTTGTTGAAAGCCTGTGATATACGGGCTTGGTAGAGTTCGATGCGTTGTTGAGCTAGGAGACGCTTCTCATCGAGTGCCTCTAGTTCCCGCAGACGACGACGTTGATTGTCTTCTTCTGTGAGTTTGTTTGTTATTGCTACGCGAAGTGAGGGTATCTGGATCTCGAGAGGCAGTACCGCTTCACTTCCGTAGACCAGGGAGAATGGTGTGTTGCCTGTCGGGGTCCGTACCGTTGTGCGGTAGGCCCAAAGGCATTCGCCAAGCTTTTCATCCCAGTCGCGTTTATTGGACGACACGACCTTTTTGAGTAGCCTGACGATGGTTTTGTTGAACGCCTCTGCTAACCCGTTTGCTGCCGGATTATAGGCGGTGGATGCCACATTTTGAATGCGGTTCTTGTCACAGAACCTGCTAAAAATGTGGCTGATAAACTGAGGACCGTTGTCATGAATGATCCGCCGGGGTACTCTAAAACGGTAAATGACATGGTGTTTGATAGAGCTGACCACCCTGGAGCTCTTTACTTTCGCCAATGGGACTGCTTCTGCCCATTTGGAGAAGTAATCGGTGATGGCCAGGATGAAGCGGTGTCCTCTTCATGAAGGAGGGGTGATAGGTCCCACGATATCCATGCCCCAGGCTTCGAAGGGCCAGGAGGCGACTGTAGGATATAGTGGTTCAGACGGTGTATGTATGAAATCAGCATGGAGTTGGCATGCGTGACACTTCTTAGCATATTCAATAGCGTCGCACGGCCATGGTTGGCCAGTAGTAGCCCATACGTCGCAGTCGATCCTGTAACTTAGGACCGGGTTGATGAGCTCCGCAAGTTCCGTCATGAGCTTCTCGGAGGGCTTCGGCTCCTTCTTCGTTGGACAGGCATCGAAGGAGGAGCCCATCGAAGGAACGTCGGTACAGCGTTTTAGTAGCTGTGTCGTAGTAGAATCGAAGAGAGCATCTCCTGACTGAGACGGATTCCTTCGGGTCCTCTGGAAGAATTCCATAGACAGCAAAGTCGATGAACGGGAACCTCCAGTCTCGGACATTAACACCAGTGTTCGTCGACATGGCGTGGGCCACTTGCAAGCACAGGTTGTTTCTGGGACAAATCAAGTCTCGGCCTGTTACCGTGACATAGTGTTGAGTCCCAAAGGACGCTGCCAATGAGGCTGCGAGGCCAGCCAGAGCGTCAGCCTCCAAGTTTTGTAGACGAGGCACGTGTTCGATGAAGAACCCGGTGAAGGTTGAAATGATGTTCAATGCAACTTCATGGTAAGGGATCAGATCTTCATAGCGAACCTCGTACTGTCCTCGAATCTGGTTCACGACGAGTTTTGAGTCACCGTAGGCTTCCAGATGGTCTACCCCCAGCTGTTGTGCGAGTTGGAGTCCCATGACGAGTGCGTTGTACTCGGCAACATTGTTGGAGCACGGCTTCGAAAGGGAGTAAGCACGCTGGATGACCAGCTGATCGGGGGAGACTAAGACTACCCCCACTCCTGCGATGATTTGGCCTTTGGGGCCTGTTCTCGAAGCGCCATCGAAAAACATCCGCCAAACGGAGCTTCCTTCGATGATGTTGGATTCGTGGACCTCATCCGGGATGTCTTCATAGAGTTTTGAGGATTCTGGGATGGGGTGTGCAGCTAAAAAGTCAGCCAGAGCTTGACCTTTAACAGCTTTTTGCGGGACAAACACTATATTATATGGTGTTAGCAAAATCGCCCATGTGGCTAGCCGAGAGTTTAATGATCCTGGCTTCGTCATGAGGACTCTGAGTGGATTGACTCGGGAAATGACATGAATTGTCTGGCCCAAGACATAATGACGAGTCTTCTGGATGGCAAACACCAAAGCCAAGCACTCCTTTTCAACGGGGTTGTACCGGTGTTCGGCCCCGATGAGCGTTCGACTGAGGTAGTAGATTGCTTGCTCATAGCCTGTATCGCTGTTTTGAGCCAGCAGAGCGCCAAGGGAATGATCCACGGCACGGACGTAAAGAAGAAATGGTTTGCCCATGACAGGTGCCACCAGGACTGGTGGGCTCGTCAAGTAGGCTTTGATGTCGTCGAAAGCCTTCTGGCACTCCTCTGTCCAGACATAAGAGACTCCCTTCTTCATGAGCTGAGTGAAGGGTTGACATTTACCGGAAAGGTTTGCTATGAACCTCCGGATGTATGCCAGACGTCCCTGCAAGCCTCGAAGTTCTCGAAGATTCTTCGGAGGGTCCATATTGAGGATGGCTTTGGTCTTCTCGGGATCAACATGAATGCCTTTCGCCGTGATGACAAAGTCCAAGAATTTGTCGCTAGAAACCCCCAGGAAGGATTTAGCGGGGTTCATTTTGAGTTGATGTGCCCGCATGAGATCGAAGACTGTCTTCAAATCCTGTAGGTGATCTCCTTTGAGGCGGCTCTTGACTGCGATATCGTCAACATAGCATTCGACTGTTTTGCGAAGATGTTGACGGAAGATGGTGCTCATAGCTCGTTGGTATGTTGCACCGGCATTTTTCAAGCCGAAGGGCATTACTGTGTAGCAGAAAACACCCTTTGGAGTCCTGAATGACGTGTGCTTCGCGTAATCGGGGAACATCTTGATTTGATTGTAGCCTGAATATCCATCCATGAAGGACATGCGTTCAAAACCACATGTGTTGTCGATCATTACGTCGGTGATCGAAAGCGGGAATTCGTCCTTCGGGCAAGCAGAATTGAGGTCCCTGAAGTCGATACAGACTCGTATCTTCCCGTTCTTCTTGGTGACAGGTACGACATTGGCTACCCAATCTGGGTGTTGTTCCTCACGGATGAAGCCGCTAGTCAAGAGTTTGTCCACTTCCTGATCGATGGCATTCATGATGTTCGGACGGAAACGTCGTTGTTGTTGTTTGATAGGTTTGGTATCAGGTAAGATGTTCAACCTATGTATTGCGATCTGTGGATCGAGTTCCGTCATGTCTTCGTAGCTCCATGCAAAGACGTCGATATACTCTTTAGCTAGCTGGATTAAAGCCTCTCGGTCTTCTCCTTCTAGGCTTTTGCTGACGAAGATGGATTTGGAAGAAGATCCGTCCCCAAGGTCGATCTGCTCGACTTCGTCTTCGGTGGGAGGTTCACGTAACTCAAAACGAGACTCCCATTGCTCTCCTAGGCATTGAGCCCAGGGTTCTTCTTCGAAGGGTTCCGGCGTTTGGTCTTCGCCTTCACCTTTTTGAGGTTGTGCTGACGTCATGTTAGCTGACAACACTTTCCTGAAGACTGATCCGATACTGGTATCAGAATCCCAAGTCGACGCTTCGGACGAGTGGGAATGTTCTACGTCTTCTACGTCTGAGCTCTCTGGGGTTGATGGTGGCGTGACATAGCCTATCCCCCGTCGAGTTTTGTTGTAGTAGTTTTGCGGCCTTCCTTTGGGTGTTGAACACTGGAGAGGGAGAGGTCGACCCTTGCCATAGTTTAGGCCTTTGTTGCTTTTCAGGTCGTAGCCCATCTTCTGGATGATGTACTTTGCTGTATCCGTATACTGATAAACTTGTACTCTGCCGGTATCAGGTTCAGGCTCGAGTGGCGAGAGGTCTTGATGACGCTCGACTTTGCCAAAAATAGAGGATCTTTCGTCTCGGCTTCGTAGAGGGTTTATGAAACAGACTCCTTGAGACGGGACTACTCGGTTTACATTATGGACGGTCGTTATTTGTGTTTGCAACGACCGTAGAGCGTGATCTAATGTATACATGGCATTCCAATGTGGAAGACAAGAATAATTAAAAGACACTCTATTATTGATGAAGTACGAGATTTTATCCCGCGGGATTACATTGTCTAAGGAGGGTGCATCTACATCAGCAGAGATATATTCGCCAAGCTCCTCGTCTGTAAGCACTGGGGCTGGATCAGGAGAGTCCACCACAGCTTTGATCTTGGGGTCTGAGAGGGTTATGTGAGCCCTCTCTGGCATCTTGGATGACTGCGGGGGCTTGCCTTTGAGACGCACCTTCAGAGGTGCCTCAACTGCGCCTCCTGTGAGTGGTGTCTTCCCCTGTAATTTTGCCACCAGGGGAGCCGATGTTTGAGGCGGCTTTCCTTTGAGACGTATCTTCAGGGGAGCCTCAAGAGTCGGTGCTTTCCCGGATAGCTTGATGCTCATTGGAGGCGCCTTCTGGGGTGGTTTGCCCTTCAGTCGGATCTTCAGTGGAGCATCTGGATTCGTCTCAGGCTCCGTGTCCGGCTCAGTTGCCGTCTCAGCCTCATCATCAGCATCGTTGGCTTCCTCCTCGTCAAGTGGCTTGTACAAGTCGGAATCGGTGAAGTAAGCCTCAATCCCTTTAAAAGGATCGATGTCTGCGAACTCCGTCCGGATGACGCCGTTGGTAGATACATATTTTATGCATTGGTGGAGCGTGGAAGGCACCACCATGTACTCATGTAGCCATGGTCGGCCGAGCAGGATGTTGTAGTTGACCTCGGCATCCACCACATAACAAGTCACCTCAGTTTTGAGGTTGCCTATGTGACACTTCAGTCGAATCTTGCCCAGTGGCTCGCTTTTGCTAGCGTTGAAGCCACTGATGGTTGTGTTGGAGGGCGCCAGCCGGTACATTGGGATCCCTAGTTTTGACATCAGCGCCTTCGGGATGATGCTGAGGGAAGACCCCGGATCGATCTGAATCCGGCTCACCTTGACTGAACCGATGTACCCCGTGTAATACAGTGGTCGGTTATGTCGGTGGTGCTTGAGCAGCATGTCTTGTTGGGTGAAGGTTATGTTTGGGATAATTTTCTCCGCACAATGACAGTGCGCACAAGTAGTTGGGAGGTCTTCAGGCTGCTTGACCTGACTGAGAAAGGATTCAGCGTCCTTCAGAGCTTCGCAGAGAGCTTCTCGGGAGTCTTTGGAAAGACGCAGGAGCTCAAACAAAGATAAGCGCGCAGGAGTACTGGCCAGTTGTGCCAGTATGTCAAAGTTGTGGGGCTTGGCTAGCCCCGAAGCATTCTCCTTCCGTAGAGGTCTGTCGAAACGAGCCTCCACCTGCTTCTGCTTATTGGCTGCTGAGGGTTTAGACGGGCCCTCCTCAGGAATTGTGCCAGGAGGCACCACCTCGGCGGCAGCTTCGCCGGGCTGAGCGTTCTGTTGTGCACGCGTCTGCACTGGAAGTGCCTCTTCTGTTGAAGAAGAGACCGTACGGCAAGACTTGATCTTCCTGCCTTTTGATTTGGAGGTAGAGCGTACCTCCGGTTGAGTCACCTCGGAGACGAGGTCGGGGTGAACCCAGAGGACCTCTCCTCGAGATGTGGTGAGTGGGATGAGTCCACTCACATTGTCACGGGTAGGTGGCAAGTTCACCACCTCCATTGTCGCCTTAGGGATGGAGACGACGCCATCTTGTGTGGTGGTCGGCGGCAAGGTGCCGAACTGAAGTGACACCACATTGGCTGATACCGTCTTCTCTTCATAGTCGACGGAGATTACATCGGCATTGATCATGCGATGGATGTAATTCTTGAGGACGTAGCAGTCCTTGGTCGGGTATCCGACAAACCGATGGTAGTGACAGTACCTCGGGTTGTCCACTTTCCCAACTTCATCGGGCCGCTTTGGGTCCGGGAGCTTGATCTTGTCACCCTGCTTCAGTATTTCGAAGAGTTGCAGGGTGTCTTCGTCATTGAATGAATACACCTCTTTGGGTCTCGGCGCCAGTGGAGGTTTCTGAGTAGGCGCAGATGCGCCCTTCGAGGCATTAACAGTCAATGCCTGTTTCCCTTTTGCTTCTCGCCCGGAGTTGTTGGCTGCTAACTTTTTCCCCTTATCATCAAAGGCGGGGAAGCTGACACCCAGAAGACGTGCATTGGCCGCCTTCTTTTCTGCGGCTTCAGCTTCGATGATCAGGGAGCTCCAGTCGGGAGGGGGAGTAGAGTTGAGCCAGAGCTTCACTGCGGGCAGCATGTTCATACTGCAAGAGGAGAGGAGCGCATGTTCTGGCATGCCTGGCGGTAACCTGAAGCAGGCTTGTCGGAAGCGTTCGATGAACACCCGAACCGTTTCTTTCTCCTTCTGGCGAATCTCTATGAGAGATGCCATCGTCATGTCCTTCCCGCCGTCGTAGAAGCGATCGAGGAAGAGGCGCGTCAAGTCGTCGAAGGACGATATAGAATTGTCGGGGAGGCTGCAGTACCAGTCATACGCCACCCCTTTTAGGGCCCCAACAAAGATGCTGGTGAGGAGCGCGTCCTCCTTTGGAAGATGCCCTGTTTGTGACTGAAAATATGTCAGGTATCGACGCGGAGAGTCCTTCCCATCGTATGGTGTGAGTGTTTGTGGTTTATATTTTGGAGGATAAACCACCTTGTTCCACTCGAGGGGATAAGGCTGGGGAATGCCCATCTTCTGGCGTTCCTCTTGCCTATTTTTGGACTCGAAGCGCTCCCGCAGGTCCTTGATCATTTCGACCACATCCTCCGTGGAGCTAGGAGTCGGGGAAGGTGGCACTATCTGAAGCAGAGCGTTTGAGGGTTCCGATGTCCGAGGTGCTTCTGTGTCGGAGGGTGCCCGTTGAAGGGGTACACTCGACTCCCCATTAACTCCTGGATCGGGACCGATTGAAGGTGTTCTGGTCAAGGCCGATCGAATATCAAACACTACTTGAGTTAGTGCTTGCATAGAGGCAGAGAGGGTTTTGAGTCCTCCCTCTAATGAGTCTATGCGCTGAACAATGTCCTGCGGTGGCGTATCAGACTCGACATCATCCCCAGCCATGTATACTGTCCTGACACGGCCAGGAGTGGATGGATTGGTTGAGGCTTCGCTCTCGGCCTCACTTTCATGTGGGGGAGTCACCTCTCCTGGTGTTTCAGCTTGGCCACCCCCAGTCACGTTCTGGAGGTCATTCTCGACGGGTGCATCTGTCAGGGCCTGATTGTCCTCGACTCCGTCTTGAAGGGCCTCTTCGTCTCTACCCCCAGCTGTGTCCTGAGGGACATCTTCGTTTCGAGGCGCTTTTGGGAGGCTGACCTCGCCTCGAGGATGAAGATCCGCCACAGCTGTGCTTTGGACATCTTCGTTTTCGGAAGGAAACTCAACAAGGGTTTGACTATCCCCAGCTTCCTCCAAGAACTTCTTCTTTGACCGAGTGCCTTCGAACACCCCGGAGGTCGAGACTGCTGCCTTGGTTCTCCCTGATTGGCTTTTGGACGAGGAATTGCCGGTCGCCTTCCGGAGAGATGAGGAGTTGGAGACCACATTGCATGAAGCAACTCTTGGCTCCTCTTCTGTTGACACCTTCTTCCCAAGGCGATGTCGGAGGGGTGTCGATGACTGCAGTCGCTGGAAGACTGACTGTCTTGGTGGTACTGTCGTCTTGCCACAGCAGTTGATAGTGACCACCGCACAAGTATGCCCCGTGAGAGGCTCATCGTGCTTGTTGGTCGACTCTCCTGACCGACGCTTGTGAGTGATCACATTACGCAGGTCGTTGGAGGAGAGTGCTACCCTCACACCCCCTTCAGGCGCATGGCAAGGCCAAACGCCGGGGCGGACAGGTGAGTGCTGCGCCCTCTGATCTAATACCAAGCAGGCATCATGATCAGTAGTGGAGGAACAACAACATTTGGAGTGACTTGAACGGACCTCAAACGCACAACCAGAGGAGGCGCGGGAGTTCAAGACCACTGAATTTGCCGCACTCGACTTGGTTATGCACGCAGTGGATGCGCCCAAGTGAGATGAGGACTTTGAAGATCGACTCGTCTTTGGTGCCGAAGCACCTGAGTCGACCTTGTACAGCTTGCCATCGACACCGCGCGTGATTGTGAGCACGTGCCTCTGGCCTGCTGCTGGCATAGCACGCTTGCGGCGCATGGCCCGTGCCGCCTTGGATCTCTTTGTACTCGCCATTACAGCGAGTGAGTCTGTCAAAGACAGAGACTTTTTGTGGCGCATCAGAGGTGATGCGCGGGGCTTTGGCTGCGCCCCTGCTCCGTCGACGCATCTTCCTCGCCTGAGAGGGAGATGGCTGGGGAATGTGGTCAGCCGCACGTTTCCCCGAGAGATGCGCTGCATCAGCGGACGCACCTTGGTTGCTGAGAACGTAAGCAGGAAGGAAGGGCTGGATTGGCACATCCCCTTCAGTGGTGGTGCCCGAGGCGTCGACCTTGCGCACCCAGACACGGCGGGTCCTCTTCGGCTTCGGCAGCCGCTTCGAAGGACTCGCGTTTCCTTCAGAAATGAACTCCTCATACGCCTGTTGATTGAGGCGCACGACCAGCGTCTTGTGGGAGGAGCCCACCTTCACGTCGTCGGCCTGTGACACGACTTTCTCGGAAGAGGAGAAAGAAGTCCCCAGCAGAGTCGCCAGCTTGTTTGCCATTAAAATCGTTTGATTGCAAATCTTAATACAAACAGAACAGTGTTACAATATAGGACTTAGATGTAGTCCTAGGAGTACACTTTTGTTTAATCTGGGTCCTAAGTGCCAATGGAGTGAGTGGTAATGTGTTGACTCCGTTGACGGGCTGACGACGGTTATCGGTTCTCTGAAGGTGTAGATTGCTCTGGGTGCTGGAGCTGGCTGAGAGGAGGAAGACGTTGAGTGTCTGTATCTGCCTCTCTGATGATCTCTGTCTGGATTGTTCGTATGTACGTCTCTGTCTGTGTGTGTAAGGAGGGGATGGTTCCTCCATTTATAGCTGGGCAGGTTGACTGCTCATGCGCGCATATGTAGGATGTGTCGGAGCGTGGAGACGCCACGTGGAGATTGCCGATGGAGGCGCACGGATGATGCGCCCTACTCGTGAGGTTGAATTCTTCATACTGTTGTTGTGAGCCGGCACGTAGCAGAGGAGAAGATCTTTCTGTTGCTGAGATCTTGGATGAGTTGAGTCAAAGGACACGTGTCGTCGACCCATGGCTCGGAGATCTCTGATTTGGTGGGGAGAATGATTTGGTGGGATACGCCTTGGATTGGGCGCATGATGAGATTTTGGCTCGTGACCTTTAGGAGTCACGAGCCGTTCTGGGCGCATGGCTTTTGAGGCGCATGCAAGCGACTTTCCTTCTGTCTTTCGGGATCAGAGATCAGTCTGGGGCGCATGGCTTTTGAGGCGCATGCAAAGCTTCAACTGGAGACTCTTCTTCTGTCTTTAGGGATCAGTGAAGGGTCTGAGGCGCATGGCTTTCGAGGCACATGCAGGTTTGGACGCATGGCCGCGGAGGCGCATACGGGTGGTCGAGTGGCCACGTGGCAGTAGCCGTCGGGATAGAGTCATGATGATGCTGACGTTGTGGACGCTTCGTCTTCTGCAAAAGCTGTCAGCCGTTCAGACTTGGGAAGGCGTGCTGCCAACTCTGTCAGTTCAGCATTTAATGTTGGTGACATTCGATGGACAGCTGAGTGGGCGCGTCGGTTGACATTCCACTAGGCGTATGGGGGCACATCCCCTTTGATGCGCTTGGTACAGGGTACATCTGTGGGAGGCGCTTGGTGTTTGAAGGGGTGTGATGCGCTGTCCAGCCGGCGCATCCGACACGTCTTTAATGATGCGGCTGTTTCGCTTCTCGAGTGCTTTTAAATAGCCGTTTGGCTGAAGTCGAGGCGTCCGGTTCATCTATTTAATGTGAGTTCATTGCTCGGAACTCGGAGAGCCATCCACTTGGCGCATGGGTTTGATCTGCCCGGCCTATAAATAGTGGCATGGAGAGAAGGTTTGCCTCTCATTCCCTCACGTCTTTCCAATATGAACTCAGGTTCTCGGGTGCATTCTGTTGACGAAGTGCTCCCGAGGGTGAAGATGAGACGCCATGTTGTCATTGATGCTCTTGAAGGTGACTGTTACATCCAAAAGACGGAGTCGAGGGCTTCTGAGGCAGGCGGAAGGTGCCTGTTGCATCCAAAGATGGGGATGCTCGGGCCTCGTCTCCGTTGTTCCGGAAGAGCCGTAGATCGGAATGGCGGTACTAGGCTCTCTCTTCCTTCAAAGTGGGTGTCGCCCGCTCTGACTGTGTTGAAAGCTGCCTTTCGCCGTGATTTCGATCACGGTCTTCCTTGGCCTTTGGAGGCTCTTTCGAAGCTTCCCCTAGCCACAGCTTTGCGGTGCTCTTCTCTTCCTTGGTTCCAGCCAGAGGGTTAAATGCTTTGTGTATCAAAGCATTTATCAGGCGAGCCTGGTTGGAAGAGCGGCACATAACTGGGCTCTGCTCGGCCAGGTGAGCCTGGTTGGAAGAATAACTGGGCTGCTGAAGGGATGCACATAACTGAGCTGCTGAAGGGATGCACATAACTGAGCTGCTGAAGAGATGGCGGGATGCGCCTGGTTGGAGGCGCATGACATCTGTTGCGCCTAACTGGCAGCGCATGGTGACTGGCAGCGCATGATGACTGCTGCGCCTATCTGGAGGCGCATGGTGGCCGCTGGCCGTAGACTTAGGATCTTTCCTTTGTAGAAATTATCCTTTGTACAACCTTTTCTAGACATGTAATAGACTTTTATATATAAATAAAAAGTCCTTCTTCAAATGTCTATGGTTAATGACATTGCTGTGAAGTGTTCTGTGCGAGTCCTGGCGCATGTAGTGTCTGGCGCATGGTCTTTCTTGTTGTAAAATTCCATGCTTCTACATGGAGCAGGAAATCACCTAACCAATCAATGCCCTCAAAAACCTGCAACTGGGGCAATCACACAAAGCTTCAATCAAGGATACCGACTTCCAGTTCAAGAAAACCAACCTTGACCCATGATACAGGCACCAACATCACAAACAGGTATGGCTTATGGAAATCAGCACAGGCCGCCCTATGCACCTCAAGCATATCAATTTCAACAGGCACAACGGGCGGCTCAAGCCCAAAACAATAACAAAAAGAGGAATAAGCAAGGACAAGCATTTGTGATGGGAGCTGAAGATACAGATATCCCTGGAGAAGTAATTTCAGGTACTATTTTAATTTTTGCATATCCAGCATCAGTATTATTTGACTCTGGGGCTACTCATTCATTTATATCATCTTCTTTTATATCACAACGAGAAATAGAGTCACAACCTCTGCCTAAATCACTGAAAGTCCTCACCGGTAATGGGGTAGTAGAAGTCAGTCGGGTATGTAGTAGATGTCCCATAAAATTGGGTGGAGGAGCTTTTCGTACCCGGTTGCTCGTTTTTCTAACAAGCAACTATGATATAATATTGGGTATGGATTGGCTAACTGCAACATTAGCCAACATAGATTGCGGTCAGGGGAAAGTTTCCTTTCAACTCCCTGACGGAGAATCTTGTGAATTTGTAAGAGACCAGAATGAATTCAATGCAGAAGAATTAGAGAAATTTGAATTACCAGTACTGCTGCAAGGAGTGGCAGAGCAAACCTTTCCAAGGGTAGTAGAAGAATTTAAGGACGTATTCCCAGAAGAATTGCCAGGGCTACCCCCAGATAGAGCTGTAGAATTCTCTATAGATCTAATACCTGGAGCTGCACCCATAGCCAAAAAGATATACCCAATGAACAAGGAGGAGCTGGCTGAGTTAAACAAACAAATAAAGGAATTATTATCCAAAGGATTTATTCAGCCTAGCGCTTCGCCATGGGGTGCACCAGTATTATTTGTGAAAAAGAAGGATGGTACCCTACGCCTAGTGATTGATTATAGGGCCTTGAATGAGGTTACCATCAAAAATAAATATCCCTTACCTAGGATCGATCAATTGTTTGATCAGTTAGGGGAGGCAAGGGTATTTTCAAAAATTGATTTGAGGTCCGGATATCATCAAGTGAAGGTAAAGAAGGAAGATATTCCAAAGACCGCATTTAGAACTCGGTATGGGCATTACGAATTCTTAGTTATGTCATTCGGGTTAACAAATGCACCAGCTATATTTATGGATCTGATGAATCGAGTATTTTATCAATATCTGGATAAATTTGTGATTGTATTCATTGATGACATTCTTATATACTCCAAAAGTGAAGAGGAGCATGAAAAACACTTGAGGATAGTGCTGCAAACTCTGCGGGAAGAACAATTATATGCCAAATTTAGTAAATATGAATTTTGGCTGGATCAAATACCATTTCTAGGACATATTGTCAGTGGAGAAGGCATCTCGGTAGATCCGAAAAAGGTGGAAGCAGTTAAGTCTTGGCCGACACCTAAGTCCGTAGCAGAAATCAGAAGTTTCTTAGGATTGGCTGGTTATTACCGAAGATTCGTAGAGAATTTTTCCAAAATTGCAGAACCTTTAACCCGCCTCACTCGGAAGGAAGAAAAGTTTAACTGGACAGAGAAATGTCAGGCAGCATTTGACGAATTAAAGAAAAGATTAATTTCAGCCCCAATACTGGCATTACCATCTGGTTCGGGTGGATATGAGATATATAGTGATGCATCAGGAAAGGGTCTAGGATGTGTACTGATGCAGCACGGAAGAGTCATAGCATATGCATCCAGACAATTAAAGACACATGAAAGAAATTATCCAACTCATGATCTCGAACTTGCAGCAGTGGTGTTTGCACTCAAATTATGGAGACACTATTTATACGGAGAAAGAATCAAAATCTACACCGATCACAAGAGCTTAAAGTATGTCTTCACACAAAAGGAGATCAATATGAGACAAAGGAGATGGTTGGAGCGATTGAAAGACTTTGATATGGAATTAACATATCACCCGGGCAAGGCTAATAAGGTGGCCGATGCCTTAAGTAGAAGACCCGAAGCTTTTTTTTTTAATACACCCAAGAAAATCCTTGAGGATTTGAGGAAAATGGGAATTGAAGTAATATGCCCGATAACTGAAGGGATATGGCAAAACTTACAAGTACAATCCTCCTTGATATATAGAATTAAGGAAGCCCAACAAAGTGATTCAAAACTTCAGAAGATTTGGAAACAAACAGAAACAGGGCTCCAGACCGGGATAAGAAAGCATCCGGACGGATCGCTAAGATTCGGAGATCGATTATGTGTGCCCAGTGGAGATTTGAGAACGGAGGTCATGACAGAAGCCCATAACTCACAATATTCTATTCATCCGGGCAGAACTAAAATGTATAAAGATTTGAAACAAACGTTTTGGTGGCACGGGATGAAGAGAGAAGTCGCTAGATTCGTATCCAGATGTCTCGTCTGTCAACAAGTGAAAGTAGAACATCAAAGGACAGCATGACTTCTTCAGCTATTGCCCATACCCGAATGGAAGTGGGAGCATCTTACAATGGATTTTGTGACAGGACTGCCTAGGACCCAAAGAGGTAATAACGTTATTTGGGTCATTGTGGATAGACTTACAAAGTCCGCTCGTTTCCTTCCCTTTCGAGTTGGACAGTCAACAGAGATACTGGCAGAAATGTACATGAAACAGATTGTCAGTCAGCATGGAGTACCAGTGAGTATAGTATCGGATAGAGATACCCGGTTTACTTCACACTTCTGGAAAAGCTTGTAAGAAAATCTTGGCACTCAATTAAAATTTAGCTCCGCCTACCACTCCCAAACAGACGGCCAGTCTGAAAGAACCATTCAGACACTAGAAGACATGCTGAGAGCTTGTATTTTAGATTTTGGAGGAGCATGGGATGACCATCTACATCTGGTAGAATTTTCATATAACAACAGTTATCACGATAGTATCAAAATGGCCCCTTTTGAAGCACTATATGGTAGAAAATGCAGATCGCCGGTATGTTGGACCGACGTAGGAGAAAGACAATTGTTAGGGCCAGAACTGGTGACACAAACTGTGGACATAGTCAAGACAATAAAAAGTCACCTGCAAGCAGCCCAAGATAGACAAAAGATGTGGGCTGATAAGCATCGAAGAATACTGGAATTTCAACCTGGAGATCACGTTTTTCTGAAGATTTCACCAACCAAGGGAACCATCAGATTTGGGACCAGAGGAAAACTGAGTCCGAGATACATTGGACCCTTCGACATATTGGAAAAAGTAGGGAATGTATCATATCGACTTGCTTTACCCCCAACACTAGAGGGAGTTCACAATGTATTCCATGTTTCCTAATTACGAAGATATGTGTCGGATCCGAGCCATATACTCGACCATTCAGAAATCACCGTTGGTCCTACACTACGGATCGAACAGAAACCTGTTGGGATCTTGGATCGAAGAGAGAAGGTACTTCGCAATCGGATCATTCCATTAGTACGAATCGCATGGAGCAAGGATTCGCCTGGAGATTCAACTTGGGAAAAAGAAGAAGATATGCGGAGGCAATATCTGTATCTATTCCATAAACCAGGTTAGTAATCAATTGTTGTACTGGTCATTTCAAATTCCGAAGACGGAATTTTTCTAAGGGGAGTAGACTTGTCATACTCTTATTTTTTTTCCTTTATTATTATTATTAATATTATTATTATCATCATTATTATGATAATTATATTTTTAGTATTATTATTATTATCATTAGATTTATTATTATTATTATTATTATTTATTATCATGACATGTGGCCCTAACCCTAACCCTAGGTAGGACCATGTGGCCCTAACCCTAACCCTAGGTAGGACCATGTGTCCCTAAAAACCCTAACCCTAAGGGATTATGTGTCCATGAGAATTTATGTGGGGGGGGGGGGGGGGGGGGGGGGACACCTCACCATCTCACCCCCTATATAAATCCCCCTACACTCACAAAAGCCCCACACACACACAACTCACATACACTCCACTCCACTCATCAGCACCTCACCCCTCTCTTCCCCCTCTATATAAGTCACACACACACCCAAAGAAAGAGAAAGAAAAAAAAAAAAAAACAAAAAAAAAAACAAACAAAACACTCACACACCCGACCCCCTCCCCGACCCCCTACTGCCGCCTGCCACCGCCGCTGTCGCCGCCCGCCGCTGTCGCCGCCGGCCGCCCCTCCGGCCAACCCCCTTCCTCCATCTCCTTCCTCTTCCTCCTCCACTCCCATCTCCAAGAACCCTAGGTAAATTCTTTCATTTTTCTTCCCCAATCTCTTTTCCTTCTCACTTTAAACCTAGAATTACTAATAAGAATTGTTATTGTTATTGGTTTTGAACTAGAAAATTGAGAAGAGAAGCCTAGATCATCTCAAACCCAAGGCAAGTCCTCTTCTCATCCTTCTTCTCTAATAATTTCTTTCTTCTAGGTTAATTCTAAATACTTAGGAATTCACACTAAATTTTGAAATTATAAGGATTTTGGTAATACTAGGGAGCAAGTTCTCTTTCCTCTCCCTCTTTCTTTAGGAATACTTCACTTTGAATTGTTGATTATTTGAACATGTATAGGATAACTATAAATCTGAAATTTCATCTCATAAGAACAAAATTTGGAATATGAGTTACGACAATCTCTTTAATTATTGTTTAATTAAATTCTGAAATTTTGATATCATTTAACCTAATTAAGAACCCTAGAATATTGAAATTTTGATTTCTAACAAGTCTTTTTTTTTATAGACATAGGCAAGGAAATTAAATTTATTAGACCTAGATACTGGAATTATTAAAAATTTATTAGTGACGTATCACGGACAAGTGGATATGCGAACCAATTTCGGACACATATATTTGAACTTGCAATTGCGGACATGAACTATTGAACTTGAATTTTCATGAACAAACACATGGGACTCTCCAATGGTAAGTCTGACATACATAAGAACTGAACAGTTGGATCACACGCCGGGAAGGTAAAAGTACAAAGGACCCTGTATTCTCTACTCACTATTCTGTGTATGTCATAGTTAGAAACTTTACATTTTTCTGCTCCATGCACTAGAATTAAAATGTTATTATGGAAAAGTTTTGGTTAACTTGAATCTTCTTTATACTATCTACATGATATATATATATATATATATATATATATATATATATATATATATATATATATATATATATATATATATATATTTTTATATATATATATATATATATATATATATATATATATATATATATATATATATATATATATATACATATACATGTATATATATATATATATAAATATATTATAAAGTCTTGCATATTTACTAGTATAGTCGGATAAACATTTGCTTATTTTGATAAGCTGCAAAACTACTAGCAAGCCGCGAACCGACTAATTGCCAAAAGAAAGGTAACTATTGCTTGCTCAGGTAAAAATCTCCAATCCCTTTTGTTCTTTTATTTTGCGTGGTTCCGGTGTTGAGAGTTGCTCCACCGAAGGGGTCGGCGAGCCCAATTACTTACTTGCGTGGTTCCGGTGTTGAGAGTTGCTCCACCGAAGGGGTCAGCAAGCCCGTATTTTCTTTTATCATATATATATGCTTCTTGTAAATTTTCGGGGCTCCTAAATACAAAGGAGACTCTGCCGAAATTTCTAAGAAATTTAGGAGATAGACTAATTTCTGACATTCGGAAATTTTAGAAAGCATTGGGAGGGGGAGAACAACTGAATATCCCTAGATATCCCGTAACATAAATAACAAAAGCTTATCAGCATTCCGTGAATCTCGTGAATCAGTACATCTAGTCTTCGACTAGGGTGTACTAGCCCAAGGGAGGCTCCGAAATCAACTTCGTCTATTTGACAGTAACATCAATAGATGTCTCTTTTAGCCCAATGGAGGCTCGGAAATCACAGCATGATCCCAGGTTAACGGGATTGTTCACGGGAAATATTTAGAGGATTATTCGGAGTATTGTTCTCAAAACTGCATCTCATTTAACTTCAAATCTTACTCCAGAAACAACGCTGCCTATTATAAATGGGCAGTGTCCTTAATTGCTCAAGGAAGCAATTCCTACTAAAAGCTCAAGGGAAGCTCGAAAATCTTATTATTCATGTAGTAGGACGTTGATTTCATTCATATTTTACTAAAGCAGATATATATTTATATATATATATATATATATAGCAGTGCAATTTGGCATACCTTGTTTCATTTTTTTTTTCAAAACTACATATTCATTATTTTTGATTAACTTTCACCGTTCTTGGCCGAGGACTTGCTCGTCGTTTTCTAAACGACCTAGTATTTGTCCACTAGGTGAAGGAGAAGAAGACGCCTCCGCCGAAGTATCGCCGCTCTACAACGAGGAGTAACTGTCTGGACTACCTATAGTTATGACCAGTAGTATCGTAGTATTTTACAAATTTACCTCTGTAATCGCCTGTAATAGTATTGTTGGAAAAGTTCCCTGTAATATAGCTACACTATATTTTAATGCCATGAGAATTTCTTGTATTTTCCATTCTGCTGAGGATTACAGGCGACAATCGCGGTTTCGGCGCGTAGCCTGGAGATGTGTTATGGCGTAACCGTTTCAAATATGGGAAGCGGGACGTGACATCGGGTCAACGCGACTCTTCGAGTTAACAACTCAACATAATGCACCGTACGGAGTGGGGCATTACATCAGCTGTCAACTCGAGTGTGACGCACCGTACGCCTCGAAGCACGTGCAGACAGGCAGCAACACAGAAATTGAAGAGTAATACTCTTACAAAGCCATGCGCCCAAGTGCTACAGTAGCACCTAGCGTAGGGGGATACAAGCATAGCCAAGGCATCTCCACTAAAGTAAAATAACGCTTCGAAGAGCGAGCTGACAGCATACGTCGGTGCTTACGACAGTGCAATCATGACTGATTTTGTCAGTTACAGCGGTGCAGTACCACGTGGCTTTATCTGACCTACACCCATATGTGCCCCTACAGCTACGCGCCTAGACTTGCTATACGCCCCTAAAAGTCATACGCCAGCATACTCTCCTCCATGGCGTAGTGATCTATTATGTTCCAACAGATCGAGATCTTTGAGCAATATGCACGCGTCATATGTCATTGACTCAGTCATACCTATGAACGGGTTCTAACAACCCAAGATCTCAATAACCGTCCAATCCTAACCACGACCACATGGCAGTCGGTTGCGCCACATACGCACCAACAACATTCTGTTCAGAGATGCCACGTGTCAGCTCCTCCGCAGCCCACAGCGCAGTTGCAACAAAATTTTGTTACAAGTTCATGCGTGCAGCGTTCCTATGCACCAAAAAAACTCATGCGCGCATCTTATATGCACGCATGGATGGACTTGTCTAGAAATC
The DNA here is from genome assembly GCA_029216955.1 of Iris pallida. Classification (NCBI taxonomy): domain Eukaryota; kingdom Viridiplantae; phylum Streptophyta; class Magnoliopsida; order Asparagales; family Iridaceae; genus Iris; species Iris pallida. Next base: position 1,217,326 of record JANAVB010043216.1, on the reverse strand, counting down.
TATAAATAGAATGAGCCTTCCTTCATTTCAGCCCGGATTATCAACCCCAGACATCTAGAGAGTCAGAGATAGTGTAGAGAATTTTAAGATGTCTTATTGAATGGAATAACAACATATATATAGGTGAGGCTAGCCTCCTCTCCTATCATTCTAGCCAATGTGGGACTAAAGCCCAATAACACTCTATATATCAACACTCCCCCTCAAGATGGGCGAAAGATATTCACTAAGCCCATCTTGTCACATCCTCTCATCATGTTGATAGAACTAAGCCCCTTTGTCAGTCCGTCTGCTACCTGATCTTTGGTTGGAACATAGCCCAGCTCTAGTTCTCCTTTATCCAGTTTTTCTTTGATGAAAAATCTGTCAATCTCAATATGTTTGGTCCTGTCATGCTGCACTGGATTGTTGGCAATATTAATAGCTGACTGGTTGTCACACCATAGCTTCATCTTTGCTCCCTGGTCCAGCTTTAGCTCCGTCAGCATATTCTTCAACCACAACAGTTCTGTGACTCCCAAGGCCATAGCTCTATACTCTGCTTCAGCTGTTGATCTGGCCACTACTGACTGCTTCTTACTCCTCCAAGAGACCAAGTTGCCTCCTACAAATATGCAGTATCCCGATGTGGATCTCCTGTCGTCAGCACAGCTAGCCCAGTCAGAATCACAATAGCCCTCAATGCCTACGTGGTTATTTCTTCTGAAGATCAGTCCCTTCCCGGGGGCTCCCTTCAAGTACCTCAGAATCTGGTACACTGCGTCCATGTGACCCTTCCGGGGGTCATGCATGTAGCGACTTACTACACTTACCGCAAAGCTGATATCAGGTCGAGTGTGGCTTAAGTAGATTAACTTGCCCACCAACCTCTGATATCTATCCCGGTCAACTGGTTCTCCAGCTTCAGCATCCAGTTTAAACTTCTGGTCTATCGGTGTCGTAGCTGGTTTACATCCCATCATCCCTGTTTCCGTAAGCAGGTCCAGTGCGTACTTCCTTTGAGAAAGAACGATTCCCTCATTATCTCGAGCAATCTCAATCCCAAGGAAGTATCGAAGGGGGCCAAGATCTTTCACCTCGAACTCCTTGTCAAGTTTTACTTTGAGTTGGGCGATCTCCTGCTCATCATTGCCTGTGATAATCATATCATCTACATATACTGCAAGCATGGTGATATGGCCTCCACTCCGTCTGAAGAAGACAGTGTGATCAGCATTGATCTGCTGATATCCCATCCCTATCATTGCTCTCCTGAACCTGTCAAACCATGCCCGAGGAGACTGCTTCAGTCCATAGAGAGACTTCTTCAGTCTGCAGACCTTGCCTTCTGTCTGTTTTGTGCCGAATCCTGGTGGTATCTCCATGTACACCTCCTCTACTAGATCTCCATGAAGAAATGCATTCTTCACATCCAGTTGGTGTAGCTTCCACCCTCCATTGGCTGCCAGGGAGATCAAGGTCCTGACAGTGCTCATCTTCGCCACTGGTGCAAAGGTCTCGTCATAGTCGATGCCGTACGTCTGACTGTATCCTTTTGCCACCAGTCGAGCTTTATAGCGCTCAACCTGTCCATCTGGGTTCTGTTTCACAGTAAAAACCCATTTACATCCAACTGCTCTTTTCCCTTCTGGCAGTCTCACCAGCTCCCAAGTGTAGTTCTTCTCAAGAGCTCCCAACTCCTCGTGCATTGCCGCTTTCCACTTTGGATCGTTCTTGGCAACCTGCCAATTGTTAGGTACAGTAATACTATCCAAAGATGCTATAAATGCTCCATGAGAAGAAGATATATGATCATAAGAAACAAACTTAGCAAGATCCCAACCATATCTGTCCGGAGGATTTCCCGCATTGCTGCGAGTAGTCCTTCGTGTAGGTAGTGGTATGGGAGACATCGGAGGAACGATATCACCTGAGGAGGGTGGTGGTGTAGATGAGGAGGATGGTGGTATAGGTGTCTCAGGAGTTGGGACAGGCACAGGCAAGGGACTTGGCACTGACACTGTAGGTACTGGTCCTGTAGTCTGCTTGTTGTTTCTCCTGTTGTAGGTCAGTAACTCCCCCTGAGCCGTAGGTGTTACACTTCTCGTCTCCTCCCTCTGTTCCACTTCACCTTCATGTTCCTCCTCAACCGTGTCTCTATGCCAAACTTCTAAATCGGTTACCACCAGGTTCTCCAAGTTCTCTATCTCCCCCTCTCGCCTTATACTTGTAGTATGAGGCGTGTTATACGAAGTTCCATCCTGGTGGTAATATGGCTCATGCTCCCGGAAGTGGACGTCCATACTAACAAATTTCTTCTTCTCTACTGGACTCCAGCATACATACCCCTTCTGAGTTGCTGAGTAGCCCACGAAGATGCACTTGACTGCTCTAGGGTCAAGTTTTCCAACGAATGGTCTGTTGTCCTTCACAAAACACACACATCCAAACACCTTTAGTGGAAGTATTCCACTATTATTACCTTGTAATACTTCACATGGAGACTTCCATCCCAGGACTTTTGAAGGCATCCTGTTTATAAGTTGAGCTGCGGTCAACACCGCATATCCCCATAGGTGTTGTGGGACATTCATGTCGATCATCATACTTCTTGCGGTCTCCAGAAGATGTCGGTTCTTCCTTTCTGCTACTCCATTTTGTGCTGGTGTATATGCACAAGAGGTCTGATGCTGTATTCCATGTGCTGACAAGTACTCTGCAAGTGTCCTATTGGTATATTCCGTCCCATTGTCAGATCTCAGTATCTTCACCACTGCATTATACTGAGTCTGGACATATTTATGAAAGTCCCGAAAACAAGCAAATACATCACTTTTGTTCTTCATCAAATACAGCCAGGTGACACGAGATGCACAATCGATAAACGAAACAAAATACTTATACCCATTCATAGTGTTTGTAGCACATGGGCCCCAAACATCAGAATGAACTACCTCAAAGACTGAAGAACTCTTATGACCATTTCCAACATATGAACTCCTAGTAAGTTTTCCTAACTCACATGCATCACATACTAATTTCCTTTTATTTGATTTTGCATACATATCTGGATACAACTTATTTAGAGTATCAAAGGAAGAATGCCCCATCCTCCTATGATGAAGTATCAAAGTGTCTTCAGTCCTCTGCTGCAGCTCCTCCATTCCAGCCTTCTCTGCCATAGACACCAATGCTGAGTCCAGTCCGTCTTGATCTAGGTACCACAGTCCATCATGCCAAGTGCCAGTCCCAAGTCTTCGTCCCGTCCCTTTCTCCTGGAAGATCACCTTAGGAATATCAAAAGAAACAATGCATTTTAGTTGGAGAATTATAGAACTAATAGACAAGAGACTGACTGGGAAGGATGGAGCATGCAAAACATTGGATAACCTTACTGAACCCGTACAATTAACAGTACCCTTACCGACCACTGGTTGGAAAGTACCATCCGCAGTCTGAATGGTGTCTGTCGATGCTAGGTGAGTGTACGAGGAAAACTTACTAGCATTTCCGGTCACATGCCGAGATGCTCCTGAGTCGATAATCCAGTCTGACATTTTAAGGGAAGACATAGATGCAAGAGCGTGAGACTCGTCAGTACCTTCTGATGGATGGGCATACATAGCGGTGTTGCCTCTGAAGAATGGAGTGGATGCCTCCTCTGCTCCGCTCCTCCTGTCTCCTTCGATTGATGCTTTTTGCTTTCTCTCCAGCAGGTCCAGTAGCGCCTGATCCTCCTCAGTAAAGGCGTCGCCAGCTCCTCCATTCCCATCTGCCACCAGCAGGTTTGCCCGATAGCCTCCTCGACCGCCTCGTCGGCCTCCTCGACCACGTCCACGTCCAGCATATCCTCGTCCACGTCCACCACCTGAGTCTCCCTCCTTAGGTGGTTTGGTACAAGCATATCGATGGTGGCCCATCTCCCCACAGTTGTAGCACTGCCGATTCTGTTGCCAGAGCTCTCCCTTGGATCCTGTATCCCCCGAACCGGTAGCTGCTAGTGCTGACTTCACTTCGGGTAAAGCCCCTGTCGATGATGCGCCTGTCCCTGTCTGTAATTTGATCCGCGTCTCCTCCTGAATCATGGCTGAGATAGCCTCCTCGAGACTAGGGATCTCTGGCTGGGCGAGGAGTAAGGCGGTCCTCTGTGTGAATGCTGCAGTCAGTCCCTTAAGGAATTTCATCGTCCTCTCCTGCAGACACACCTGTCTCTCCTTGCACTTTGGGTCCCCGCAGCTTGCCCGTTTGGAATGGTGATCATAATCCAGCCAGAGACGTTCCAACTCCGTAGCGTACTCCTGCACCGTCTTCTCGCCTTGTACGGTGTCGTCGATCTCCCCTTTTATCTAGAAAATCCGTAGATTGTTACCTATGCCATCATAGGTTCTTCTCAATTTCTCCCATACGTCTTTCACCATCTCAATGCCATCTACTGTGGAAGCAATAGACTGGACTAAGGAGTTGAGAAGCCAGATATAAATCACCATATGAGTGGATTTCCACTCGTCGCGTCCTGTCGAGCCCTCTTCCGGCTCTATCTTCTCGCCTGTCAAGAATCCCTCCAGGTTCTTACCTGCAAGGGTTCTTCTCACCCGCCGTGACCAACTCAAATAGGTGGCTGGTCCATCCAACTTCAGATCGATGGAGGGTAGTTCCAACTTTGGCGGTGCTCGTGTCGTGCTTTCACCAGCCGACACCTTTATCAACTTCAGCAACGTCGCCACATCCTCAGCATCCAGCTTCTTGAGGATCTCCTCCATCGATGTTTCTTCTTGATCACGTCGCACTTGCTCCACGACTCACGTTCGTCCTCGTCGTCCTCTCCTAAATCCGAATATGTCTAATTTCATCGGATCTAGGGATCATCGACATCTCCTTGAGATAAATCTCAAGAACGAGCGTGAGGCTTACCTACACCGTAGGAGCTACAGGTGAAATGAATCTCAAGCTTAGGCTTACCTACACCGTAGGTGCCACAGATGAAATAAATCTCACGTTCGGGCGTACCTACACCGTAGGTGCCCTAAAAGTGGTGTGCACGGAGGCAACCACGGCAGCGGCAGTAGCCGGCAGCAGCGCAGCGGCGCACCAGCACGCGGCAGCGGCGGCGGCGCAGCAGCGCGCGGCAGCGGCAGCGGCAGCGGCGCAGCAGCGCGCGGCAGCGGCGGCGGCGCAGCAGCGCGCGGCAGCGGCAGCGGCAGCGGCGCAGCAGCGCGCGGCAGCAGCGGTGGCGTGGGGGGGGGGACAAGATTAGGGTTAGGGATGGGATGGAAGTAGGTATTCTAAGCAAGTTTAGGCTCTGATACCATGTAGAGAATTTTAAGATGTCTTATTGAATGGAATAACAACATATATATAGGTGAGGCTAGCCTCCTCTCCTATCATTCTAGCCAATGTGGGACTAAAGCCCAATAACACTCTATATATCAACAGATAGCTTTAAAGAGCCGAATTGCTATCCACCTTACTACTGAGTATAAGACTTGTAATTTTCTCTCGTCGTCAGATCGTCAAAGGAGTAGAGGATTATTCTAAAAGCATGATCTTGTGAATTCTAAGATGAATATGTACATGCAACTGCGTTTTAAGACATCAAAAGAGCCTAAAAGGCAAAAAAAGAAGTAGTTCTTGACTATAAAAGTCATAAAAAAAAACTTTACAGATCTCTTGACGAAAAATCTTTTTATCTTGACTAAGAGTTCATCTAGGAAACTAATCATAGTATCATCGAGGGGGATGGGGTTAAGCCGATAAGTAAGTCACCATCAGTGGCAACCCAACCGAGTTTGACTGGAGATCCCAAGAAGCCGGTTCAATTGGTAGAAACAAGCCGGACTTAGGTGACTATTATGGAACACTGACCTTTGAGATTAAAATTCTCTTAAACTAATGCACAAGTGGCTGCACGATGATATACATGATACTCCATCCCTATCGTGACAGTGTTCTAGTGTGGTTTGACTAGGATGAGTTTTAAAACTCTTAATAAGCCCAAGCATAATTATGCAGGGTTGACTCCAATCACCAACCCTTTAAGAACTTACTTATGTGAAAGGTTGTGAAGGTCGCGACTATGAGACAAGACGATTCCAGACAACTCTTATGAACAAGAAAAAATACGCATGACCAATCAAAAAGTGCCACCCCGATAGACCCAAGAACCTCTAGCGTACTATGTGTGTTATTTTCTGAATCTAGTTCAAGAAGTATGATTCAAGGCATAATCCATCAAGCACATCTTCAGATAAAGACAATAGTCACTAAGTGACATTCAAGGTTGTAGTCCCTCTCATCTATGCATAGTATTCACTTGCCCATATATTCTCTTCTTCTTTTTTCCTTATTTCTGTTTTAGAACGTGATTTAGGTGGGGGTATTGTTGTATATTGTTGTTACTCTTGAGCAAAAATCAAATTCCCTTAAATTCTCATTTATTTTGCCAATGGTAAATCTTATTTATAGTTGGTAATTGCATGCTTATTAGTCTTTTAAATCCTATTAATGGCTAACCTCTTTAGTGATTCATAACGTTTGATTTATTGACATATTAAATAATTTTTAAATGGCCTTTTAATTGTTGGTTTTGGCGGTGCCTATATATTAACATCTCTCTCTTTCTCCTAGAGGAACAATGAATTGCAAGCTCTTAACCAACACCTAGCTAGCCTCCTATCTCATCTCCTCCACTTATAGACCCTTCACAAGTCATCAACCACGTCTAACCATTCTTGAAAACCACATATGCAAATCTTTCATTTCAATTCTCTACTGTGCAAAGCTAAGTTCGAAGTCGTTTCTTCCGGAGCTGTGTGAAGCGACGGAAAGCCGGTAGCAAGGAGATTTTACCTCTAGGAGGATTCGAGACAAAGTTTGCACATAGATCTCGAATAATCTTTTAGGGCAATGCTTTGTGCATGACTTTTTCGTAGACCGGTAACTCTAACCTTTTTATTATTTTGCTATGCTATTTTTCAGGATGATAATGAATTATTTTTCAACACGTACAAAATCAAGTATATAGATGATCTCCCAAGGAAACCAATCTCTCTCCACAATTTTGGAGACTGTTTTCAAGTAGTATGTGGAATGTCGACTTCAAAAATCTTGATATTGATCGTGATCATAGTCTTCAAAATTATTAGAAAATATCATCACACATGACCACAAGTCTACTATCAAGTCAAGATATAAACATTTCAATGTATTTGCAAGCATAAAATAGGATAAAGCTTATTTATATACAATAAATTATCCCCATATCTCCGATACTCCTCATAATTCAATTTTTGAAATTACTTCTTATTTATATCATTTAATAAAATCTTTAATCATATATTTATTGACATACACAGTACCTCCTATTTTTAATTATAATATTTCTTTATCATTTTATTTTCCGATGAGAAATTCTTTTTAACTTTATTATATAGATATATGAACACTCAATTTAGTGAAAGACAATTGAAAACTTTCAACAAAATCTAGGACCATGATATCTATCCCCACAAGGAAAGAAAATATGCTTACAAAATTGTTCCCCTGGGGAAAATTCTGTGCAAATGCAATTCTTCCAGAATAATTTTCACTTCAGTTATAAATAAAAATTCCCATTCGTAACAGAATAAACATAGTATTTTTAAAAAAAAAACCGAACAATACAATTTTATTCGTATTTCCACTTCCATAGACGTCATTTGAATGAAACTATATAAGGCAATCCAAATGGTACTCAATAACAAGTCTCCGGTGACAAGAGAATACATGACACTATTACACAATACATATCCAATAATTCCTTCTGCTTACCAACATAAATAACAAAATAAACACAATCTAAAGATAAGCAACTTAAATGCTTGAATATGAAACCTGATACAACACTAGACATGAGCACAGACATGAGAGGCTTGAAACAAATACCATTATTACTATTTTATTCCACATAGATGGAATAAATTTGTATCCAAATAAAATATGACGGGTATAGAAATATTTTCCAAAACCAAACCAAGAAGAGCATACTATAGCAATAAGAAACAAGTCCATAAAAGAATGGTTGACATATTACTCTTCATAACCCTCTGCTCCCTAACTTCTATAGACCATGGTAACTTTTATGGTAGGTATATATCTACTTGAAACATACAACTTACGTGCTTAGAACCCTAGTTCCGGGGTGCTGAAACTAGAAATGGAGATAATTTCCTGCGAAGAACAGCAGGAGCACCAGCAAAGCTGTCAGTATCACCCAAATCCATGTCGTCATCTTCCTCTTACCCCTATTACGCAGAGGAAAGGGCAAAGGCTGTACCCTGTCATATTGCTTTACAGCTACCGCCGGCCTTGAAGACCTCCTCTTTGAAGTTGATGCGACCGTGGTTTCAGTTTCCTGGGGAACGGATGTTTCAGATGAAGTCGTGTCAGTGACAGGAGTAGTTCGTCTTTCGACATCATTTCTGGCTTCTGATCCATATGCTTTCTTCATCTCCTTCTTTGCTTTCTTCTGCACGTGTTCATAACACATGGATTCAGTAAGATGTAACAACTCTGAATCTGACATATTCATACAATGGCGCATAACTATGTCTAGTTGTTTGTAAATAGCAAACTTTCACCTCAATACATAGTGTAGATTAATTACGCTCAATTTAATAATCTAAACTGGTCAAGCTATGAAGTGGAAAGTTTGCCATTGTTTACAACCTTTCACCTCAATATTTACAGTTTTGTCTTGCTTTCTCATCATAACTATATAGTTTGCCATATGTCAGATCAATAGTTAAGATGTTTCTAATCATGAGATCATGAAGAAAGATAATCTAACAATTGGTAAAGAATATGGAGGCATTACAAACAAAGATTGACCTAATATAATGACACTTATTGCAGTTGTATTAGCTCGAATGAATTTCAAAGTTGTAGTGGTCAAAGTTGAAGTTTGACCATCACATCCCCAGAAAAGAAAACACATGCATTTGATGCTACGAGTATATTTCAACATAAATCAGTATCTAATATTACCTTATCTTTAAGCTCAGCTTCCTTTTGTGCTTTTTGATCAGCTTTTGCCCGAGCCCTCTCAGACTTCCGTCTCTTTCTCTCCTCAGCCTCCTTAGCTTTAATCTTCTGCTCTAATATTAGTTTTTCTTTCAACTCGGCTGCAGCCTTTTCTTTCCTCAAATCCTCTTCTTTGGCAGCCATCTCCTTCCTTAGTTTCTCTTCCTTCCTTGCTAACTCTTCTTCCTTCTTTACAAGCTCTTCTACCTCGGTTTCTTTCTCATCCTTCTGTGGCTCTGAACTTGGGGAAATCGTAAGTGCGACTTCTTTGTTGATAGATTTTGCTGAAGATTTCACTAAATGATTTGTTCTTGCAACTTGTTTAGTTGCTAAAGCTTCAGATTTTTCTTGTTTTCCTCCCAATGCAACAAGATGAGCAGATGTTTCTTGTTTTCCTTCTGATGTAGCAAGAGGTGCAGATACTTCTATATTGGATGACGTTTGAGAGAGAACCCTTGGCTTCCTATCCACGTAAGAAGAAACAGTTGGTGCCTCCTCACCAGGGACAAGTGACCTCCCATCCAAAGTCCCAAACCTCCTGAGAGTACTGTTGACATTTGACTTTATGTAGTCTCTGCGGAAGTCGCCATTGTTGTTCCATAGCTCCATAATCCTTTCTACCTGTTCATGAAGTAAAGCATTAGTAGCTAATAATTAAATCTTATGTATAGGAGTAAAACTATATTCACCTGTCTGCTACAGTGAGATAGAAGCCCTTCATTATCACCAGAAAATCTGAAGTTCGCTGCAATATTCTGGTCAGCCTTGTACATGCTGAAGTGTTTGAACTGCATAAATGGAATCACCAAGCAATGTGCATGAAAAGCAAGCATGAAGAAATAAAAGAAAAGGAAAAAGCGAGTAATTTTAACAAATAACATACCAAAATCATGTAGTCATATAAATAAGTTCTGTAACAGTTTTGTATAATTGATCAAAAACATATAAGGGTTTTAGAATATTTCAATTATTACGAACTCATACATGTTCTACAGTAACCACATGTCCCCATGGTTTATCAGAACAAGCACCTACGAAAAATATGTGGAAATGTGTACACTAAGTAGGCTAGGGATGTTAGGATTTACTTTTGTGAAAGAAGCAAGCATATAACTTTATTACAGTTCAGTTGGTTCAAATATTCGATAATGAATTATGGGGTTTAATATACTCAACAGAGTGCAAAATTACATTTCGTGGGAAAAGAAAGACTATCCATTTCACTGCAGGCATATATGCACCGAGTGTATGCAATTGGATATTGGATGCAGTTGGATGCAATCGTATTTTGATCATTAAACAATCCAAATTTAACATTTTTTCCAAAAGTTGACAGTAATGAGTTAAACTCATAGAGTTAAGAGCTAGGCTTCAATAAACACGGAAGCATCAAAGGGGCTCCTAATATGTACATATATACATAACTGATTAAAGAAAATGGGAGATACATCCATAACATCAAGATAATAATGAATATCATTAGATGGAAAGTTCAAAGTTGAATTACCTAACTCAACTCATACCGAAGTGTTGGTATAGTCTAGGAAGCATGGTCACTCCAAAAATTCATGTCATGACGTGTAGCATCATGTCAAACACATATAAGACATAGCACGACACTCCAAAATACACTAGGACACGCGAAAATAACCAAATCCATGTCACAGTTTCTAACCATGTCGTGTTGTATGTGTGTCCATGCAACATAGGGTACACATATCTGCGATGCAGCTAAGTTTCAAAAGTTTAACAATATGAATAACTATTTCATAAATAATTCAAGATAGAAAGGTTTCATTACAGGTGTCCAAAGCCATTCTCACAAAAACCAACATGAGTGTGATTCTAGTGTTAAGTATAGCCTTGGTGATATTATCTTTATTATGACTGATATTATCTTTATTATGACTATGCCATTTCTTATTCTGTATGGGGCAGGGTGCTAGGCGAGCGGTGGGGTCTAAAATTAGAGGGGCAGGGTGGGGTCAAGGTACTCTAACAATACCTACCTAGTATATATTATGTAAATTGTGTCTCATGCCAAAAACTCAAATTAATTAATAATACTAAACCTTAGTGAAGTCTTTGACTTGTTGAACTTGATGGCCTGTTGTCTTGAAGATGAAGAGATGAAGTAATGAACTTGATAAGGCATGGGATGATGGAGAAGTAGAGAATACTCTCCTTGTCATATAAGGAGATATGCAGAAGGAAGCCCAACAGTTGGTTATTTGGGTTGCTAAATATTCTTTGGTCAAATCTTTTTGTTACATGTAACTTGTAATTAAGATTTAGTTTTCAAGCACAGTTTTCTTTACTTAAGTCTATGGCCATTGGATTATTAAAATTTTGAGTTCTAGCATATAACATGATTATACTTGAGTCCCTTGCCCTTATACTTAAGTCCCTTGCCCCATCCATGTATAATTTCTTAATAACCACTAACAAGCCCAACTGATTTTAATAAAAGAATACCCAGCTTAGTCACCATCTGGGCGGATCTTCCAGGCGCCAAAACACACGGATGCCTATATAAAAAACCGCCATTTTGGCGCCCTGAACAACATAGTGTATTTCTCCTTAAATAACTAAGCTTCGAGCCTAATGGAATCAATTCACAAATTCTGACATAGTATAAGAAGTAAGAACAATGTCCACATCAATTATCCTCCTCTTTTATTTTTGGACCCTACATCTATTCCCCCCCCCCCCCCCCCCCCCCCCCCCCCCCCCAATTTCCATCCTAAGCCTAACTCTAATGCATTAATGTTTATGCAAAATTTTCCAACAATAACAGATTCTTCATACAATTATCTATTTACATCCGACACTGGGCTTAAAAAATCTATAGGCATTTAAGAATAGATTTGTCTTAAAGCATCTTGAAAAGAGTGGAATGGGGATGTTAGCATCAATATTAGTTAAAACACTAATCATACACTTTGTTATAGCTCCTAGGAAATAAATAGAAGTTGATGACAAGGAAAATAAGTTGATTAAGTTTGAGGATTCCTACATATTCTTTTAAGTCTTGGGATTTAGAAAATGATGACAAGGGCAAGAAGCTAAGTATAATGAACAAATGACGTGTTATTGAAGGAGGACTATAAAAGAGATTGCATACTGGACCAACAAATATAATATAGCTAGCTAAAAAGAAGACAAATAGAGAAAGAAATGCAAGCCGTGACATCTCTATTAAGGAAGTTCAACAATTTGAATAATTCTTTGAAACTTGATTATACTAAGAAAAGGTTATTATTATCCATTTCTTTCCATCAAGGTTCGTTACATACATGACACTGATTTGAAATACGTCGACTTCAGAATATTTAGGATACTGCTATGGCATGTATATGATTATATAACACATGAAAGCAAATCCATGAACATATTTCATACATTATTAGATCTTAATAGTATTTATATTTAAGCATGTTACGATATTAGCTAACTATGTTGTTAGAGTGGACGCCTAGGTGCGCCTAGGTGACGTACGTGTAAAAAATATGTCAACTCGTCTTGGTTTTGTGGCGATGGTCACCTAGGCGACTGCCTAGGGTCGCCTAGAAGGCTAGAACTTTGCATGAACAGGAGGCAAGTACCCAAGTTCTAGGACGACGCATAGGCGAGTCGGGAGGCATGTTGCCTTGCCTCGTCTAGCGCCCATAACAACACAGTTAGCCAGGTTGTAAAAGTTTTAGATAGAATTTGTAGCAAGGTAATGTTACTTTTTCCGTATACCATTCTTGTTTGTCATGGTCACGACCATGCTTATCACTTTCAACTATTTATTTTCTCTCTTTAGAGCCTAGACATGGATGGACCATATCTAGCATGGGTTTCAAGGAGTTATTGTGTCAAATACATATCATATACGGATAAGGGTATAGATACATTCCCTGGGAGGAGTATCAGTGCAACCTAACTTTCCAAAAAAATTGGGTCAGTTACATGGAGCATAATTATTGAGCACATTATCGTGCTTATAGAACTTCCAAATATGGTATGGCTACTTCTTGATAAATTATATAGAGAGTACAAATTTACATTGATATCGGAATAGTATAAATAGACAATTCTCGAGAGAGTTTCTAGTAAAATTTCAGAGATGGCACCAAATTCCAAGCCAAGGTAGCTAGAAGGTGTGCAGTTTTTTTTCTTTTTCTATATATATATATATATATATATATATATATATATATATGATGATGATGATGATGATAAACACACTGACTCGAATTCACTCTCATGTTTTTCCAGAAAGTGCTCAACGTCAGTCTGTTACAGAAAATCCATCCTAACCATGTCTTACCTTTAGCTATATACAATATTGATGGACTGAATAATACTCTCTTTGTTGGGTACATTAGGTCCTCATCTATGTCATGGTTTCACCATGATCTTATCATATATCTGTTCGAGGAATTATTCTCCATACTCTTACACACCAATCTAGGCCAAGGAGACTTATTTCAATACATTTCCATCAAAGCAATAGTTAACATATTCTTCTCCACAAGTTTAACAGATCACCTGTATCAAGCACCAAGGGCACATACAAGTCTAAAGACATCAACCATAAACCTCATCTTTGATAGGTTTTTTTTGTTCAACTAGATAGGAATGCCAAGTATAATGATTGAATGAGAGTCGGTAAGTATTTAAAAGATGGAGGAACCACATGATAAACCTTATCGATCAATCTACAAAGCGAACTTGGTTAAAACTAAATTTGATATATTTGCCAAGCAACCAATCTTTCAGCTCACAAAGGATATTTATGTATCTGCAGAATATCAAATGAGACTTGTAACATTTATATATACTTTTATGGAAGCATATTCTCTCAATATTTGCTTTTCAGGATTTTACAAGGCTGGATAAACTTGCCATACCCTAAACAGAACTACTAAAAGGCTACATAATTGCAGCCTGCATAATACGAAAGTTCATGGATTTATATACTTTATATAATGGTGCAGCCAAATACAACTTGTAGATCATGAAAGTGAAGACATGCACTAATTGGGAATTGAGTTTGATTGAGTGGAATTTTGCATCACACAAATGTCACACGAGCCAACTTCTTGGCACCAGATAAAAATCGCAGCAGCATCCAAGCCATCTCCCGTCAAAAAATGGGGTTGGCTATGTAGGAAAAGCAAGCTCCAAAAAACATTGACAAAGTTTTTAGGACCAGTTGTAGATCTAACATTAACTCTGTGTTGGTGCCGAATTCACAGACATGGTAGCTATATGACACATTATGCCAATGAGTGAAAGTAATGAGATGCCCATAATATAAACTAGGAAAGAAATGATTATCCCCTTTCCTCAATAACATTTGATACATTTTCTTAAAAATGTATCTTTACTCTCCTAATTCCATGCAAAAAATTGGGTCAGGGAGAACTATTTTCTATGATATCTCACATTATTAGGTCTTCCTTGCTCTAGGAAAAAACTAAATGTGGGAAAAGCTAAAAGATGTTCAAACAAAGGAGACTAACCTGGAAGACAACAAAAAATCAACTGGCTTTTTTAAACTCAGTGCATATGGAATATGAAGTATTTCGCATTTTCAATGAAAAATAAACATAAAAATAAAACAAGAAAACCAAATAACAAGAAAGAATATGATACTTTTAACAACCCATATATACTATAAAATCCGAGACGAACCAGTATGGTTAAGCATGACACCCAATACACCACTGTGCCAAAAACAATTTCAAGTTACCTTCTCAGCTGACTGGTTTCTAAGTTCCTGCAAGTTTCTGTATGCTTCTTGCCGAATGCCGTTAGCTACAACATACTGCTCTCTCAATTTGTTTAGGAGGTCTTTTTCGCCAAGCATTCGCTTCCATACTTCATAATGGCTGTTTTTAGCCGATTTTAAAACATCTCTAAGTGGTTTCAGTTCCTTCTTCAATATCTACAAGAACGACAGTGTAGATCAACATGTGCAAAAACATTATATACAATAATTAGCGCAGAGAATTAGAAATCTAGAATCGAGTACCTCGAGGTGTGTATACACTTCAACTTTTTGACCAAGTGCCTCATCAATTTCTTTCTGAGGGACCTTCTTCACAGATAGTTGTTCACGAAGTCGCTTCAACTGATTGATCTCACGAATATAGTGCTTCTCTTGTTTCAAATCTATGGTTTCATGCTGCTGTCTATGGACCATAGTTTGAATCTGCAAACAAAGGAAAGTGATAAACAGAGGAATCACATCAAATCATTTTTAGTGAATGTCAGCATGAATGCATGAGAAGTAGCACCTTCTCATCGATGTCAGCAATTGAAGTAGCAGTATTTATCCTGTTCACTAACAGCTGAACACCATCTACTTCTCCATGCTTTGCATTAAATATAGCTCGGTGCTTATTCTCCTTTACAGATGCATCTTCAAGTTCTTGCTCGTATTGTCGAAGGGTGACCTGATACAATATTGAAGATTCAATTGCAAGTGGCAAATCTAAGTTGATGAAATAACAAATCACAAAGTTTACCAGCTTCTTCCGAATCTCTTCTCGAATATAGTCGCGGATTCGGCTTTTTTCATTCAGTTCAAGTACAGCTTGCTGTATCTTTTTCTCGAGCTCATCGTCAATGAATCTGCCCACCTTAATAAGGTAAACTGGATGCCGTTTCACCACGTGGGTCTCCGATGGAGCTTGTATTGTTTCAGCTGCAGCAGCTTGCCCATGGGAAGGTTCTATGTCATCGTCCTTGGGACATTCACAGAGTGCCCCATCTTTTGGTCCATCGCCTTTTTTGGTTGAGACACCGGCTACATCCTCACAAACATAAGTAGCCTCATTCTCCAGCTGAACTGATTGTTCATCTGTTGGAGTATCAGATTCAACATTAGTCTTCTCTTCCACCTCATTCTCAACAGGAAGGCACTTGGATGTTGTACTCTCTATAACAACAACGTCGGTTGGTTCTACAACAGTGGCTGTTACCAATGCTTCATCCGAAGTCTCGGGCTCCTTTTCTTGGTCTACTTCAATTCTATCAGAATCTGAAACCACAGATTCCGGCTCCGGGCTTCTGGTTATGGTTAGGTTATCAGCCTTCTCAATCACAGATGTGGGATCCTCTCTATTCTCCTCTTCACTCATAAATTCTTTCGTGTTGGTCTCTTCAGCTGCAGTGTCTTCAAGCACAGAGTTTGGCTCCTTTCTTTCTTCTACTTCAACTTTGTCATCCTTGGCAACTGGATCTTCAGGCTGCTGTCTTGATTCGACTTCGACTTCTGCAGCAGACACTAACTCAACATTTTCTATCTCTTCAACCACAGGCACAACTGATTCTGGAACTATAACTGACTCCAATTCCTTTACATCGGGGTCTTCTAATCTAACTCCAATTTCCGACTCCTTTACGTCTTCTACATCGACTTTGTAGTCCTCGGTAACTGGATCTTGAGGCTGCTGTCTTGATTCGACTCCAACTCCTGCAGTCGACTCTACAACCGCATTGCCAGTCTCTTCAGCCACAGGCTCAAGTGACTCTGAAACTATAACCAACTCCGATTCATTCACACTAATCTCATTGTCCGACTCCTTTACATCTTCTACTTTGGCAGGCAATTCTGTTTCCCCTCGGTCCTCGCTCTCAACTGAGACAATCTCGGGCTCTTGTACTTCTACCTTGGTTTCTGCTTCCAGACTGTCATCCTTGTACCCCTCCTTGACTTCGGCCTCAGGCACCAATTCGCTATCAACCGGATCTTCAGGCCGCGGTCTTGGTTGAACTTCCTTGACTTCTTTATCCGGCTCTACTAACTCTGCATTTCCGGTCTCTTCAACCGCAGCCTCAACTGATTCCGAAACTGTAACTGGCTCGGAGTCCTTTACGACTTCTTCTACTTTGACAATAAACTCTGCTTCCAACTCCTTTACATCTTCTACTTCTGATTCCCCTCGATTCTCAGTCTTGACAGCAGCAATCTTAAGCTCGGGAGCAATCTTAAGCTCGGACTGCTGTGATTCTATGGTCGTTACCGATCCTGATCCAGTTTTTGCTTCCGTAGTTCCATCCTTCTGCACTTCATCGACGACAACGGCATCGCATGCAGTCTCCTCTTCGGCGTCTGCTGTTTTCAGTTTGCCATTATCTACTTCCACCCCCTTCTCCTGCTCGATCGCAGCATCGGCAGCGGATATCTCAACAGCCTGATCCCCATCTTCCTTCTCACCATTCTCTTCAGTAGCACCATCCATCACCATCACCTCCTTAGCATCATCATCATTTGTAAACGCCGACTTGATCGCGTAACCGACATTCTCCATTTTCGCTTGTACTTGGTCGCCAGAGGAGCCCGACGCCTCAACGTCGGTGGCAGCCGATCTCTCGACAGCCGAAGCCACGTCTGCCTCCTTCTCGGCAAGGCCGCTCGAGAGGGTCGAGCTCTCGCCGCCGCCTCCATTCTCCTCGGCAGCACCGCTCGGATCTTCCGGTTCGCCATCGCCATTCTCTTCCTCGGTCGCCGTCCGGATCTCGTGATCCGCGCTCCCCTTCTTCTCCTTGCGACCGAGGAGATCGGGATCCTCCTCCGAGGAGTGCTCCCCGCCGCCATTGACGATCACGTAGCTCCCGCCGATCTCCTCCGCCGCCTCCGGATCTCCTCCGCGCCGGCCGCCGTTGCTCTCTCCCGCCTCCTCCGCCGTCATTATTCCAACAACAAAATCTACACCAAAAAATTGAGGGGGAAAAAATCACAAAGGAAAAAGGAAGAAGCACAGATCTTCGAGATGAGGTGAAGAACCTCACGTTGGGATTTCTTAGATCTCAGCAGAGAATTCGCTGATCGCCACTTCCTCTCCTCGAAATCAAAAGAGAATTAAAGAAGAAAGAGCTAAAAAGAAGGAAAGTGGGAGAGGGAGAAAGAGAGAAACAAACGGACAAACAAATTTAAAAGAAAAAAGATGTACAAGATTTTACCGAAATAGCTGTTGAAAGAGGTTTTGACGAGGATTCAAGATTTTATCCTCTTATATTAATTTATTTATTACTGTCCTTCTTTTTGTTTTTTTTTTTTACTTAATAACAGTAATTAAGTAGAACATAAGAGAGTAAATTTTATTAGAAATACTCAATTCTTATTTACTCACTGTAGTGCTCCATTGTGTTACTACAAATTTGAGGATGAGAAAGAGTTCGAGTGCTGGACTAAGACATTTTACTTACCCTCTCTCTCTCTCTCTCTCTTTCTCTCTCTCTCTCTCTCTCTCTCTCGGTCAAGGGTCATCATGGGAGGATTAAGTTAGGTTATTATGTGTTCGAACTCTCTAGTCTAGTAGTATTAGAACGAACATCCGGAAGAACCGACAAAGTTCAAGTCCCCCAATTGGTGGGGGGGGGGGGGGGGTTGAATTTCAATTTTTTTTTTGTTAATATGTTAGATTTTAACAATAAAAAGGATAATTCAAATATAAATCTAATTATTATTATTATTATTATTATTATTAAAGATCATGTGAAGAATCTCATGTTGGGATTTTCAGATCTTAGCAGAGAATTCGTTGATCTTCACTTCCTCTTCTTCCTTTCTCTCTCCGATCTTCTTAAATTCAAAAGAGAATTGAAGGAGAAGGAGCTAGAGAAAGCGAGGAGGAGAGAGAGATAAACAAGCAAAATTAAACGGAAAGATATATAAGATTTTACCAAAATATTTGAAAGAGACTTTAATAAGGATTCAAGTTTTGATCCTCTTTAATTTATTTATTACTGCCCTTCCTCATTTTTTTTACTAATAACAGTAATTAAGTAGAAAATAAGAGAGAGAGAGAGAGAGAGAGAGAGAGAGAGAGAGAGAGGGAGTAAATTCTTCTGTAAATACTCAAATTCTTATTTACTCGCTATAGTGCCCCATTGTTGTTGTGGTTACTAAAAATTTAAGGATGAGAGAGAGAGTTTGAGTGTTGGACTATGACACTTTATTTACTCTCTCTCTCTCTCTCTCTCTCTCTCTCTTTTGAGGTCAAGGTTCATCATGGGAGGGCTATGTTAAGTTATTATATTGAGTAATGCTATTGGGACACACTTTTCATGACACATTTCATAGCCACACTGATGTGGCACTGCATTATTGGATGCATTAGTGGATGTCAAGAAAAGCATTAGAGCATCTCCAACCCTATTGTGAGTTTGAAAAAAATGGTTGCCACATAGGAATGACAACCATTTTTTCCAAAAGTACTTCTCCAATGCAAATGTGAAATAAAGTGTGGAGTTGACATGGCAATGACATGGCAAAGACAATGTGAAGTTGGTTGTCTAGATCTAGACAATGCACTTCACAATGTCTTTATGTCCACATCATCATTTGTGAATAAAAATATTTATAAAAAAGAAGTAGAAGAGTAAAAGTTGTCTTGGAAGTTGTAAAAAATTATTTGTATTGTCTTCTCAATACTTTTGCATTGGAGATGACTTTTTAAACCCATTGTCATTTGTGAATATAACCTTGCCACCTATACAAGACATTGTCTTGTCCCTCATGCCACATAGGATTCACAACACAAAACAAGACAATAGGGTTGGAGATGCTCTTAAAAGGAGGTAATAATTGACATCCAATAATAGAGTGCCACATCAGTATGGCTATGAAGTGTGTCAAAAAAGTGTGTCCCCATAGCATTAGTGTATTATATTTGATTCTAACAATAAAGGATGATTCAAATATAAATCTATTTGTTGTTGTTGTTGTTATTATTATTATTGATCATGTGGAGAACCTCACGTTGGAATTTTCAGATCTTAGCATAGAATTGGTTGATCTCCACTTCCTCTTCTTCCTTTCTCTCTCCTCTTCTTGAAATCAAAGAGAATTAAAGGAGAATGAGCTAAAGAGAGCGAAAAGGGGAGAGAGAAACAAACATGCAAACAAGCTTAAACGAAAAGGTATATAAGATTTTACGGAAATATATGAAAGAGATTTTGATAAGGATTCAAGTGTTTACCTCTTAAAATTAATTTAGTTATTGATGTCCTTCATTTTATTTTTACTAATAATAGTAATTAAGTAGAACATAAGAGAGAATAAATTCTACTGCAAATATTCAATTCTTATTCACTCACTATAGTGCTCCATTGTTGTGGTCACTAAAAAAAAAGTATTGTCAGAACCGGATTGACGGTTGGACCACATTTGACCGAATTTTTGTCAAAAATTGGTCCATCAGAACTTGAATCAGTTTTTTTTTTAGAACCGTTGTTTTTTTTTTCAAAATTGGAATTTAATCGGTGAACCGGCCGAACTGGTACACAATTGAACCGACCGATTCTTTTTTTTAACTCAAAAAAGTTTATCACGTGGGATTTGGACCATTTGATTCTTGGTTTGATTTTGAGAAACCTTATAATTGTAAAACCAAACATACTAAAAAAGTTTGAACAAACCCCCACATTCTTGGTTCTACTCTCTTCTTCAATGCGGTGGGACACAAACAGACTGTCTAAGGACATGGGTTACTGTCTAAGGACATGCAATTTATTAATAAAGGCAGCAATCAAGAAGTTTTCAGCAAATGACACGTCTTTTTGAGAATCTCGTATATGATAGTCTGCAGGAAATTAATCTGTTCAACAACAGACTTCTCATTAACCATTTTAAATTCTAAGAACCTGATTAATATGTATATCTCAGAACCTGCTCCTTCATTGGAGTACATTTTATCGATAGTTTCTCAAACTCTCTGGGGTGGTAGTCATGCAATAGATTTCATATAACTTGTCAATCAGACAACTTAGTATTTTCCCATGACAGATATTTGTTTCATTATAGGTTTTTAACTCATGAAACATAGGGGATGTTAATGTAATTAACCCTTTTTAATTCATAGGGGTGGGTTCGTGTAAATTAGTTCGGGTTTCGGGTTCTTTGAAAACCTTAGATAGTTTTATGCAGGTCAACTAGTAGGTCATCCAACACTGCCATTGCTTGAAATTTTGACCCTCAAACTTCTCCGGTTTGGAGGAGTTATGAATGTTGGTCGACAGTTCGTCTACTGATGTGTTCATCATGCAAATAGGAATTTCGACAAATAAAAGGTAAACAGAAGCTACGAAGAAATTCTATTCTAAGATTGTTGGATAAAATTCTTAACCCATGCAAATCAGAAGATGTAAAACTAAATACAAGAATTAAAGTAGAGGATTTGAGGCATGTTATATATACGTTGTCAATATAATAGAATTTTGCCCCACGAATAGTATCGAGTTTTTGGAAATCTATCACCGAGATACAACGAATCCTTCGATCCATAACACCGTGCACCCGATGGCGAATTCCACGAACGATCACAACATTTGTCCGGTGGAGGAGTCGAACGGAGGAGGAGAAGGTTCTGGTTGGTTTTTCTCTCCCGTGCGTAAAAAGAAGTTTTTGTGGTTTTCAAGTGAGGGGGGGGGGGGGGGGGGGGGGGGGGGAGAGAGAGAGAGAGAGAAAGAGAGAGAGAGAGAGATGCACGTAAAACAGATAAACTATTTTTAAATAAATCATATAGATCGTGTCCAGGATACCCTTTCTCCATTAATCCCGTAACGGGAGTACGTGCGTGAGAACATGTTTGTGGAAGACCTACAACCGAACCAAGCTTTAAAAAGAAATAAGTTAAAGAAATAAAAAGGAATTAAAAATATCTTTATACACCTATCCGATACACGACGC
The DNA here is from genome assembly GCA_029216955.1 of Iris pallida. Taxonomy (NCBI): domain Eukaryota; kingdom Viridiplantae; phylum Streptophyta; class Magnoliopsida; order Asparagales; family Iridaceae; genus Iris; species Iris pallida. The sequence goes on along the minus strand of JANAVB010043216.1, from coordinate 1,195,599 downwards.
GCATTGTGCAAAGTACTAAGTGCGTGACTAAAAAATACATCAAAAATGCGCATTAAATCACGCATCGGCTCGCGGGTTGAATTGGATCTAGCTAATTCTCACAAAATTCACTCACCCACTAGGATGATATAGCATTATATGCAAAGAAGAATGACTTCTCCTTTCTAACGTGAGACTAAATTAAAAAATATTATCGAATCACATGTTGGTTGCTCCACAACACGGAGTAGGTTTTTTAGCCTACTTGTAAAAGGAAAAGAAGTACATATGTAAAATATGTAGTAGTTTAAGAAAACTGTATGGTGGTCTTCCATTATCACCTACCATTGGATATACTAGTAATGTGCACGTGCAGTGTAAAAAATTAAATATAAATTTATTATAAAAATATTATTTTTGGGAATTGAACTCAAACAATTAAGAAAAAATATCTTTCATCTTAACCACTTGAGCTAGAGTTATTTAATTATGAATATATTATATTAGGTAAATTTTTGGTAAAGTTATTTTTTCTAATAATTACTTGAGTATTTATGTAGTTATTTAGTTACTTTATTAGGATGTCGTTATTGACACTCTTAAAACATCATCATCTTAAAACATCATCATGCACTCCTCTTCAATTTTATAACATTCAAATTTGTTCCTGTATTAACACTATTAGTGCCACTAAAATGTCATCATGCACTTCTCCCTCCATGCATGTACAAATTAATATCATATTTAATGCATGAGTATATTTGAAATTAGAATGATAGAAAATTAAAGACGAGTATATAATAACATTTTAGGAGTATCAATAACATTACCCATATTTTATTTTATAATTTTATTCAAATGGTGATATACGTAGGACTTAGAGGATTTTTTTGAGCCATTTTAAGTCGTATTATAATGAGCAATGCTATGCCTACAACCAAATTCTTACAACCCCTTTACTTCCGCCACGTGTCGGATTTCGATTGGAGGAGAGGTGTAAGTGGTAGGGTCGGATGGAGCCCATGTAGCAGGGGGGTGTGAGGGGTGGTGGGATCCGGTGGGACCCATGTGTAAGGGGTTGGTTAGTGAGGTTGTAAGAATTTGGTAATAAACTTAGCATTTTTCTATTATAATAGTAGAAATGTGACGCCAACTTTCCTATTAATTAATCAAGGAGTAGGCAGTTGCTTGTGTAAATAGAAGATGATGTCCTCGTCTAGAATTCCTATGTCGTTTTCTTCTCGATGGATGGCATTAAAACCACGTGCATGTATTTGAAAAAAGTTGTTTGCACTTTAGGCCCGGTTTTGTGAAAGAAACGTCACATGGAACGGCATCCTTTGACTCGAACAAAGCCCCCCCCCCATCCTTCCTTCCATTTATTTCACCACCAAATTGAGAAAAGTAAAACGGTTACGTTTGGGGTATTCTTTATATTCCTTTAACTCGTTTGCTTGCATTGGAACACTTTCCCATTCCTCCTGCAATCAATTTGACCTTAATTTATAAGAGTAAGCACTGGAAGCCACCACCGAGACCGAATTTAGTAGGACATATATGAGCAAAGGCCTCTTTTTTTAGAATATTCTAGTAGCAAATAACACCATCTTATGTGAAATATTATATAAACCAATTTGTTTTTTGGTAATTTTTTTATGAAAGTTTGTTTATTTTTTTTTTGCAATATGACAAAAGCAACATGTTTTATTCCCAGTCCAAGACAGTCTGGACGGCCATCAGGACCCAAAAACTTAAAAAAAAAAAAAAAAAAAAAAAAATCATATCTAACCATAATGTACTATGAGTTACTCCTAACTTAAGAGAGCTGTGATGTATTGGTTATTAGACTTGCATACCAAACCAAAGGTCCTTGATTCAATTCTAGCTAGCAACACTTTTTTGTGTTATATATTTCTAGTTTAGCTTCTTTTTTTCCATATTATGTTTGGGGATCTCATTTCGAAAGCTTGTCTTGGACCTCCCATGAGCTTAGGGTCAGCCCTGGCTCCCAAGGTAAGATTATTCTTAAAAAAAAGGTCGAAAATGACAAACACCAAACATTCAAAGGACCGGTTTAATAGTTGTTTTTATCCATGTCGATAAGTGAAGCAAGATGCTCTACATTGCTACTCTTCCTCTATGAGCAAGCATGAGATACCACCTACTCAAGGCCGAAGGGTTGGGTTGTCCTATCTTGGAGCTAATTTTGGTTGCCCTTTGACCCTTATGGTCAGCTGGTTCTGGTGGTCATCCGTGACCCTAATCTTTGGTGGGATCATACTGAGCCTGGAAAAGTTGTCCTAGTAGAGGGGGTTTGTCCAAGCCCCAAGGCTTGTCCGACTTACCCCAGGACCGACCCTGCACCTACTTGGCGAGCCTTGGAAAAGCATGAACACTTATTGAACTCAAGATGCAACTAGGTTAGCCCCAAGCCGAATCAATTCGGTGTTGATCGGGATTGATCAGGTTGGAGCTGAGCCTGGCCAGAAGGTCAAGAACAATGGTCAAAATCGAACCGTAAAACATAAAACTCAAACCAAGTCCGACCCAAACTCGGGTTTAGTCGGTTTGGGTCACAGTCGGGCTGGATTTGAGCTAACTCAATTTGTAATTTATTTTTTAAATATATTGGGTTGGGCCGTGGGCATGGATATTTTGGTATAAAAAACTAAGTTATTGTCCCAATAGCTTTATTATTATTTAAAATGATGACAATAATAAAACTATTGAAATAGTAGTGAAGAAGAAGAAAAATTAATGAAAAACTAATCTATACTTATATTATATATGTAATTGGTTGGTTATACTGGGATTATTTTTAATTTGAATTCTTTTATTTATATGTAAAGTTGTTATATATATAGGGAGGATTTATGAAATGCCCAAAAACTAAAAAAGTTTTATGTAAAACCCACCGCTAAAAAAACTTTCATCGCGTGCCCATAATTAGAGAAACTTATCCAAAGCGGATTCCAAATGACCATTTTGCCCTTCCTTTTAATTTATTGAAAACACCCGCGAAACTGCTCTTAAAAAAACGTTTCGATACTTCATCTTCTTCCATACGCTGCTCACTTTCGAATCTAGGTTTTCTCCTCAAAAATCTTCAAAAACTCGTCGGAAAATTTCGGAAAGACCGGGACAAACTGCAAAAGTGCTAAAACGGAGGTCCAAACATCATTTTTTTACGATTCTAAAATTTCGGAAGGCCGTCTAACTATGAAGCTGTTACTTTCAGTCTCCTCGATGATACGCTCATTTTGCGACAAACGGGACCTCGTTTCGACCTCCCAGTCAAAAGTTATGGCTCTCCAAAGTTTCAGCTGACCATAAAATGCAGGAGAATGGTCATTCTCCGTGTTAGAACACGAAAAATGTTAATTTCGCATGAGGGTGGTCATTCTCCGTCTTAATTTACACGGAGAATGACATTCTCCGTGTTACTAACACGGAGAATGGCATTCTCCGTCTTAATTTACACGGAGAATGACCACAATTCTCCGTGCTAAATTACACGGAGAATGACTATTCTCCGTCTTAATTTACACGGAGAATGCCATTCTCCGTGTAGTTTATCACGGAGAATGGTCATTCCAGTGTTAAAACACAGGAGAATGACCATTCTCCGTGTTAGAAACACGGAGAATGTCATTCTCCGTGTTAAATAAAACGGAGAATGTTATTCTCCGTGTTAAATAAAACGGAGAATAGCATTCTCCGTGTAATTTAGCACGAAGAATGGTTATTTCAGTGTTAAAACGCAGGAGAATGGCATTCTCCGTTTTAAATAAAACGGAGAATGACGTTCTCCGTGTTAAATAAAACGGAGAATGGTCATTCTCCGTGTAATTTAGCACGGAGAATGGTCATTTCAGTGTTAAAACGCAGGAGAATGGCCATTCTCCGTGTTAGAAACACGGAGAATGTCTTTCTCCGTTTTAAGTAAAACGGAGAATAGCATTCTCCGTGTTAATTTACACGGAGAATGGTCATTCTCCGTGTTAAATAAAACGGAGAATGGTCATTCTCCGTGTAATTTAGCACGGAGAATGGTCATTTCAGTGTTAAAACGCAGGAGAATGGCCATTCTCCGTTTTAAATAAAACGGAGAATGGCATTCTCCGTGTTAATTTACACGGACAATGGTCATTTCCAGTGTTAAAACGTAGGAGAATGGCCATTCTCCGTGTAATTTAGTTTTTTCAGGAATAAAGAGTTTCGTTCTTCTTTCAAAGCGATGATAATTCTTATGGAAAAGAAGAAGAAAGATCTTCTCTCCACAATTGACGTCGATGAAGATGATGATGATGGTGATGATAATGACGAGCGATGATCTGAGTTCGACCGAAGAAAAGCACACCGAACTACGAACGATCTTTGCGATCTCTGCTGAAGATGAGAGCAATGAAATTCAGATTTTCCGTGAAGAAGAAGAAGACGAAAATCGCAATCCAGATCTGAGTTTTTTGAATTCAAATACATATAGATGACCAATTCGCGCGGAGGGGTAGTTTCAGTATTATAAAAATAGCAGTTTCCAGCGGGTGGCATCTAAAAGGGAATCTTGGAATATTTAACGTGAAAATACTTAATTCTGGACATTTCATAAAACTCATCCAGCGGGTGGGCATTTCATAAAAGTCCATCCCGAAATTGGGTTTCTCAGCAATTTCCAGTATATAGTATATTAGCATGTAGCAATAAATTTATATCATAATATATTTATACTCTATATATATTTAATTGGTCGATTATTTGGGTGAAACGTTTAAATTGAAAGTTTTATTTATGTACAATTTGTATATATGGTATATTATTATGGAACATATATATATATATATATATATATATATATATATATATATATATATATATAGAGAGAGAGAGAGAGAGAGAGATAGAGAGAGGTTAGTTATTTTGGTAAATCTTTTAAAGTTGAATTCTTTTATTAATGTACAATTTTTGTATATGGTACATTATTATGTAACATATAAATATATAATAGGTCATTTATTTTGGTAATGTAGTCCTACATCATGTAGGAGGTGGGAAAATGCATAAAAATTCTCTTCTAAAGCATATGAGCCAAGTCCAATATCGTATCTCATGGGCCAACTCCGATTTGGGTAACATCGCGTTTCCAATAAGTGGTATCGAGCCTAACGTTACGGAACTGTTTTGTGTGGCTCTAATTGGTTCGAGACAGATTGTACTAAACGTTCATGCGTATAATTAGATTATACATGTTATATTATACGGGCTCTCTTTCCAAGGTGGAACAAGACGTTGTGGTTGGCACACAATGATAGAGTGGATGAACGATTTCGTTCTATGGTTGAACGATTCGAGATGACAATATATTGGATCTCCTAGGTGCTCAGCTGACGGTAACGAGCAAGGTGCTCGGCTAGCAGAAACAAGCAAGGATGCTCAGCTAGCGGAAACGTGCAAAGGTAGATAGGGTGTGCTTGGTTGCTCAGTTAGCGGAAACGAGCTAATGTTGAGATTGTAGGATTGTATTCGTTTCCGGTTGAGCCTCAAAAGGGGGTGTCAATGGAGTTGGAAATTTAGTCCCACACCACGTTCCCAATGAGGCACAAGCGTGGCAAAAGTTGCGATTCGTGGTGCTCATCCACAGAAGATATAAGAAAAAAAATTCACACTTTGCTCTTAAGGCTTCACCATACATTCTTTAAGGCTTCACCATATAAGACATAATGAATGATGATATTTGATCGATGAGTCATCAACTTGGATTTAGGAGATTGCTACAAGTTGCTATGTCGTTTCTTCTTGAGTATGGTGAGAGAGTTAAAACTTATTAGGACAAAGGGTTCATTAATATTTGTTTTTATCAATCTTGTAATTTTATATGAGTTATATAGATTGAGATTTGTCCAGGTGACGTAGTCACCACCATATACTTGTTTTTATCTGTGCTTTGTGTTCGTTAGACGGGGTTGGTTATTTCAGGTGGTTTGGCCTAAGTTTCAGCTGCGGCAACGTCTCAGACACGGTATATACTTGTTTTTATCTGTGCTTGGTGTTCGTTAGGCGGGGGTTGGTTATTTCAGGTGGGTTGGCTTAAGTTTCAGCTGCGGTAACGTAGCAGACACGGTATCGAAGCACTTGTAGGACGTGTTCGATTCCCAATGTTATCTCTCAATCCATAAGAATACAAAATTTAAAAATGAACAATATGTAACATGGTGTGCATCCCATACTATACTTACCTGAATAGTCTCGAAAAGAATAATATGATCCTACAAATACTAGTATATCAAGTAGATTACCAAAAAAATGTGTGTGACACGAGAAATTGAGATTTAAATAATAAGGGCTAGGATGACCCAATTGGTGATTTTAAAATTTCACAAATCTAAATTGGATTTAAAATGACTATTGTGGTTAAATAAATTTTAGGATTAATCGGTAGATGTTAGTCTTAACTACTTGTATAATAGTTTCATGATTGTTTGTTAAATTATTTGCATTAATACATGTAGTTTTTTTTGTTTTTAAGAACAAAAATATTTTAAGAGGGAGTAGTTAGCATCCGCTAGAAATCAAATAAGAGAATTGAAAAAGTTTTTTTTTTTATTTTTATTCCAACATAAAATCCTAATAGAAACACAAACTTCTCGAGAAATAAGAAAATAAAAAGGTATTTTAGTAATTTGGATTACTACCGTAAAGCCATTCTAAACCTATAACTGCAATGGATGAATCATAGGTCGATAACGGTGAAATAGAGTCCCAAAATAAACATCAATGCATAATATTCTAGAATTTATGTGTTTTAAACGAATTTTAAAATTTATTTAGAAATATTGTCTATAGGAAGTTGAGACTACAACATGTCAATAAAGTTGTGTTAGGCCAACTTGTGACCCAATGAGTTAGAAATGATTTCCAAGCCTTAAAAAAAATACTTAGAATAATATTTGAGAATTTAAAAAAATTCTAGAATTTATTAAGAATTATTTTCATCAAAACTATTTATTTATAATTAAATAACAGCATCTATAAGTTTTAATATGATGATATGAAATTATAATATTCATTTTTATAGTAGTTTTATTATGTAGATTTTTTATTCTATTTTTTCAGATTTTTATTTTAATATATTTATATATAACAAATCTTATTGTACCGAACAATCTCAACCACACTTTCTTTTTCTTGAATCATGTGGTTATGAAGTATTCCCTAATGTTGCTGCCATGCCAGCATGCTTTATTACCACATAATTCAAAAGAATGTGTGGCTAAAATTGTTTGGTACAATAATGATGTAATAAGTCTTGGTGCAATATCTCATTCCTATATAAATAATCATATACAAAGTGCTTGGTCCACGTCGAGGAGACAATATCATAAATTACATATAATAGCAACAAATTTTGACATCAACATGACTAATTTATGATGTCACCCTGGTGTGGACCAAGCACTTGAGTTAGTGAATTAGCCAGATCCCCACCACCACAAGAAATGCAGGAATATGCCAGAATAATAAATACACAAATGTGTCTCCACCGACGCTCCCACCGACAGTGTGCATGATGGATGAGTTATCAAGTCTCCTTGACTTTGAACAATCGAGACATCAACCTGCCGAACAAGGCAGGCAGGCACTGCATGAAATCATGTGCACACTATTCCTTGGAGAAATGGCATTCTTTCTTTTTTTCCGTGAACCTCTCGCTAGGCAGATGATATTGAGGAAATGATGAGCAAAATTGTGTCCCAGTGGCCGTAGTCCGTTGGGAATGGTGAAGTACTCTGATGCAGTGACGCGGCTTCGAGTTTTCTTGGAGGTATGCCTTCACCATTAAGAAGTGGACACTCTCAAAAAAATAAATTTAAAAAAAAAAATAAATAGATAAGCAAAATTGGTGGCTGGCATGTTGAGTTTAATGCTTGATCCAATCTATTGAGCAGTGTCACGCAAACAAACAGCTGCCACTTCATGTGAGTGAAAGTATACCAGAGGATGGAGAAGTCTCCTTCTCCATTGTTCACGTGACGATGTTAAGTAAGGCTACGAAGAGGGTTTAAATTGTAGAGTAAGTAACTTCACATGTACATTGATGTTCCTTCCATTGCCAAACTAACTGAACTTCGAAAGAAAGAAGAAGAAGAATGGACGGGATAAAGGCCCAAAGCTGATTAGTTGGGCGCAAGACCTCACAGTGGAGCCTCCATCAACAGGCAAAACTTGGGCTTCATCCAAAAGTAGTCATACATAGTTTCAAGCCCAAAATATTCATGAGGACCGTCTCGAATTGGATTTATTTTCTGATTTTTTATTTTTTTATTTCTAGGATTAGTTATGTCTTTTCACAAACATTCTCTCCAAGTCATAATCAAATGGGTAAAGTGCAAAAAATTCATCGTTAGATTTCAGACTTTTGCATAAATGGATTCCATGCTCTTAAAATTCATTACAGTATAAAATCTGCTCATTATGTCCCATTTTTGTTAACTAGTGTTAAGTTGGTATGTAATGACCATTTTATCCCTCCCCACTCTCCCACCCCCCCCCCCCCCCCCCCCCCTCTCTCTCTCTCTCTCTCTCTCTCTCTCTCTCTCTCTCTCTCTCTCTCTCTCTCTCTCTCCGGTGGTGCGGGGGGGGGGGGGGGGGGGGGGGGGGACAGGGCTTAGCTCCTAAGGAAGTTTTCAAAAGAGTGACAAAACACATATTCCTACTAGGATTTTAAACTTAGTCTCTCTAGGAAAACATCCACCGTGGCAACCACACCCCCATGTACATATGCCAATACAAAACATAACTTATATATTGAGATACACATTTGAAGTATTTCTACCATTACCTTCAAGGGAACCAGATAGGCAACAAATTTGACGTTGCATCAAGCAACAACCTCAAAATAACATAACAAATATATGAAGATTGCCATATTACAAATTTCCTGATAAAAAAAGGTTGAAAAGAATTATCTACTCTTACTGAATCCGCAAAAATGTCACAGAAACTAAATGAGTTTTATTTGATAAAGCAAGCAACATTTTATGGACAAAACCGGTGCTTCACAAACAAAGATGCGATACATTGCCACACTACTGAGTTCATGGCCAAGCAACAAATAGTACAAACCATTACAGTAACAATTACGTACCAACTGTATAGTTCACATCTCAACTGTATAATTGTAATATTTACCACCATTCATGTCCTACTGGATCTTATAATAGGACAGACGAAACAACAAGAAACCAATAACCCTTGGTTGCTTAGGATGATACCGCTGCATCAGATTTGGAAGAAGGATTGAAAGCCGCCTGTTCAGCACAATCCAGATTGTCACCAGAACGTTCACGTCCGACTCCCATCAAGTCGAGGTACTGCTGGTAGTGGGATATGATGTTGTTCATGTCATCGACAAAGCCCTGGCCACAGACCCGGTCCCCATAGAGAAGGTTCATGGTGGCACCAAAGCCAGGCAGCCTTTTGGACAGTGTGTCGTTCTTCGTGGGCTCCCAGTTGCCAACAAATACATCGTGAGGTGAAGGCTGCTTCTTCTTGGCAGGGGTCATCCACTGGTGAATGGCTGCCTGGAAAGCCAGGGTAGCATTCTGCTCTAGATATTCAGGGTGGTTCAACAGGTCAACCTTGATGCCATCTCCGATTAGCCCATAGTTGTAGTTCCTGGAAGTCAGGAACCGAAATTTCACAATGAATACCGTAGTCCTTCGTAAACTACACAGGGGCTCAGTAATAGATAAGAAAGAGGAGACCCAAGTCCATAAATTACCAGAACACAGGGATGGCACCACGGCCATAGTATTCAACACCAGGAGTGCAAGGATAGAGGTAGTCTGGATTGCAGTAGGATTGGCTCGGGCTCATTTCACGGTTGTAGCATAATCCCCATGCAAGTGGACCACCGGTTGCGACACCATATCCACCTGGGAAAAAAAATCAGTTTCCAAGTTTGTTGCTATGTAGAGCTGGTTAGATCAACACTAAATTCGTTCAGGTTGTCCATTATCTAGTGACTCACTGGCAATGTATGCAAGAAGAGCTGTTTTGTGATAACAGCAATAAGGTAGGGGTTCTATATGAGCTGCCACTGGCTAATGAAAACTATTAGTAAGAGAACAATGTAATAATTCCACGCAAATTGCGAAGGATTACACCCTGTGCTACCTCCAAGTTTAAGTGACCTAAGAAGCAAGAACACTTCAAAGTTGGTGCTATGACCATGTCAAAGACATGGACACAAACGGAGACAAAGAACAAAGTTCATGTAAATGGTAAAATGTCATTATAGTTATGCCAGCAAAGGCCAAACTATGATGAATTAGGAAATAATACCTGTCTGGAGATAAAGCTAAACATATTTCTCCCACACCCCTATTTACTAACCTTTGGCAGAATGATATTCAGCCTCTGAACAGAAGCCAAATTTTGGGTGGTGGTGGGACCTAAGACTAAATGGTTGTGGTAGGACATATGATATAGGTCGTTATTGTCATTTAGATCTTATAACAATCCTATTGTTTTACCTATTTTTGTAGGCTGTTGCCTTTAATAGGGAACTTGAACTGCTTGCGGCTTTATTGCACGAGTTGCATTACAGAAAAGGTAGGATCAATTTGCCCTCCCAACATGCCATCAAGGTTTTATGTCATGATTTTCTCATGCTTTCAAATGTTTGGCTAGGAATTTGTTGCTCATAATTTGATGGTGTTAGATATGTTACAGCCCACTGTTATCAGGAACGATTCAAGAGGACATTATATAAGGTTGTTTGGGGCCATCTGTTATGCCTTTTACTATGCTATCCGAGATGATTTTTTTGTGCATGCATGAAGTCATATATATTACAATCTACCTTTACTGCTATTGTGAACCTTCCTGATCATACTAATTCAGGTACTCAATTCCTACCAAGACTAGAGGGAGTTAGCAACTGATAGATCCTTAAATGGTAAAATGAAGGAATCACATTGATCTGGCTATCACTAGACCTTGAATGCAACACGAACCTAGATTTTGAACCCATATCCTACACAACTTATCTTCAGGTCTGGTTGGTCCAAGTGAGCATCCATGTTTGGGTTGTGTGACATGAGCCTAGACTTAAGGGTGTAAATCAAATCAGTTTACCCCCCCCTCCATTCTACATCCATATGGCTAATCATGTTGTTGTATATATTGCAATCCACTGTTATATGGAAATAAGAATGAACATTAATGATGAGGTTGTCCTTGATCATCTCTTATGCATCTCCTATGTTAGTAGAGAATCTTGAGATGATAATTTAGAGCTTCCACAGCTACTACTATAGTGAATCCCCGTGATCATACTACTTGAGGTACTCTCAACACCAGCCTTTGAGTTGGCAAATATAGATCCTTAAATTGCTAACAAGAGGGGCCGTGTTGCGTCTAGGTAGCAATAGACTAGAGTTCACCATGGACCTAAATCTTGGACTGGTATCTTAGACAATTCAGTCTTCGAGTCAGGTAGGGTACAAGTGAACAGGTCATGTTTGAGTTGTGTGAGATGTGCCTAGGCTTAAGGATGGGAATCAAATAGCTCTGCCCTAATAAAGGAAAGGCTAACCCACAAAATTGCCTTGCTAAATTGTTCTCTTATCTCTAGGTTCATAACATTTTCCTAAAACACACTTTAGCCTATACGATATTTTAGGCCTAAGGATACCAAAATATGCCCAACACATTGAATTGTTTTAGTTAAAGGTCATCCACTTCGTTCGTGTTCATAATAATCGCTCGCACAATAAAATGTTTCATTCTTATACAAGTCCCATCAGTTTACCAATATACTATTTTGTGCTAATCACCTACACATCCAGAGAGAACAGTATACGTATCAAAGACGAAAACTTGCTCGGTGAGAGTGTTTAAGATAAATACTGTGCATGGTTGGTTGCTCATGTATAAACTCTACAACAGTCCAAAATCAACAACATGCTCAGTGCATCCAATAAGGCACAACATATTCGGTACGAGATACAATAATGGGATATTTTAGCAAATGCCCCCACTCAAATTATATAAACTAGCATATACCTCCACTTTTTTTAAAAAAAACTACCGAATACCCCAAGTCTTTTGTATGGAACAATTAAAAACTTAAGGCATACCCCCCCCACTATTTCAACCAATTTTTTTGACTGTTTTGTAAAAAATGGGAGCATTTAGTAGATTTTTAAAAAAATGGAGAAATATACTGGTTTCTATAATTTGAGGGGAGACATTTGCTAAAATATTCCTATAATAATTCTCTTCGAGTTAGTTCTGTCCCAGGTCAACAAGCATTGGCTCAAGGGGCTAAATATTGGAGACACCAGAATCCGGAAAACCGGAAAGGAGGTTCGATTCCCAGTTCGGGCGTTTGGTATGAGAATTTTTTTTATATTTATTTTCGGACAAATTTAGGGTGGAAAATCTATTCTCATGTTTGGTTTTGCTTATGAAAAAAACCTAAAAAAAAACCTTATAGATCTAAATAAATATAATTAGCAGAAAAGAAAGAAAGAAAGAAAGAGATTGTTAGTGTCTACATACAGGAGGTCTGGCTGCCGACGTGGCCGAGGAAGGCGGCAACCTCCCTCATCTGCATCTCCTTCCCTCCCGTGGTCCCGAAGCCGAGCGGCTCGTAGAGAGCGGCGGCGGTGATGAAGGACTGGTAGTCCCAGAAGCCGACGGCGTGCGCCACGGGGGTGTTCCTCTTGGCGAACAGGTTCTCGAACTGGTACACCTGGAAGAAGTCCGTGATGGTGTCGTTGCAGCAGTACACGCTGTCCTTGCACTCCCACCCCTTGTCGCACTTCTTCTCCTTCGACTTCCCCTCCGCCACCGCCACCGCCAGAACCACCACCACCGCCACTAATAACATCTTGTTGATCATCGCCATCGCCATTGAAAGAGCTCAGAATACTCTCAGTATGGAATGCTGATGGAATGGAAATGGGAATGGAAGAGGAAGAGAAGAGTGTGTGAGGAATATAGAGAGAGAGAGGAGAGAGGGTGTCGGTGGGGTTTTTGGTAGCTCGATTGTTGCTGTTGGCCGGGAGCAGATCTGTGGCCAGGTTCGAGTGTCCGCACAGAGAGCTTTCTATGCGGGTGTCGGATCGGCCGTTGGTGTAGGTTTTCTGGGTAGGGGGGCTGTCTATTTTATGGTAGGGATTATAAAGGAGGATGCGGTGGAATGAATTATGCGGGGGCGGTGGGTGGGAGGGATGTTGTCTGAGTTGTCTTAGCGTGAATTCTATGCAAAATTAAATGAAAATTTTTGAGTGGCACCCACTTGGATAGCCTATTTGTGCGGTGCATTCCACATTGTTTGCTATATGTATAAGTAGTCCTACTTTGGACATTTTCTGTCAGTTTTGACGGTCAGCAGTATTTGACCCTTAAAAAAGACAAAAAAGACGAAAATGTCCCTCTTCCCCTCCTCCCCGCTGCCCGCCGCCGCCGCCGCTGCTGCTGATGGCTTCTGCTGCTGGACGGAGGAGGGGACGGCAGCGGGGGGGGGGGGGGGGGAGCGGGGACGGGGTGAGGTCGGGGAGGGGCGGAGGGGGCGAGGTCGGGGAGGGGGGGCGAGGTCGGGGAGGGGGTGGAGTGGGGCGAGGTCGGGGAGTGGGCGGGCCGAGGTCGGGGAGGGGGGCGAGGTCGGGGAGGGGGCGGGCCGAGGTCGGGGTGGGGGAGGGGTCGAACGTCGGGGAAGGGGGAGGGGGGCTGTGATGTCAGGGAAGAAGACAATGGGAGGAGGGTTATTTTGGTCCAACTTTTTTTTAATGAAGAGTCCATCCGTCAGAACTGACGAAAAACGTCCAAAGTGGGATGACTTATACATATAGTAAATCCAAAGTAGGATAACTTATACATATTACAAACAATGTGGGGTGCACCTGTAATGACCCGCTCCGCCCTAGCGGAACGTCGATTCAATCGGCAAGTTCAACGACTCAAACGAGCCGTCGACCCGAAGAGTTGGCATCGACCTGGAGAAGAATCGATGCAAGGCTTACATTGGCCCGCCGAAGATGAATCCAGACTTAGACTTTCAAAGGCGTGCTCGGAGTATCGCTCGGCCGATGCGAACATCGCTAAGGTGGGTGGCTCCGATGAACCCGTCTTTGCTTAGCCTAGACACATAACAATACGGACACTATCACTGAAATCGCTAGGCGATAACACCGCGCATGCTAATAAATGACCCAACGCACCTAGCTAAGGGATTAATCCCATCTTGTATGCTTGTATAGAATATGGAAAGGAACATGGAAAATACGAGAACTTTCTGTCACGCCCCGCTCCCGTAGGAGCGATCGTCCTCGCTAAGGCGTGATGCCGCACGGGCCTAGGTTGCGCCCGTGCAAGGCCAAGTCCAGAAACGGCCGATTTGAGTTCTAGGCCACAGAGTCGCACAGAGTGTCCCCATTTGCAGCGGAATATAAATGAACACAATTGAAGCGAAACCAAATTCTTTATTGATATTCAACAAGTTTACAAGCGGCGCTAGGCCGATATTACAAGTCGCTCAAGCTCTCTCTCTCTCTGAAACATAAAAGGCGTGCCAAATGGCTTACAACATGGAAGGATACATGGCGATGTTCCGATACATTATGTCCTGTATAGGGTGCTTCAGCTTCTTGCAACGTTCCAAGGCCCCAGAGTTGGCTCCGCGCCTTGACACGTTCGACGGAAGCTCCGCACCCGCCGGCGTCTCCTGCTATCCTGCAAGCATACTGTGGGGTTATCAGTACATTGTTATGCACTGGTGGGGAGGCTGGCTCGCCCACAATGCCATCATTACCAAACACGTTCTATAATCTTTTGTGCATCTCTATCATTCATTGTCTTTCTAATCTTGCCTTAGGATCAATTTCATGGCATATTGCATAGCCTATCTCGTGTTACCGAACTCGAGTGTCGCATGGAAATACATGTACGACTTACCCATACTTACCGTCCGGCCTTCCCTGTTCAAGGTAAACCAAGTTAAACCACGATTCATGAATAATAACATAACACGATTCATGCACGCATTCAATATCAAGTGTGTGTCCATGTCTCGGGATTCTAGCACGTCGGGGGCATGTTCTAACACGTCGTAGGCACGTTTTTAGAGTGTTACAATTCAAGCATGTTTCGGGTATTTCGTTCAAGCATGTTCAGGAGTGTTACATATCGAGCATGTTCAACAGGTTACATTTCAAGCATGTTCTGGCATGTTACATTTCGAGCATGTTCATGTTCAGGATGTTACTTTGCAAGCATGTTCAAGAGTGTTATATTTTGGGCATGTTCAGGAGACACTTGTTCATTTAACTTAGATTACTTTGATTTCAATGCAAGAACTTGCACGTGGATTGCCACCAGCATAGTCCACTTAATCTACATGCACGGGTCGCTGGCTTTACAAGCCATTTAGGACATTCCCCTGTGGCAATTCTCAACTTAGCGTAGGGTGATGGCTGGTACACCCCGTTAAGTCTCTTGAATATACCCTCCTACTTACGTCTCTTGGTGCCCAAGCCCGCACCCAAGCAGCCCGTAAGCGCCGTATTGATTCTGCCTAGGCCGGCCACGGTTTACCCCCCCAACGCCCGTGCCGCAGAATCCTTCCACATGACGGCCACGGTTTACCCCCCCATCGCCCGTGCCGTTTGTCCACGACCATTTCGTATTATCTTGTCTTTTACTTAGCGGCTATCTCTGAGCCGTAGGCTAACCCTTAGCCATAATGCGTTAACGACCAGGTTGGCGTCCGTACAGCGCGGATAGCAAGCCCCGTTGCACGTGCCCGTCATACCTGTCGCTAGCGTCTTCCATGTCTTATCTTTCATGCCATAATGCGTTAACGACCAGGTTGGCGTCCGTACAGCGCGGGTAGCGAGCCCCGTTGCACGTGCCCGTCATACCTGTCGCTAGCGTCTTATCTTTCATGTATTCTTTCTTTTCATGTTATTCTTTCACTTGTTCGTATGTTCATAGAGTCATTCATGTGTTTGTTCATTCATTCGTTGATTCATTCATTCATGCATTACGCAACTCCCAGTGTGGGAGTCGTCTTGGCGACCCATCGGTCCCATAGCCTTCCAATGTTGCTAAACTCTACTCGGAGCGACTATGTTGATAGCCTTCCCGTTTCATTGTTGTAAACCATTCATTGTTTCATTGTTTGAACGTATACGGGACATGAACGTGAGCTTGTGCCGTAGCACGAGCGTAGAGCGTGGTGCGAGCGTTTCTATAATTGCCGAGTTCTTTTCCATGTTCTAAACAAGCATGCAAGATGGGATTATTCCCTCAGCTAGGTGCGTTGAATCATTTATTAACATGCATGGTGTTGTCGCCTAGCGATTCTCGTGATAGTGTCCGCATTGTTATGTGTCTAGGCTAAGCACAGACGGGTTCATCGGAGCCACCCACCTTAGCGATGTTCGCATCGGCCGAGCGATCCTCCGAGCGCGCCTTCGATAGTCTAAGTCTGGATTCATCTTGTCGGGCCAATGCAAGCCTTGCATCGATTTCCATTGTTACTTCATCGGGTCGAGGCAATTCTTCGGGTCGACGGCTCGTTTGAGTCGTTGCACTTGCCGTTTGGAATCGGCGTTCCGCTAGGGCGGAGCGGGTCGTTACATAATACACCACTCAAAATAAGTCTCGTCCTCGAGACTTTCTGAGTGCAGGTCATCCTACCATTTCTTAACTCGTGTTTTCGTGTTCCTTAGACAATTTCATCGAGCGGTCCTATCGTTCGACGACATCGAACCATACTTGATATCTTTCTAAGTTCCGTGTCGCACGCGTTGTGTCGATTTATCGAATTGCCTTTCATTCATTTTAGAGTTGATTGTACTTATTCAATTCGAGTATTTCTTCGTCTTGGTTGCCATTTCGACATGTCATGGAACTGGAATGGCTGCACGAGGCACGTTGTAAGTCATCAAATGCGAGGGTCGTAGGCTAAGGCAAATTCACTTTCGTTTATCTCGGTCATCGAGATGGCCCGATTCGCTTTTCAAGCGTTCGTGTCCACGAAATCAGTATGATTTCTACTTAACGGGGTCGACCAAGTCTAGGAAATTTTCATCGAATTTAAGACCACATATTGCACTATCGTCGAGCATATCTTCCTATCAATGCTTCACCTCGTTATACCAACTTTTACTAGCACGATTTCACGTTCACTATACTCGTTCACTCCCCAAGTCGTGCTAGAACTCAATGTATCACTTGGTTGGATCGTGCACGCATTCCAAGCGTCCCCAAAATACATGCATTCAGCCAAGCCGCAGGATAGTGAGTTTGTCATTCTCACTCGAGTCGCATCGTGCACATACTCAAGCGTCCCTGAAATATATGCATGTCAGCCAAGTCTCGTGAGCAGGGTTTCCTACATTCGTGATTCATGCTATCCATCCATGCCAATTCTCAAGATCAATCTTTTGATTGCTAACACATGAAACAGGGGCGTCTCGCCTAACCGCTAGGCCATCTTTTCGAGGCTAAGTCAATGTCAGGATTGGAATCATAGTTCCCCAACAATAATGCCAACACTGACCCCAATCCTAGGGTCAAACCAAAGTCGATAGTACGGGATTTTCTACCCAAGCTCGCGTCACTCAGATTTCTAAACATCGAGCACGATCACCTATTCTCATCAAGGCATTCGCCGCGTATATCCGAATTCATTCTGATCACATACTTCACTTATATCCATTCTTTCCAATTCATGTATTCGATCACGAGTTCATCTAGCTTGACAATACGTTGCGCCCCAATCTCACGCGAGTCCGATTATCCACGGTGGTTCATGAATCACCATGCAACGCTCTCGCGGAATAATCATTCTCATCGGGGCGTAACTCTTGCTTACGTCTAGACTGATTCATTCTCGATACGCGGATTGGACCTACTCAATCCTCAAACTTCATCATTCAAGCACACCGAATCATTCTCAAGTCATCTTCGCGTCAAACCACAAGTCGAAGCAATCGTATTGCCACGCCGTGCAAGTTTGATCACCCCCGCTGGATGAATCACCATACCAGCGCTCACGCGGAGTGATCGCCCTAATCGGCGCGACGCATGTGCGAGGCTGGAGTTGCGCTCGCATAAGACAAGAATGTCGACGTTGGGGTTATCGTCGAAGTAAATCCAAGCATTTCATTTCATCCAAGTCAAGATTTCAATTCGACAGTCCGACCGTCATTCATTCAACCAGAAATCCTCGAGTCACGTCTATATTTTCCTTGACACGTTTTAATACCCCGAGTATAGCATCCAACGGAACAATGACATTTGCACGATCGTCATTCGCCGAGTCAGAGTACCCCCGAGTTATCGCATATCGATCCTTGATACGCCTCAATACCATCGACGATATGCGTAACCTGACGATCTTCCTTTGCAACCAATTTCGAGTCATGCGACGATGCCGTTGTCCGAGTTGGATATTCCACCATTTCTCCCGATACTCAAGATCAAGTTCAGTCGCTTTTCCTCAAAGCTCGTTTCAAGATCGTTATTCAAAACTCAAGTCACATTTCATTTGCATCAATTCGACATCGCACGCACGTTCCTCTAAGTTTCCTCGATCAAGACCATTTATTTTCATCCATCGTTCCGAATCATTTCTAACACGCGTTACCCATTCACAAGTTGTCCGAACGATATCTCGTTCGGGACACACGAAGTCACGATCAACTAAGCGTGACACGTTCTAAAGCTTTGCGCGACCGCATCGCTTCGCCGACATACTTGTTCTATCCGTAATTCCTTTAGTCTCGCTCGAACAATTTCTATAACGTCCATACACCACTCAGGGTTCGAGCCACTCGACTAGTCGTTGACACTCATTCTTATTCTTCTTCGAACCTATCACATACACCACTCGGGTTCAAGCCATACGGTCTAATCCTCAATCACGTTCGCGCCATGCACTAAGATATCCTTCAGATTCGTTCGACGAATCTCTAGCGTACTCGCTTACATCGTCTCGACGTACTAAGTCGTTCACATGAGTCCTCAAAATCCAAGTCAATCATTCGCGTACGCCTAAGCGTTAACTCGATAGCGTTCCTATCGATATACACTCAAAGTGTATCTCCGTTCTCGATCGAGCGATACTTGATATCGCTCGCAACCCGATTGCACCCAAGAGTCGAGGTGCGCGACACGCGGACTAAGTTGTACCGCTTAACCATCCCGCATGGACTATATTCATGTTTTGCACGCTCAGTTGCTAGGGTCAACGCAAGACTAGTTAGGTACGTACGAGACATGTTAACTTTGCATGTATTCTCAATCGAGTCATGTTTAACGTCGTTCGGCACAAAGGCCTTCGCCTATCGATCCCGTGCAACCGAGTACTTGTACGAGCTTTTGAAAGTATTAGACTTATTGTATGGAACATCCCAAGGCACAGCGAGAGAGAGCGTATACATCTTTTCTTCCAACCGAGCTTTCAAAATTGAGAAATCGACATGAAGTCCAAGGACGTAAAGCCGTGCTCTGATACCAATCTGTCACGCCCCGCTCCCGTAGGAGCGATCGTCCTCGCTAAGGCGTGATGCCGCACGGGCCTAGGTTGCGCCCGTGCAAGGCCAAGTCCAGAAACGGCCGATTTGAGTTCTAGGCCACAGAGTCGCACAGAGTGTCCCCATTTGCAGCGGAATATAAATGAACACAATTGAAGCGAAACCAAATTCTTTATTGATATTCAACAAGTTTACAAGCGGCGCTAGGCCGATATTACAAGTCGCTCAAGCTCTCTCTCTCTCTGAAACATAAAAGGCGTGCCAAATGGCTTACAACATGGAAGGATACATGGCGATGTTCCGATACATTATGTCCTGTATAGGGTGCTTCAGCTTCTTGCAACGTTCCAAGGCCCCAGAGTTGGCTCCGCGCCTTGACACGTTCGACGGAAGCTCCGCACCCGCCGGCGTCTCCTGCTATCCTGCAAGCATACTGTGGGGTTATCAGTACATTGTTATGCACTGGTGGGGAGGCTGGCTCGCCCACAATGCCATCATTACCAAACACGTTCTATAATCTTTTGTGCATCTCTATCATTCATTGTCTTTCTAATCTTGCCTTAGGATCAATTTCATGGCATATTGCATAGCCTATCTCGTGTTACCGAACTCGAGTGTCGCATGGAAATACATGTACGACTTACCCATACTTACCGTCCGGCCTTCCCTGTTCAAGGTAAACCAAGTTAAACCACGATTCATGAATAATAACATAACACGATTCATGCACGCATTCAATATCAAGTGTGTGTCCATGTCTCGGGATTCTAGCACGTCGGGGGCATGTTCTAACACGTCGTAGGCACGTTTTTAGAGTGTTACAATTCAAGCATGTTTCGGGTATTTCGTTCAAGCATGTTCAGGAGTGTTACATATCGAGCATGTTCAGCAGGTTACATTTCAAGCATGTTCTGGCATGTTACATTTCGAGCATGTTCATGTTCAGGATGTTACTTTGCAAGCATGTTCAAGAGTGTTATATTTTGGGCATGTTCAGGAGACACTTGTTTATTTAACTTAGATTACTTTGATTTCAATGCAAGAACTTGCACGTGGATTGCCACCAGCATAGTCCACTTAATCTACATGCACGGGTCGCTGGCTTTACAAGCTATTTAGGACATTCCCCTGTGGCAATTCTCAACTTAGCGTAGGGTGATGGCTGGTACACCCCGTTAAGTCTCTTGAATATACCCTCCTACTTACGTCTCTTGGTGCCCAAGCCCGCACCCAAGCAGCCCGTAAGCGCCGTATTGATTCTGCCTAGGCCGGCCACGGTTTACCCCCCCAACGCCCGTGCCGCAGAATCCTTCCACATGACGGCCACGGTTTACCCCCCCATCGCCCGTGCCGTTTGTCCACGACCATTTCGTATTATCTTGTCTTTTACTTAGCGGCTATCTCTGAGCCGTAGGCTAACCCTTAGCCATAATGCGTTAACGACCAGGTTGGCGTCCGTACAGCGCGGGTAGCAAGCCCCGTTGCACGTGCCCGTCATACCTGTCGCTAGCGTCTTCCATGTCTTATCTTTCATGCCATAATGCGTTAACGACCAGGTTGGCGTCCGTACAGCGCGGGTAGCGAGCCCCGTTGCACGTGCCCGTCATACCTGTCGCTAGCGTCTTATCTTTCATGTATTCTTTCTTTTCATGTTATTCTTTCACTTGTTCGTATGTTCATAGAGTCATTCATGTGTTTGTTCATTCATTCGTTGATTCATTCATTCATGCATTACGCAACTCCCAGTGTGGGAGTCGCCTTGGCGACCCATCGGTCCCATAGCCTTCCAATGTTGCTAAACTCTACTCGGAGCGACTATGTTGATAGCCTTCCCGTTTTATTGTTGTAAACCATTCATTGTTTCATTGTTTGAACGTATACGGGACATGAACGTGAGCTTGTGCCGTAGCACGAGCGTAGAGCGTGGTGCGAGCGTTTCTATAATTGCCGAGTTCTTTTCCATGTTCTAAACAAGCATGCAAGATGGGATTATTCCCTCAGCTAGGTGCGTTGAATCATTTATTAACATGCATGGTGTTGTCGCCTAGCGATTCTCGTGATAGTGTCCGCATTGTTATGTGTCTAGGCTAAGCACAGACGGGTTCATCGGAGCCACCCACCTTAGCGATGTTCGCATCGGCCGAGCGATCCTCCGAGCGCGCCTTCGATAGTCTAAGTCTGGATTCATCTTGTCGGGCCAATGCAAGCCTTGCATCGATTTCCATTGTTACTTCATCGGGTCGAGGCAATTCTTCGGGTCGACGGCTCGTTTGAGTCGTTGCACTTGCCGTTTGGAATCGGCGTTCCGCTAGGGCGGAGCGGGTCGTTACACTTTCGCACTGCGCTCCACGCTCGTGCTAAGGCACAAGCTTACGTTCAAGTCCCTTATGCGTTCAACAATGAAAACAATGATTGGTTTACAACAATGAAACGGGGAGACTATCAACATAGTCGTTCCGAGTAGAGTTTAGCAACATTGAAAGACTATGGGACCGATGGGTCGCCAAGGCGACTCCCATACGGGAAGTTGCATAATGTATAAATGAAAGAATGAACGAATAAACGAGTGAATGAATGAATCAACGAAAGGATGAATACGAAAATGAATCAATGAACGAATGGACAAGTGAAAGAAAGAAAGGAAGGAATGAATAAAAGATAAGAAGGAAAGGAATGGTTAGCGACAGGTGTGATGGGCACGTGCAACGGGGCTCGCTACCCGCGCTGCACGGACGCCAACCTGGTCGATAACGCATTGTGGCTAAGGGTTAGCCTATGACGATAAAATACGAAATTGTCGTGGACGGACCCGTGCACGGGTGATACGGATTCCGTGACATGATCAAAGGGAGGATCGTGGCCGGCCTAGGCGGGATCAAGTCAAGGCTTACGGGCTGCCTGGGTACGGACTTGGCCACCCGGGGGACGTAAGTGCTGAGGTATTTCAAGAGACTAACGAGGTGTGTGCCAGTCCTCACCCTACGCTAGTTGAGAAATACCACGCTAGGATGTGTCCAAAATGGCTTGTGATGCCAGCGACCGGTGCATATAGATTTAAGAGGGTTTTGCTGGTGGCAATCCACGTGCAAGTCCTTGCATTGAAATCAAAGTAGTCTAAGTTAACTGTACAAAGCACCTTCTGAATAGGCTTGAATATAACACACAAAATGATCAAGATTACTTCGAGCAAACGAGTTAGAAAACGTGCCTACGACGTGCTAGAACCCGAGGCAAGGACACGCACTTGACATTGAATGCTTACATGAACTATGTTAAGTCATTTCATATGAATTGTTGACTAACTTGGTTTACGTTGAACAGGGAAGGCCGGACGGTAAGTATGGGTAAGTCGTGCATGTATTTCCATGCGACACTTGTATTTGGCAACACGAGATAGGCTATGAAATATGTCATGTAAATGATCTTAAGGCAAGATTAGAAAGACAATGAATGATAGACGGTACACAAAAGTAAATAGAACGTGTTTGGTAATGATAGCATTGTGGGCGAGCTAGCCTCCCCACCAGTGCATAACAATGTACTGATAACCCCACAGTCTGCTTGCAGGATGCAGGTAACGTCGGCGGGTGCGGAGCTTCCATCGAACGTGCTAAGGTGCGGAGCTATCTCTGGAGCCTTGGAGCGTTGCAAGGAGCTGAAGCGCCATATACGGGACATAATGTATCGAAACATCGCCATAAATCATTCCATGTTATAAGCCACTTGGCACGCCTTTTATGTTTCAGAGAGAGAGCTTGAGCGATTTGTAATATCGGCCTAGCGCCGCTTGTAAACTTCTTGAAAATCAATAAAGAGTTTGAATTCACTTCAATTTTGTGTTCGTTTACTTTTCGCTGCAAATGGGGACACTCTGTGCGACTCTGTGGCCTAGCTCAAATCGACTGTTTCTGGACTTGGCCTTGCACGGGCGCAACCTAGGCCCGTGCGGCATCACGCCTTAGCGAGGACGATCGCTCTTGCGGGAGCGGGGCGTGACAGATTGGTATCAGAGCACGGCTTTACGTCCTTGGACTTCATTTTGATTCTCTCAGTCTTGAAAGCTCGTTGAAACAAAAGAAGTGTACGCTCTCTCTCGTTGTGCCTTGGGATGTTCCATACAATAAGTCTAATATTTTTAAAAGCTCGTACGAGTACTCGGTTGGACGGGATCGATAGGCGAAGGCCTTTGTGCCATCACGACGAACTTGAGTTGGAAGGAATCGATGCTAAGAGTTAGCAAACGCAGTGCGTGCTTGAATAAGCTTACGCTGACAATAGCAAATGAAGTACACGAGATCGGAGTATAGTTCGGACAGGATGATTATGCACGCAACCTTTTGGCTAAGTTGTGTGGAGTATCGCACACCTAGACCTTCCGGTACAAACGAGATGCGAGCGAGATCGGTTATCGCTCGAACGAGAATAAGTGAGCGTGCAAACTCGAATATAGTCCGCACGGGATAGCTATGCACACGGCCTTCTGGATAAGTTGTGTCGCGTGTCGCGTACCTCGACTTTTGGGTACAATCGAGTTGCGAGCGATATCAAGTACCGCTCGGTCGGGAACGGAGATACACTTAGAGTGTATATCGATAGGAACGCTATCAAACTAATGCTTAGGCGTGCACGAAAGATTGGCTTGGATTTTGAGGATTAATGCGAACGACTTAGTACGTCGAGGCGACGTGAGCGATTACGCTAGAGATTCGTCGAACGAATCTGAAGGATGTCTTAGTGCATAACGCGAACGTGATTGAGGACTAGATCGTATGGCTTGAATCCGAGTGGTGCATGTGATAGGTTCGGAGAAGAATAAGAATGAGTGTCGACGACTAGTCGAGTGGCTCGAACCTTGAGTGGTGTATGGACGTCATAGAAATTGTTCGAGCGAGACTAAAGGATTTACGGATCGTACGAGTATGTCGGCAAGCGATACGATCACGCAAAGCCTTAGAACGTGTTCCGCTTAGTTGGTCGTGACTTCAAAAGTCCCGAACGAGATGTCGTGGACAACTTGTCATTGGGCAACGCGAGTTAGAAAATGGTTCGGAACGATGAATGAAAATGAATGGTCTTGATCGAGAAAACTTAGAGGATCGCGCGTACGATTTCGGATTGATTCAAATGAATTGTGACTTGAGTTTGAACAACGATCTTGAAACTAGCTTGAGAAATAGCAGTTGAACTTGATCTTGAATATTAAATGAAATTGTGGAATATCCAACTCGGACAACAGCATCAACGTACGACTCGAAATCGGTTGCAAAGGAAGATCGTCAGGTTACGCATATCATCGATGGTATTGAGGCGTATCAAAGATCGATACGCGATAACTCGGGAGTACTCTGACTCGGCGAATGACGATCGTGCAAATGTCATTATTCCGTTGGATGCTATACTCAGGATATTAAAACGTGTCGAGGAAAATATAGACTTGGCTCGAGGATTTCTGGTTGAACGAATGATGATCGGACTATCGAACTTGGATTGGATGAAATGAAATGCTTGGATTTGCTTCGACGATAACCCCAACGTCGACATTCTTGTCTTATGCGAGCGCAACTCCAGCATCGCACATACGTTACGTCGATTAGGGCGATCACTCCGCGTGAGCGCTGGTATGGTGATTTATACAGCGAGGGTGATCAAACTTGCACGGCGTGGCAACTTGTGTGCTTCGACTTGTGGTTTAACGCAAAGATAGACTCGAGAATGAATTGTGTGTTTGATAAATCGAACTTGAGGATTGAGTAGGTCCAATCCGCGTATCGAGAATGAGTTAGTCTAAACTCAAACAAGAGTTACGTCCCGATGAGAATGATTATTCCGCGGGAGCGTTGCATGGTGATTCATGAACCACCGTAGATGATCGGACTCGCGTGAGATTGGGACGCAATGAATTGTCGAGCTGGATGACCTCGTGATCGAATACATGAATTGGTTAGAATATATATGTGAAGTATGTCGATTGGGTGATATAATGGATTCGAATATGCGCAACGAATACATTTGTCACGCCCCAGAACCAGAATACTGGAGAGCGGGGGCAGACATAGCCAGCTACGTATAATGAAATGGAATCTACTTCACTATACGGTCACGGCTGTCTAGATATATGAGGGTTTATCTACAAGCCATCAGTCTCTTAGGGTCAATAACAAGCCTAGTGTCTCAATCACAAGCAAGTAAATAGAGTTACAAGATGTAAGATCACCAAATATACAATAGTAAGGCGTCCCAAACATTACATATCCAACTGATCATGAAGCTAGTCGTTACAAAATGTGAGGACTAGCAAGAGTTTAGTCATACATGATCAACCCTAGGTTGTCAATCATGTTACAGCCCGTAGGCAGACAGTAAGTAAAATGTACACGAGCTAACACTGGCTCGGCGGCTAAACGTCTCAAAAGAATAATTTACAAGAGAGTGGGAGAGCCAAAAATAACCCACTCGTTGCCAGGATTTCGTCTAGTGGTCACCATGTGGCTGGAGATTCGGTAGATCCTCTGGAGCTGCTCTGGTATCTGGCCATACAAAACCAGCTGGGTCAGACCCCAGAAAGAGCAAGTGCCACAAAGGAGGCTTCACTTAAGAACTAAAACCAGCAATTAGCACAAGAGTATAATTACATAATAAAAGGCAGTAGTTTAAGAAAAAGCATGATGGGTAATTATAAAAGACAATCTTGTATAGAATCACTAAAAGACATGATATATGGAAGAAAGCATGACAGGATGATATACGATGAGATAACCATGGGACTATTCAGATAGCCAGGTTATAACCCGTAAACCAAACAAGGACCGGGGTTGTAACCTTTCGTCTGAACGGAACTTGGTTTTTCTCACCATTTATTGGCAAAATAAATATAAGAAATCAGGTCAAGTAACATTCTGGAGTGACAATCATTATAGTGACAATCATTATAGTGACAATCCGGAGTGACAATCATTCAATCATTCTGGTACAATCTTACAATTAATCAATTCTAGACAATACTATACTGGACTAGACTCCATCCAAGCAATCACGACCAATCATTGCCTACGGCTTTCTACATTAACTAACTAGGGTTATCACAGGCCTAGTTACTAGCAAGATGCAGCGAGATTCTTCCAAGTCCAGTTACCCGCCTGCTGCTACCTGAGTGACCCCAGCAAAGAAAAGGAAAAAGATAGCATGATATAGCAGACACACTGTAGTAAGATACATGTGTCCTAAGGTACCACACTCGACGGCGGGCTGGAAGTGCGCTCATCTCGACGGATAGCAACAAATCCCATGTATATATATATATATATGTATATATATATATATATATATATATATATATATATATATATATATATATATATATATATAAGGCCGGGATCAAAGGGGCAACAGGTAACTGGAAAAGTCTCTCCATGAACTACTTGATCAATCTAGTCATTAATCCTAGCCATATTCAGTATGAATCCCTGACCGTGGAAAACCAGGGATTCATGTCCTAGACATGATGCAAGACGAGACGGGTTCATTTGTACAAACACAATCACCCACGGTGTCCAGGCCATTTATTCTTGTCAAGTCACGTTAGCCGTCGCAACAGCATTACGAGAAATATATCATGTCAGGTTTATCATGTCAAGAGTGCGCCACGGTGGACCACTATCAAGAATTATCATGTCCAGTTATCATGTCAAATTGTCAGGTCAAGTTATCATGTCGGGAGTGCACCACGGCGGGTCACTATCAAGTCATGTCATTTATCAAGTAGGAGAAAAACTTGCACAATTTAAATAATAATATATAATATATATATATATATATATTCTTGAAGCTAAGGAGAAACTCTACAACTTTCATGTTGGGAGTGGGAAGAAATTCGAACCACAATTCACGCAAATAAGACATTTAAACAATCAAAGTGGGACCCATGCGATCCAAAAGTGGGAGAACAAACATGCGGTCAAAGAGAGTGGGAGGCCACCCATGCGGCCAACATAACAAAGAGGGCATGAACTCAAGTAAGACAAAAGATAGTGGGACCAGCAATAATTGCAAGCTCCCACTTCAGCAGGCAAGTCAACAGAAGAAGTGAGGTGGGACCCCCCACAATTAATGCAATAAGAAAAGGTTCACGCGAACCAATTAAATATTGGTTCATGTAGCCAAACAATTATTCATATAATATAATAAGCCATACGACCAAAGAATTGGTGGGAGGCCATGCGGCTCCAAAATAAATGCAAGCCAGCAACTGTGGTTGCATGCGGCCAGGATTTTACATAAGCCATGCGGCTCGCTAAAATTTCCATGCGGCCACAATGGTTTCCGAACAAGAACACATGTGCTAAGGCATCCAGAAAATGCATATGCGGCTGACTCTCCAAAGAAATGCATTAGGAAAATGCACTAAAATGCATGCCAAAGGCAGTAAGTGCTTTAGGAAAAGGCAATTAAAGCACATAAAACCTTATGCGGCTAGTCTTTCCAAGGGAAGGCCTTAAATGCATATCTATTAAATGTCAAGGACCTAAATACAAAAAGGCAATTAAAGCACATAAAACCTTATGCGGCTAGCCTTTCCAAGGGAAGGCCTTAAATGCATATCTATTAAATGTCAAGGACCTAAATGCAAAAAGGCAATTAAAGCACATAAAACCTTATGCGGCTACATGGAATAATGCATTTAATATAGGCAAAATAGCAAGGACTTATTTGCATTAAAGGCATTCAAGCATTCTTAAGCAAGCACTTATTTAATGTTTTCACAAAAAGTGCATTCAATGCACATTCTGGAGCAATGCATTATTAATGCATTTAACAATGCATTCATAGCCTTCTCATGCGGCTAGAGCAATGCATTATTAATGCATTAACACTGTATGCGGCTGGGTAAGCATTTAATTATGCATTAGGACGTATGCGGCTGGGGTTTGTATATGCGACTTGGATTTGACAAAGCATTGTATTTTAATGCTTTACATGCGGCTGGTGTTCAACAATACATTAAATGCAATCCTCATGCGGCTGGATTATAAATGCTATCACGTCAGGAAGCAATTAATGCTGTCACGCCCATACGGCTAAGCAAGATTCCTGTGGCCAAAATGCAAGCAAACAACAATTTGTTGCCAACTGAGAAGAAGTTCGTAGAAAATACCATGGCTTCTCCACACCACCCAATTTCCCACAGGAGTCCAAATTTGGACTTCCATAGGTCAAAATGGAGTAGAACGAAATTCTCTACAACATGGAACCATCAACTAGCAAAAATATGCAAGTGTGATGGATCAAAAGTCCTGGAAACCAAAAATACCACAAAGCTAGATCTACAAAATTTTAACCATGGAAATAAAAAATGACAAGTACTAAAGTGGTTTAGAAACACATGAGGAACACAATGGAACAATAAAAATGGGGTTCCTCCATGAAGCAAGATGCACTTGCCTAAGCTCTCCACTCTCTCTCTGGTAGGTGAAGAGTAAAGATGGAGAAGAAGAAATGAGTAATGAGTAATAATGGAAGAGAGAGAGTGGGATAGATATTTATGGTGGGAGTGGTGGTAGGTGGGAGTGGTTCTCCACAAAAACCAAACCAAGCCAAACCCACTAAACTGAACCAAACTAAGCCAATGCAATGCCATGATAAACCATGCTAATGCAACATGCAAAATAAAACCCAAGGCTAACTAATTATGACAAACCAAAAATACGAGCCCGAAATACGTACACGTATTCCCAATACGTAATACGAACTACGGGCATTACAACTCTACCCACCTTAAAAGAATTTCGTCCTCGGAATTTAATCAAGAGGCTAGAGATGTAAGGACAAGCTACACTATCACAAACAATCTATAACTACCAACCAATCATACAGTCATTCATGCAAGCAAGGATTCGAAGCGTAAGGCATAAGGAAGATATTACGCCTTACGAGCCAAACTAGTCGGGATAACGCGATCGGATATCATCCTCACGCTCTCACGTTTGACTCTCCCAAAGAGGGACAAACTCAAGCAACACAGACTAAACAAATAGCCTGGCTCTTGAGGGTCTATCTCTTCGGTCAAACATGGACACTGGCCTCTCCTCATACGAAAAGGTTGGTACCAATAATCATTTTCGAATGATCTAGGATATGGCTCGGGTCCGGGACATACCGTCGTATTTAGGATACAGAAAATACATCATATACCCCGCATAATGACGGCAGGAATGCAAGACAATATGATGCAGATACCTCTCTGCCGATTCTGGACCTGAGCCTGGGCTAGAGCAAACTGTTGAGGTCCCTGCTGCTGGAATCTCCTCTGCCTATACTGAACTTGCACCTGGGCATACTGCTGAGGCCTTTGCTGCCGAAAAGCTTGGGCCTGCGTCGGCAACGGCCTCGGGGATGGAAACTGCTGCTGGACTGGTACTGGGGCTGGTTCCCTAACCGATGAACTGATCATGGCTGGTGATGAGTCAGTCCTGAACGGGCAGGACCTTACCTTGTGGTCCGGCGCTCCACATAGCAAACACAATCCTCGAGCCTTGCGACATTCTGAAATAATATGTCCAGGCTTCCCATAATGAGAGCAGCCCATTGTGGAAGACTGCTTCTGCTGCTGAGAATACGTCGGGGTTGAATGTTGAACTGACATAACCGAAGCTGTCCTTCTCGGAGCTCCAATGGTCAAAGCCCTAGCTGCCGGGGCAGGAGCTGACGACTGGTTCATCTGGCCGCGAGATCGCTTTCGACCTCCGGTCCTGTCACTGTTCGCTGTACTGTTCCCATGATGTCCACCTCTGCCCAGAGCATCTGCCACCGCCTGACGCAAAGCGTTTCCTCGAGGATCCTGCGATGCAAGCAACTCCCTGATAAGTCCAACCAAGGCTTCATCATCCTGCCTTGCGGGCTGGGCTGGCTGAACCGGGGGTTCTGGATCTCCGTGAGGCATGACCCGGGAGGGTGCTTCTGAGTGCTGGGCCTAATCCCCAGGTTGCTGCTGGTCCACGGGAGGTGCTCCGCCTTGCTGATCGGCAGGTAGGGGTGCAACTCGGGCGGGTTGGGTCGGGTTTGAGTTCAACCCGAGCCCAACCCGATGAATGATAAGCCTAGCCCGAGCCCAAGCCCAACCCGACCTCGGGTTCAACATATGAAGCTCAAGACCGGCCCGGAGGAAGCTCGGGTTGGGTCGGGTTCATCGGGTTTACCAGACTCTAATATGGTATTTAAAATAGTTTTAAACAAAATTAATATTAAACACATAGTCAAATAGCAATTAAGCATCAATCATTACAAAATACAAACTAACATGAGATTTAGAAGGAGTCGAAGAGTTTGGGTTGAGAAATTTAGGATATAAATTTTTTATTTAAAAAGTATGAAATATTTTATACATAAATATATATAAAAAATTATATGTATGTCGGGTTTCGGGTTCTTTGGGTAACCCGACACATGAACCCGAGCCCAACCCGATTTTTGATCGGGTTCAAATATTTTAACCCGAACCCAACCCCAAGCCCAAGTATCTTCAACCCTAACCCAACCCATTGGCGGGTTTACCCGATCGGGCTCGGGTTGAGCCCGCCCGAGTTGCACCCCTATCGGCAGGTCCAGGTTCAATGCCGCTGAAGAAGACGACATGGGAACAATAAGGAAGAACCAGGACAGATCAACGATTACAAGCATGTGATCAGGACAAGAATTTCAGGAATTAAGAGGATACGAGCAGAGATCAAGGGCGAGTACAGATTGAGACATCTATTCGGTAAACCCTCACATATCTTGATTTACAAGACCTGCATGGGTCACCACTTAAACCATGTCACGCCCCAGAACCAGAATACTGGAGAGCGGGGGCAGACATAGCCAGCTACGTATAATGAAATGGAATCCACTT
The DNA here is from genome assembly GCA_029216955.1 of Iris pallida. Lineage (NCBI taxonomy): Eukaryota > Viridiplantae > Streptophyta > Magnoliopsida > Asparagales > Iridaceae > Iris > Iris pallida. The sequence continues at coordinate 1,164,186 of JANAVB010043216.1, read as the reverse complement.
CACTATACGGTCACGGCTGTCTAGATATATGAGGGTTTATCTACAAGCCATCAGTCTCTTAGGGTCAATAACAAGCCTAGTGTCTCAATCACAAGCAAGTAAATAGAGTTACAAGATGTAAGATCACCAAATATACAATAGTAAGGCGTCCCAAACATTACATATCCAGCTGATCATGAAGCTAGTCGTTACAAAATGTGAGGACTAGCAAGAGTTTAGTCATACATGATCAACCCTAGGTTGTCAATCATGTTACAGCCCGTAGGCAGACAGTAAGTAAAATGTACACGAGCTAACACTGGCTCGGCGGCTAAATGCCTCAAAAGAATAATTTACAAGAGAGTGGGAGAGCCAAAAATAACCCACTCGTTGCCAGAATTCCGTCTAGTGGTCACCATGTGGCTGGAGATTCGGTAGATCCTCTGGAGCTGCTCTGGTATCTGGCCATACAAAACCAGCTGGGTCAGACCCCAGAAAGAGCAAGTGCCACAAAGGAGGCTTCACTTAAGAACTAAAACCAGCAATTAGCACAAGAGTATAATTACATAATAAAAGGCAGTAGTTTAAGAAAAAGCATGATGGGTAATTATAAAAGACAATCTTGTATAGAATCACTAAAAGATAGGATATATGGAAGAAAGCATGACATGATGATATACGATGAGATAACCATAGGACTATTCAGATAGCCAGGTTATAACCCGTAAACCAAACAAGGACCGGGGTTGTAACCCTTCGTCTGAACGGAACTTGGTTTTTCTCACCATTTATCGGCAAAATAAATATAAGAAATCAGGTCAAGTAACATTCTGGAGTGACAATCATTATAGTGACAATCATTATAGTGACAATCCGGAGTGACAATCATTCAATCATTCTGGTACAATCTTACAATTAATCAATTCTAGACAATACTATACTGGACTAGACTCCATCCAAGCAATCACGGCCAATCATTGCCTACGGCTTTCTACATTAACTAACTAGGGTTATCACAGGCCTAGTTACTAGCAAGATGCAGCGAGATTCTTCCAAGTCCAGTTACCCGCCTGCTGCTACCTGAGTGACCCCAGCAAAGAAAAGGAAAAAGATAGCATGATATAGCAGACACACTGTAGTAAGATACATGTGTCCTAAGGTACCACACGCGACGGCGGGCTGGAAGTGCGCTCATCTCGACGGATAGCAACAAATCCCATGTATATATATATATATATATATATATATATATATATATATATATATATATATATATAAGGCCGGGATCAAAGGGGGAACAGGTAACTGGAAAAGTCTCTCCATGAACTACTTGATCAATCTAGTCATTAATCCTAGCCATATTCAGTATGAATCCCTGACCGTGGGAAACCAGGGATTCATGTCCTAGACATGATGCAAGACAAGACGGGTTCATTTGTACAAACACAATCACCCACGGTGTCCAGGCCATTTATTCTTGTCAAGTCACGTTAGCCGTCGCAACAGCATTACGAGAAATATATCATGTCAAGAGTGCGCCACGGCGGGCCACTATTAAGAATTATCATGTCCAGTTATCATGTCAAATTGTCAGGTCAAGTTATCATGTCGGGAGTGCACCACGGCGGGTCACTATCAAGTCATGTCATTTATCAAGGAGGAGAGAAACTTGCACAATTTAAATAATAATATGTAATATATATATATATATATATATATATATATATATATATATATATATATATATATATATATATATATATATATTCTTGAAGCCAAGGAGAAACTCTACAACTTTCATGTTGGGAGTAGGAAAAAATTCGAAACACAATTCACGCAAATAAGACATTTAAACAATCAAAGTGGGACCCATGCGGTCCAAAAGTGGGAGAACAAACATGCGGTCAAAGAGAGTGGGAGGCCACCCATGCGGCCAACATAACAAAGAGGGCATGAACTCAAGTAAGACAAAAGATAGTGGGACCAGCAATAATTGCAAGCTCCCACTTCAGCAGGCAAGTCAACAGAAGAAGTGAGGTGGGACCCCCCACAATTAATGCAATAAGAAAAGGTTCACGCGAACCAATTAAATATTGGTTCATGTAGCCAAACAATTATTCATATAATATAATAAGCCATACGACCAAAGAATTGGTGGGAGGCCATGCAGCTCCAAAATAAATGCAAGCCAGCAACTGTGGTTGCATGCAGCCAGGATTTTATATAAGCCATGCGGCTCGCTAAAATTTCCATGCGGCCACAATGGTTTTCGAACAAGAACACATGTGCTAAGGCATCCAGAAAATGTATATGCGGCTGACTCTCCAAAGAAATGCATTAGAAAAATACACTAAAATGCATGCCAAAGGCAGTAAGTGCTTTAGGAAAAGGCAATTAAAGCACATAAAACCTTATGCGGCTAGCCTTTCCAAGGGAAGGCCTTAAATGCATATCTATTAAATGTCAAGGACCTAAATGCAAAAAGGCAATTAAAGCACATAAAACCTTATGCGGCTAGCCTTTCCAAGGGAAGGCCTTAAATGCATATCTATTAAATGTCAAGGACCTAAATGCAAAAAGGCAATTAAAGCACATAAAACCTTATGCGACTACATGGAATAATGCATTTAATATAGGCAAAATAGCAAGGACTTATTTGCTTAAAGGCATTCAAGCATTCTTAAGCAAGCACTTATTTAATGTTTTCACAAAAAGTGCATTCAATGCACATTCTGGAGCAATGCATTATTAATGCATTTAACAATGCATTCATAGCCTTCTCATGCGGCTAGAGCAATGCATTATTAATGCATTAACACTGTATGCGGCTGGGTAAGCATTTAATTATGCATTAGGACGTATGCGGCTGGGGTTTGTATATGCGGCTTGGATTTGATAAAGCATTGTATTTTAATGCTTTACATGCGGCTGGTGTTCAACAATACATTAAATGCAATCCTCATGCGGTTGGGTTATAAAAGCTATCACGTCAGGAAGCAATTAATGCTGTCACGTCCATGCGGCTAAGCAAGATTCCTGTGGCCAAAATGCAAGCAAACAACAATTTGTTGCCAACTGAGAAGAAGTTCGTGGAAAATACCATGGCTTCTCCACACCACCCAATTTCCTACAGGAGTCCAAATTTGGACTTCCATAGGTCAAAATAGGGTAGAACGAAATTCTCTACAACATGGAACCATCAACTAGCAAAAATATGCAAGTGTGATGGATCAAAAGTCCTGGAAACCAAAAATACCACAAAGCTAGATCTACAAAATTTTAACCATGGAAATAAAAAATGACAAGTACTAAAGTGGTTTAGAAACACATGAGGAACACAATGGAACAATAAAAATGGGATTCCTCCATGAAGCAAGATGCACTTGCCTAAGCTCTCCACTCTCTCTCTGGTAGGTGAAGAGTAAAGATGGAGAAGAAGAAATGAGTAATGAGTAATAATGGAAGAGAGAGAGTGGGATAGATATTTATGGTGGGAGTGGTGGTAGGTGGGAGTGGTTCTCCACAAAAACCAAACCAAGCCAAACCCACTAAACCGAACCAAACTAAGCCAATGCAATGTCATGATAAACCATGCTAATGCAACATGCAAAATAAAACCCAAGGCTAACTAATTATGACAAACTAAAAATACGAGCCCGAAATACGTACACGTATTTCCAATACGTAATGCGAACTACGGGCATTATAATATTGATGCGAATAGGTGATCGTGCTCGATGTTTAGAAATCTGAGTGACGCAAGCTTGGGTAAACCCCCCCCCCCCCCCGTACTACCGACTTTGGTTTGACCCTAGGATTGGGGTCAGTGTTGGCATTATTGTTTGGGAACTGTGATTCCAATCCTGACGTTAACTTAGCCTCGAAAAGAAATTGTCTAGCGGATAGGCGGACGACCCTATACCGAGTGATTGAACCTGTGCGATTGATATTAGAGTATCGTCTGGACGGATGATAGACTTGGGGCAACAAGACTTAGAGTAGGACGGAAAATTAGGAGTGTGCGTGAACGACAACGAGAATGGCCCCAAACGAAGGGAAGGATAGGAATGGATGATGCGCAAGTAAAGTTGGAATAACGAATTGAATTATTGGTCGGAAGACGTACTCGATGATAGTGCAATACTTGGTCTCGAATCGGACTGGAATTACTTAGACTTGGTCGACTCCGCTAAGAAGAAATCGTATTGATTTCGTTGACAAGAGCGCTTGAGAAGCGAATCGAATCATCTCGAGTACCGAGATAAACGATATGTGATACACACATGTGTGAGACCCGTCTCACTGTATCGATATTTTATACGAATACGTAATTATTTGAGCCGTATTTCGTATTTATCGATTTGCATGATATTTTTAAAATTTCCTAAGTGTAGGATTTCATGACTTAGTTTAACTTGGATTTGGTTTTATTTGGTTCTGTTCCACTTTGACTTGGTTTGGTTTAGTTGGTTCTTTATGAGATGAGGTGTATGGTTTAGATTGAGTGGAGAGGGATGAGTGGTGGAGATTGCTTGGGCTTGTTATATAAGCCACCTACCACTCTCTCTCCTCCATTATTTTCATTTCATCTTCATCTTCTTCCTCCAGCCCAAGGCAAGTACACCTTGCCAAATGTTGGACGATCTTAATTTCGTTTGTTTCATTCTCTTCCTTGTTATATTCTAAGCTTGTTTAGAACTTGGAGTTTTTCATTTTGATGGTTCAAATGTTGTAGATCTAGCTTTGAAAAGATTTCAGTTTTCATGGATTTTGATCTATTTAATCTTGTTATTTTTGAGTTTTGATGGTTCTATGTTGTAGAGCATTTCATTCTGTCCCGTTTTGACCCAAGGAAGTTCGGATTTGGACTCTGGATAAAGGTTTTATGGAGCTCGAGAACTTGGCTCTCATGGTGTTCTTCTTCTCAGAATTTTGGAGAAGAAGAACAGTACTTGACTTGACCGCATGAATATTTCATGCGGCAAGTGTTCTCCCAGTCGCATGGACTTTTCTCCACTTAGCCGCATATGCGCCGTTGCCTCACCTGGCCGCATGGACTTGTACTCCTTCTTAGTCGCATGAGCTCTTAAACTGACCTGGCCGCATGAGCTCCTAACTGAGCCACATGCACCCCCTTCATATCCTGGCCGCATAGGCGTATAACCTGTCTGGCCGCATAAGGCCTTGCTCCCGAGCCGCATATGCATCAGCACCCTTGGCCGCATGAGGCGGAGTCCATTATCAGCCGCATATGCACCCTTCACCCCCAGCCGCATAAGCAGCCACGTTGACCCAGCCGCATGGGCTTCTACTAAGCCGCATGCGCTTTTTTCTATACCCAGCCGCATGATACTACACTTCCCAGCCGCATGGACCCGAACTCCTTCTTAGCCGCATAGGCTTTTCCCTTATCTGCCGCATGCGCCTGACCCCATCCAGCCGCATGGGCTGTTCTCCTCCCAGCCGTATGTGATCACTTCTTGGCCGCATATGCCTGAGCCGCATGACTTTCCAATAGCCCTGTGTACTGTTAATTATCATTATTTGCCCACGTTTTGTAACTCCTTATTGTGTATTTTTTTACGCCCATTTTATAACCTTACGCCTTTTGTCCTGAACTTGATAATCACGATTTGATTGACATGATTGAAATGACAATTGTACATGACATGGTGTGACAAGGAACTAGCATGACTTGATAATGACCCTGAGCCGCAGGGCTCCTTCCTGTGCCTTGTCCAGCTATTTAATTATTGTTATTATTATTTCTCTATTGTTATTATTATTATTATTTCTCTATTGTTATTTGATCTTTACTGATGACTTGTGTCTTGTAACCTCAGCATAACTTGAGTCTCCTGATTGAATGCCTGCACTATACTATCCGACACATGTACCCTAAACACGACAGTGATCCGTAGTGGTGCACTCCTGATTAATGACCTGACATGACCTGATAGTGGCCCGTCGTGGCACACTCTTGACCAGTAAACTTGACATGATAATTCTTAACTGTGGCCCGTCGTGGCGCACTCTTGATATGATAAACCTGACATGATATTTCTCAAAATGTTGTTGCGACGGCTAACCTGACATGACAAGATTTAATAACCTGGACACCGTGGGCGATTGTGCTTGTACAAATAAATCCGTCTTGCCTTGCATCATGTCTAGGATGGGGACCCCTGAGTACCACGGTCAGGGGTACCCACTGTAAATGGCTAAGGCTAATAACTAGAATAATAAAGTAGTTCATGGAGAATTTCCCAGTTATCTGTTGCCCCTTTGGTCCCGGCCTTATATATATATACATGGGATTTGTTGCTATCCGTCGAGATGAGCGCACTTCCAGCCCGCCGTCGAGTGTGGTACCTTAGGACACATGTATCTTACTACAGTGTGTCTGCTATATCATGCTATCTTTTCCTTTTCCTTGCTGGGATCACTCAGATAGTAACAAACGGGTAACCGGACTTGGAATTCTCATTGCATCTTGTTAGTAACTAGGCTTGTGATAACCCTAGCTAGTTAAAGTATCAAGCCATACTTATTGCTTGGTCGTGAATGTTGGATGGAGTTCAGTCTGTCTAGTCTTGTCTTGATCTTGTGCATGATTGTTACATGTCCTGATTTCTTATTTTATTTTGCCGATAAATGGTGGGAGAAACCAAGTTCTGTTCAGACGAAGGGTTACAACCCCGGTCCTTGTTTGGTTTACGGGTTGTAACCTGGTTATCGGAATAGTCCCATGGTTATCTCATCGTATATCACCTTTCCAGTCTAAGTCTTGTCTAGATCCAGTTTCTAATTGTTCCAGAATAATGATTGCAATGATTGTCACTCTAATGTATTGTACTCTGTATTGTCACTCTCTTACTGTCACTTAATGATTGTCACCTCTAGCAATAAATGATCAGAGACCAAGTTCTGTTCAGGCGAAGGGTTACAATCCCGGTCCTTGTTTGGTTTAAGGGTTGTAACCTGGCTTCCGGAACAGTGCCTTCGTCCTCTCTTCGTATATTGCCTTGCTCTATTTATTTAACATGTTCTCCAGTTTACTTTATGTCCATGATGATTTACTTACTGTCTTCCTATGTTCGGGATAAGTGCATTGGTACTGCACGAATCTCGATCCTCCTTTACTTATTGCTTTCTCTCCCTGTTGATTGTCTATGATTGCTGGTTTTAAGTTCATAGTTCGGCCTCCTTTGTGGTACTTGCTATTTGGGGTCTGACCCCACTGGTTTTGCATGGCCAGGTTCTAATAGAAGAGTCCGAAGGATCTACCGCACCATCTACTCGACGGTGACCAGCCGGAGCACCAGAGTGCCTCAATGGGTTCTTCTTCATTCTCCCACTGATATGTAAATTCTCTTCTTGTAACGTTTAGCCCCGAGCACGTGTTTAGCTCGTATTTTGGCATTTTCCTTGATATTTGTAGTACCCCGAAATTTGTGATACGTATTTTATACGTGTTCGTATTTCTGACCCGTATTTCTCTTTTCCTTGATTAGTTAGTTGTGGTTTATTTTTATATTTAGCATTGTAGTTTAATTGCCATTTATCGTTCATGGATTAATTCTGATTAGTGGAGCTTGATTTTATTTGGATAGGAGGAGGATTGGGTTGGCCCGGTTTGGCCTGGCTTGGTTTGGGTTGGCTTGGTTCGGTTTGGGATTGCTCTTGGTTCATCATGAACCAAGGGGTGAACCCCCTACCTACCACCACCACTCATATTTATTACCTATTCTTCTTCTCTCTCTTCATTAATCTCTTCTTCCTTCTCCATTAAACCCACCACCAACCAAGAACACCCCTTAGGCAAGTGCATCTTGCTTCATGGAGGAACCCGAATTTTATTGTTCCATTCTCTTCTTTGCAACATTTTAACTTACTTTAGTACTTGACATTTTCTCTTTTCATGGCTAGATTCTTGTAGATCTAAGTTTAAATTATTTTCGAAAATCTTGGGTTTTGATCTACTAAACCTTGTTATTTTCGAGTTTTGATGGTTCCATGTTGTTGAGAATTTTATTCTATCCAATTTTGACCTTTAAAAAGTTGGATTTGGACTTGTTTTGACCAAGTTATGGACTTTTGAAGCTTTGGATTCAAACCATGGAGTTCTTGCTGTTTTGGGAAGACAGTGAGCAGTGCGCGAGCTTTTTAGCTTGCGTCACTGAGCTGTGCGCGCTCTTTAGCGCAGCGCAGTATGGACCTCATACGCTGCCTTTTTGGAGGCGTATGTCTTGCATACGCTGCCTTTTGGAAGCGTATGCTACCTGAGCGTATGCTACCTGAGCGTATGCTGCCTGAGCGTATGCTACCTGAGCGTATGCTGCCTGAGCGTATCCTGACCTGAGCGTAGCTTGACTTGAGCGTAGCCTGACTTGAGCGCAGTCTGACTCAGGCGCAACCTGATGTTAGGCGCAACTGGACCTGACCCTACTTACCCTGGATTTTCTATAGCCCTGTATATTGATATTTTATTAGATATTTAACGTCCATTTTATATCCTTACGCCTTTTTTATGAACTTGATAATCCCGAATTTATTTATTATGTTTGGAATGATAATTGAACATGGCTTGACAGTGGCCCGCCGTGGTGCACTCATGACTTGATAACTTGACCTGCTAATTCATGACATGACAGTGACCCGTAGTGGTGCACTCTTGACAAGTACCCTGACATACATGATAGTGGCCCGTCGTGGCGCACTCTTGACTAATTAATTCATTGGCCTGGACACCGTGGATGATTGTGCTTGTATAAACTACGAGTCATGTGTGTCTTGCATCATGTCTAGGGCATGATCCCTGAGTACCACGGTCAGGGATTCATACTGAATCTGGCTAGGTTAATGACTAGATTGATCAAATAGTTCATGGAGAATTTCCCAGTTACCTGTTGCCCCTTTGGTCCCGGCCTTATATCTATATACATGGGATTTGTTGCTATCCGTCGAGATGAGCGCACTTCCAGCCCGCCGACGAGTGTGGTACCTTAGGACACATGTATCTTACTACAGTGTGTCTGCTATATCCTGCTATCTTTTCCTTTTCTTGCTGGGATCACTCAGGTAGTAACAAACAGGTAACCGGACTTGGAATTCTCATTGCATCTTGCTAGTAACTAGGCCTGTGATAACCCTAGTTAGTTAAAGTAGCAAATCGTAATTATTGTTTGGCCGTGATTGATTGGATGGAGTCTAGTCCAGCTTTGTCTCGTCCTGATCCTGTACAATTTCTGGCATGACATGATTACTCGTGCTTTATCTTAATTCTATATCATGAATAATTGCATGACCAGATTTCTTATATTTACCTTGCCAATAAATGGTGGGAGAAACCCAGTTCTGTTCAGACGAAGGGTTACAACCTCGGTCCTTTTTTGGTTTACGGGTTGTAACCTGGTTATCTGAATAGTCCCATGGTTATCTCATCGTATATCATCCTGTCATGCTCTTCCATATGTTCTGTCTTTCATCGATTTTGTACAAGATTGTCTTTTATATTCACCTGTCATGCTTTTCCTAATTACTGTCCCTTATTATGTAATTATATTCTTGTGCTAATTTGCTGGTTTTAGTTCTTAAGTGAAGCCTCCTTGTGGCACTTGCTCTTTCTGGGGTCTGACCCAGCTGGTTTTGTATGGCCAGATACCGGAGCAGCAGCAAAGGATCTACCTGCCTTCCAGCCACATGGTGACCACTAGAGGGAATCCTGGCAACGAGTGGATTATTTTGGCTCTCCCACTCTATTGTACATTATTCTTTTGAGGCATTTAGCCGACGAGCACATGTTAGCTCGATGCACTTTACTTTCTGCCTGCCTACGGGCTGTAAACATGATTGGCAACTCGAGGTTGATCATGTATGACTTAACTCTTGCTAGTCCTTACATTTTGTACGACTAGGTTCATGATCATCTGGATATGTAATGTTTGGGACGCCTTACAATTGTATATTTGGTGGTCTGATATCTTGTAACTATTACTAGTTGGTTGAGATTGAGACAATAGGATAATTTATGACCTTAAGAGACTGATGGCTTGTAGATAAACCCTCACATATCTAGACAGCCGTGACCGTATAGCGGTGTGGATTCCATTCCGTTATACGTAGCTGGCTATGTCTGCCCCCGCTCTCCAGTATTCTGGTTCTGGGGCGTGATAATATTGTAGCCTACGGGCATAAACATGATATGTGTATTCTAGACTATAGCTAGTCCTTATCATGTGCGACTAATACTCTAGCTAGTCCTCAGTTCTGTGGTACTGGCTTCATGATCAGTCATGTATATATGGTTCGGGACGCCTTACTATTGTATGTATGATGATCGTACTCTTTGCTCTTGTATAATTGCCTGTGATTGAGATACCTAGGATTGTTAGACCATAGGATTGACGGATGGTTTGTAGAGTAACCCCCATGTCTTGACAGCTTATACGTGATTTCAGAGTATTAGCGTACTTTGGGATTATGTAGCTGGCTATGTCTGCCCCCGCTCTCCAGTATTCTGGTTCTGGGGTGTGACAACATGAGTTCGGTTTTAAATCGAAGTTAGCAAAACGATCGGCAAATCGAAACTATCACGAGTAGCTTGTCCGACTTTGCTAGTCGCTAAGCTTGGTTGAAAGGTACGTATTCGGGGGACGCCTTGAATGCGTGCACGATCCAAACTCAGCGATATGATGAACTCGAATGCAGCTGCAAGTGGGTGTTGAGATGCGCATGAACGAATGAGTGAGTTGCCTCTGCCTACGACTCTCGTGTTTGAGAATTTCAACGCACCTCGTACGACCGTTTCAGTCCCATGATACGTCGAAATAGCAACCAAGTCGAAGAAACGCGACAATTGAATAAGAACCATCAACTCTGAAATGAATGAAAAGCCATTCAATAAAATCGACCAAACGTATACGACACGAAACTTGGAAAGGTACCGAGCATGGTTCGATGCCACCGAACGATAGAGCCGTTCGATAGAATTGTCTATGAAATATGATGACACGATTTAAGGAATGGTAGGATGACCTGCACTCAGGAAGTCTCGAGGACGAGACTTGTTTTAAGTGGTGTATTATGTAATAACCGCTCCGCCCTAGCGGAACGCCGATTCAAACGGCAAGTTCAACGACTCAAACGAGCCGTCGACCCGAAGAGTTGGCATCGACCTGGAGAAGAATCGATGCAAGGCTTACATTGGCCCGCCGAAGATGAATCCAGACTTAGACTTTCAAAGGCGTGCTCGGAGTATCGCTCGGCCGATGCGAACATCGCTAAGGTGGGTGGCTCCGATGAACCCGTCTTTGCTTAGCCTAGACACATAACAATACGGACACTATCACTGAAATCGCTAGACGATAATACCGCGCATGCTAATAAATGACCCAACGCACCTAGCTAAGGGATTAATCCCATCTTTTATGCTTGTATAGAATATGGAAAGGAACATGGAAAATACGAGAACTCTCGCACTGCGCTCCACGCTCGTGCTAAGGCACAAGCTTACGTTCAAGTCCCTTATGCGTTCAACAATGAAAACAATGAATGGTTTACAACAATGAAACGGGGAGACTATCAACATAGTCGTTCCGAGTAGAGTTTAGCAACATTGAAAGACTATGGGACCGATGGGTCGCCAAGGTGACTCCCGCACGGAAAGTTGCATAATGTATAAATGAAAGAATGAACGAATAAACGAGTGAATGAATGAATCAACGAAAGGATGAATACGAAAATGAATCAATGAACGAATGGACAAGTGAAAGAAAGAAAGGAAGGAATGAATAAAAGATAAGAAGTAAATGAATGGTTAGCGACATGTGTGACGGACACGTGCAACGGGGCTCGCTACCCGCGCTGCACGGACGCCAACCTGGTCGATAACGCATTGTGGCTAAGGGTTAGCCTATGACGATAAAATACGAAATGGTCGTGGACGGACCCGTGCACGGGTGATACGGATTCCGCGGCATGATCAAAGGGAGGATCGTGGCCGGCCTAGGCGGGATCAAGTCAAGGCTTACGGGCTGCCTGGGTGCGGACTTGGCCACCCGGGGGACGTAAGTGCTGAGGTATTTCAAGAGACTAACGGGGTGTGTGCCAGTCCTCACCCTACGCTAGTTGAGAAATACCACGCTGGGATGTGTCCAAAATGGCTTGTGATGCCAGCGACCGGTGCATATAGATTTAAGAGAGCTTTGCTGGTGGCAATCCACGTGCAAGTCCTTGCATTGAAATCAAAGTAGTCTAAGTTAACTGTACAAAGCACCTTCTGAATAGGCTTGAATATAACACACAAAATGATCAAGATTACTTCGAGCAAACGAGTTAGAAAACGTGCCTACGACGTGCTAGAACCCGAGGCAAGGACACGCACTTGACATTGAATGCTTACATGAACTACGTTAAGTCATTTCATATGAATTGTTGACTAACTTGGTTTACGTTGAACAGGGAAGGTCGGACGGTAAGTATGGGTAAGTCGTGCATGTATTTCCATGCGACACTTGCATTCGGCAACACGAGATAGGCTATGAAATATGCCATGTAAATGATCTTAAGGCAAGATTAGAAAGACAATGAATGATAGACGGTGCACAAAAGTAAATAGAACGTGTTTGGTAATGATAGCATTGTGGGCGAGCTAGCCTCCCCACCAGTGCATAACAATGTACTGATAACCCCACAGTCTGCTTGCAGGATGCAGGTAACGTCGGCGGGTGCGAAGCTTCCATCGAACGTGCTAAGGCGCGGAGCTATCTCTGGAGCCTTGGAGTGTTGCAAGGAGCTGAAGCGCCATATACAGGACATAATGTATCGGAATATCGCCATGAATCATTCCATGTTGTAAGCTACTTGGCACGCCTTTTATGTTTCAGAGAGAGAGCTTGAGCGATTTGTAATATCGGCCTAGCGCCGCTTGTAAACTTCTTGAAAATCAATAAAGAGTTTGAATTCACTTCAATTTTGTGTTAGTTTACTTTCCACTGCAAATGGGGACACTCTGTGCGACTCTGTGGCCTAGCTCAAATCGGTCGTTTCTGGACTTGGCCTTGCACGGGCGCAACCTAGGCCCGTGTGGCATCACACCTTAGCGAGGACGATCGCTCTTGCGGGAGCGGGGCGTGACATCACCGCATAAATAGACCAACTCAAAAAATTTCAAATTAAATTCCAGAAGTCTTTTTTTTTTCCCGGCTTTTTATTGTTTACCATTAATTGCTTTGGTAGTGATGGTTGCAGCATCTCCCATTCTAGGCCTGTTCGCGGAATGGAAGTAAAAAGAAATCAATTTGTTGGCATTTTTTTTTTGAAAAATTAAGATTTTTATTGATTTTTTTTCGATGTTTGGCAATGTCAATAAATTTGGAAAGGAAAGTAAATACTTCAATGTGAGAAAGCGATTTCTTGCTTGGATGGATGGAATCACTTTTCTCTCTAATTTTCCTTCCATTGAAAATTATTTTTCTTTCCTCCTCAATTTCTTTGGCACCCAAACATAGGAAAGTAATCACTTTTCTTTTCGACTCCGAAGATTCCGCGAACCAAACGAGACCCTATTGTAATTTTGGAAAACAAAAATTGTTACCATATAGAAATAATAAAATGTATTTAAAAATTCATCTACAATTAATTGTCAAGTAAATTGTGAACATTACATGGCAAAGTGATAGAAGACATTGTGAAGTTGGATGTTTAGTTCTAGACAATGCACTTGATAATGTTTTCACTTCTATGTCATCAAATATGAATAAAAAAATATTAGAAAAAGGAAAACAAAGTTGTTGATTTGGAAGTTGGAAAACAAAAATTCCAATACTTTACTTTGGAAGTTAAAAATGTTAATGTTAATATTAATTTTAATGTTAAGTTTAATGCTAATTTTAGTATTTAACGTTAATATTAACATTAATATTAACATTAATATTAATATTAATATTAAATTACGGATTAGAGTGAGGGGGGTTTTTAGGGAGTTTTCTAAGGGGGCTTTTGATCCGCTTCATATATATATATATATATATATATATATATATATATATATATATATATATATATATATATATATATATATACGGATTAGAGTGAGGGGGTTTTTTAGGGAGTTTTCTAAGGGAGACTTTTGATCCGCTTCCTATATATATATATATATATATATATATATATATATATATATATATAGGAAGCGGATCAAAAGTCTCCCTTAGAAAACTCCCTAAAAAACCCCCTCACTCTAATCCGTATATATATATATATATATATATATATATATATATATATATATATATATATATATATATATATATATATATATTGAGGATGAGGGAGGTGAGGTGCCACCCTATGGAGGGTGTCTACTTGTCACCCCCACATGCTATCATCATGCACCCACGTGCATGATGATTGCATGGGGAGGTGACAAGTAGACACCCTCCCGTGAGGTGGCACCTCACCTCCCTTATTCTCTCTCTCTCTCTCTCTCTCTCTCTCTATATATATATATATATATATATATATATATATATATATATATATATATATATATATATATATGAAAATTGAAACCTAGAATTGTTGTATTTTTGGCAGAGAACGAATGCATTGGTATGCCCAGAGTTTACCGCATAGGGGTGTCAACGGATGCTTATCGGTACGGACAGGACAATATCCGTATCCGTATCCGAATTTTTTTTGTAATATCCGAATCCGATCCGATATCCGAACGGATATCTCTTTTGACACTCCGAATTCGTATCCGTCTAGTTTATCGGATATCGGATAATATCCGATCCGATTAGCCAAAAAATTCGAATGCTAGTATTCAAATATCCGAAATCCGAAATATTAAAAATTTAGTTATTATCCGAATATCCGAAATCCGAAATATTAAAAATTTAGTTATTATCCGAATATCCGAAAACCAAATTCAATTTCTCTACATATTTGAATCATTTCTTCTTCTGTTGTAAATTGTAATTAATATATATTACTATTATATATAAATTATATTGTAATTAATTTATGTAAAAGTCAGTTGAGAATAAAATACTTTAATCTTCTCTATTAATTAATATATATTACATATACATTATACTATAATATATATAAAATTTTGGATATCCGAATCCGATATCCGAATTCGATATCCGAAATTTGCAATTTAAAGTCGGATCGGATATTAACGGATTCGAATGCCTTAATATCCGAATTCGTATCCGAAAATGGATAATATCCGAAAAATATTCGGATATCCGAATCCGATATCCGAAATTTCGAAAAATATCCGAAAGTTCGGATACGGAATCGGATCGGATTCGAATTTTCGACTATCCATTGACAGGTCTATTACCATAGGCTCATGAAGATAATACTCAACGAAGATTCAAGATCAATGTGCATCCAGTCAACCTTGATCGCACCAATATACACAATGTAATATAAAGGACGATGATGCCGATTATCTTTCGGCAACATGTCCCTCTTGTTCTATACGCGTCATGCATAGTATCCTAGGTACTAGGTTTGGTTGTAATAAAAGACATGTATATACATTTTGCACTGGCAACAAAGATCTTGATTCATCATAAACCCCCTAGTACAAAATTAAATCATATCATCAGATTTTTATACCGCCGCTGTGATATTCGAACTTGTATGAGACAATAAGGTGGTAAGTTGTTCTGCAACTCTCTTCATGGTAGGCCTTTCCTCCCCCTTCATGGCTAAGCAAGACCTCGCAATCTCCGTAAGCGCTCGCAGCTCCTCCAATTTGACGTGCTGTAGGATGGCCTCGTCGAAAATTCCAAGTACGTCCCCTTCTCTCGCATATGACAAGAAATGAATAACCAGGCTGCTGTAGTCATGGACCTCTTCATGTCTGACGGGCTTCAGACAAGTCAAGAGCTCCAGCAGCACCACGCCGAAGCTGAAGACGTCGCTCTTCTCCGTCAATTTCCCACTCTTCAGGTACTCCGGGTCGAGGTACCCGATGGTCCCCCTCACGCAAGTCGAAACCCTGCCCCCCTTCTCCGGCGCCACCAGCCTCGATATCCCGAAGTCGGCCAGCTTCACCGTGCGGTTCTCGTCTACTAGTATGTTCGACGACTTCACGTCCCTGTGAAATATGGGCATGGTCGAATGGTTGTGCAGGTACGAGAGGGCCTGCGCGATCTCGTTGGCTATCCTGATCCTGTCTTCCCACAGCATATAAAGAGCCGACGAAGTCGTCGACGACGACGCTGCTTCTGTCCTATCATCATCGTGGATCAGCCTCTCACGCAACGTTCCGTTCGAGACGAACTCGTAGACCAGCAAGGGGACCTCCGTCTCCAGGCAGAACCCCAACAGCTTGACAATGTTCCTGTGGTGAACGCGGGACAGTATGACGAGCTCGTTTACGAACTGGTCGACGTGGCTCCGGTCGACCCCTTGCGACTTCTTGACCGCGACCGCCGTGCCGTCGTCCAGGATTCCTCTGTACACGGTCCCCTGGCCTCCTCGTCCGAGTATTCTGCTGCCGTCGTAGTTGTCGGTGGCCTTCTTCAGTTCGGCTGCGCGGAAGATCCTCGTGCCACTAGCGGTTCCGTTCAGGTGTCGGCTCAACAAGAGTCCTCCGTTCTGTCGGAAGTACCTGGCTCTCCTGTTTCTCCTCTTCCAAGCCACGCAACAGCAAGCGGAACAAAATAGTGCAGCCGCGGCACTGCCTGCACCAGAGAATTTTTAGTGTTCAAATTAATGTACATTATTTGTGCATTAGCTTCAAATTTAGCACTGACCTGTACATGCCAGGATCACCAGAAGGTGATTGCTGCAACCCTGACCTCTCAAGCCGTTGCCTAGGCTGCCTATCGGGCAACGACACACGAATCCAGGGTTTTTGTTGACGCATCTGGCTTCAGGTGCACATACGTCTTCCGATGAGTCGTTGCATTCGTCGATATCTGCAATTTTGGATTAGTGGGAGAAGCTAGAAATGAGTCGGTGTATTACGTTATTCAATAGTGAGACTTTTCTAGACTGGACTCTGATTATCTCGTAGTTATTCCATTATGGATTTTACGTAAAAGTTTGTGTGCTTGCAATTGTTATGCTTTGTGTTTGTGGATATTGTGTACATCTGCAGGTTGTACACTTTTGTCCTCGACAGCTTCTTCCGATTTGGGAACGGTTTTATTCCATTCGAATCTCATGTCCATTCCCCTCAAAGTGGTATTAGAGCTATTGGTTGTAGATGTCACGAGTTTGATAGTTAGATGGGGTAGAAGAGACGGGCGTGAAACTTGTGCGCATGATTAGTATAAACTGTACCAATTATCATTACTGGCAAAGCAAAGATGAAAGATCTCTTATTCATCAAGAGTTTGCATCTGCCGGCATTTGCATTAGAGAAGGCCAGTAAAAGATCATGTGAGGACTGAACATTCGCATATAGGTCTATAGATTTATCTCGAGTCAATGCGAGGACGACCGATTTGGCAAGTCCGGACGTGACAGGTATCGATTGAAAAGCTAGATGATGAGGGATTCTTCAACTCTTCAGAAATTACTAGTGAAAGCTTTCTAGAAGTTCGATGGTTGTTGCTAGAATAAGCAAGAGGTCTGATCTCTTTTATATGTAAGGGAACGCACATGGGGATCATGAGGTAAATATATACAGTAATGATGCGTCTACTGAGTTATGTCATATACGGTTCAACCATATCAATGAGA
This sequence comes from Iris pallida, assembly GCA_029216955.1. Taxonomy (NCBI): domain Eukaryota; kingdom Viridiplantae; phylum Streptophyta; class Magnoliopsida; order Asparagales; family Iridaceae; genus Iris; species Iris pallida. The sequence goes on along the minus strand of JANAVB010043216.1, from coordinate 1,146,489 downwards.
AGGAAATGAGTTACTTAGCAAAGCAGAAGGTGATTCCATGATTGAAGTTTAGAAAATTGGAGAGATGCACACATTGCATATTTGGAAAGATGAATATGCTGTTGTTGTCTGTGTTGCCCTTCTTTTTAGAAGAACTATTTGGATGTTCGGTGTGATTTACTAAATTTCCTAGAGTAGAGGACTCGCTCACCTTGACATCCTAGATAGGGGTTCCCTTTGTATCCATCGGAGCATTTGCACAAATAGCCGTAGCCTCGTCGAGCATCGACGCACGCGCTGTTGCCTCCGCAAGCGTAGCCCGCAGAACGCCTGGCCTCCTCGCATCCGGACGTTCCGACAGCCCAGTCGAGCTCCATGCTCGCATTCGCCACTCTCGCAAATCCTGGTCCCCCCGACCGCGAGTGGTTGTACGCCCATGATCCTCCTGCTGCAGCAGCAACAAACCCATAACTGCAAGGCTCTTTCGCAGCAGCACCACCAGGCCTGCTGCTGCTGCTGCTGCTCATCATCGACGATGCGTCCCTGCTGATGAAGTACAGAATGGTCTTATTCGTTGGGGGCAGGGAGACCTGGCAGCAGCTCTTCCCCGAGCAGGAAGAGTCGACAATAATGTCGGGGTCGCCCTCGTCACACTTCAGGCTGCAACTGCTCCTCTTGTCCGGCTCGTCCCCCAGCACGGTGACGACGGTGTTGCAGCCGATGCCCACGAATTTGTTGGAATTGTCGGAGGCGGCGAACGTGAAGGGGTTGTTCTCGTCGAGTTCTATGGAGTCGACGTTTCGTAGGCTGTTCATCAGCGGGTGGCAGTAGGAAACTGCGAAGCTTGCAGAGCTTGCGAGAACCCTGCCCCCCTCTGAGATGTCGAGCACAGGAATTCTCCGAACTCCGGGAATGTACAGGACGTCTTTCTGGCATTGCAGTTGGAAGCCCGGAAGGGAGGGGCATCCATCTCCGATTCCGAAAGGGTACCTCACTTGTACACCGCCACATGCGGAAACACAATTCATCTTCATCAAGGAGGAGGAGCTGACATTAACATTTGAGAGCTGGAGGAGGAAGAAGAAGAAGAGGAATGGAAGGATTAATCCCATTGCTAGCCAGTTCTCTTCGGAGGACTCCCTGCAGCTGGCTTTCTATTTGAACTGTCTTATGTAATTTGTACAACCATATGACGACACTAGGAATAAGCTTAATAATTATAACCTCGCGATAGTAGTGGCCACCCACCAAAGCTGGCCGCGCACTTTGTTGTTGGTAGGAAATATAACAAACACTAGAATCCGATCACGATTGTACAAGAGTTTGATGCAAGTGACGGTGACTTTTAAAGTTTTAACTTGATATTGGAGTTGCACTGCAGGTGCAAACATCTGGCACGTATTTAAGCTCGGATCGTAGTACTGATATCTGGATTGGTCCTTGCAATTTGTGTATTCGGCACTTCATGGGCGTTTTTTTGTACGTGTCCATGGTCCAGGTGTTGAGTTCAAGGTGTCTATTGGGTCGGCATGGTCCTAATTTTGATTGAATTTGGTCGGGTCTATGTCGGATCGGACCGGTCCGGCTAGAAGTTCGGGTCGGACTCAAAGTTCCAGAATTCAATCTAACTCGGTCCACTATTCTGAAAAAGGGGTACGAGTTTAATCGGGCTGGTCCGGATTAATCCGGTTTTATTTAAAACAAAAAAATTAAAAGGTTGGGCTTTTAGGGGGTTATGGACTTGTTATATATAAAAGTAGTAAGAAAAACAAAATAATTCATATGTTTGCTTTTCAGCATTTAACCTCTCTTCAAACTTTTTTTATGAGACCACAGAGGAAGTTTGCATAGAGGTTGAAAGTCAAAATGGAAAGCATCGCATAAAAAAATATTAAAAAATATAAGTATAAATAAAAAAGAAAAAGAGAATATTTTGTAGTCGAATAGCTTACAAGACTCCTATTATATATACTAACACATACAAATAGATGAGAGAGTGATTGGATGCGTATATTTGGATAAGGGCATCCACTTATTTGTTGCACACTTTTTACATCTTTAAAAAAAATTCTAAAAAAATCCATCTTGTAAAAAATCTTAGTGAAAAGAAAATAGTACAAGGATATATTTCAGAAATCCAAGTTGGTGCGATTTACATTGCCTCGTTAAAAATCTTTCGAAGGAAAAATATAGTAAAAAAAAAACTTCATTGAAAAAAAGAGTACAATGTGCAAATATTTTCTTCATGATGTCTCTATTTGGAATCTTCAGGATGGTTATATCTACATGATGCTCCCCTACAAAATTATTTTAAAATATTATATTTAGTTCTTATATCAGCTGAGAAATGAATAGTCAACCTCCAATTAATATATTTGATTATTACATCACACCCCAATAATATTGGACTATATATATGCAGGATCCTCATATGTGGTTGTAAGCTTATTTGTGATTTTTGGAAGCTCGCACCCCCCGGGTTTGATGAATTATTGACCTTAACCATACGCATTATCTGTTTTCTTCATGAAGTGTCAAGATTTTGGGTCGAGGTTCCCATAGTGGTTTCTTTGACTGATCTCTGAAATACTTGCAACATTATTAATAAAAATGTATCTTGTTTGTAATCTCCCTTTATGGGGATTTGATACATACATGTCTACATATCCAACAAGGTTAGCACTTCCATATGAATTAAACCAAGATCAAGGTTTCAGGGTTGGACTCCGATCATTCCGTTATTTTTTCTCGCAAGGATTTTTCAAGGAAAAATTGTTTGTGTTTGCGTTTTGGTTCTTTTCAGGGAAGATTTGAAGACAGTGTCGACATCAAAGATTCAAAGTGCCAAAAAATAGTGTATAAATGTGAGAATGAACAATGACTTTTGAGTGGAAATATCTATAAAAACAATTTATATAGAGAGAAAGAAAACCATACACACACGATGAAGCCATTAATTAATTCCAATCTCCACCATTTCCATTTTTTTTTTTTTCCCTTGATCCATAAATTAGAAAGAAGTGATAAAAGGATATGGGAAGTCTTTATGTACATGCATGCATGCCGTCACCTTCATGCATATTGGATCACTGAGTAGCTAGGTCATGTGTTCGTTCGTCGTCCCGGATGGCGATGAGGCATAGTAAGGTGACAAGACGTCCGTGCTGCGAGAGACGTTGTCGTCGTCGTCGTCGTCGTAGAGATTAGTCTGCAGGGACGGCCAAACGAAGGAGGGCTTGAAGGGCGGCACGGAGAGCGGCGGGGAGGAGGTGGAATGGACATTAATGTTGTGCACAATCGCCGCAGTCTTGGGCCGCTCCGTGGGCGAGGGATGGCTGCACGCCAGCCCCAGGAGCAGCAGCCTCACGGCGTCCTCCCCCGGGAAGTCGCCCTCCTCCACGGCGAGCCTGGGGTCCACGGCCTCCAGGATCCTGTCCTCCCGGTGCAGCATCCACACCCAGTCCACCAGGAACTGGAACCCCCCGACGTCGCAGCGCGGCCTGCGGCTGCAGACCACCTCCAGCACGAGCGCGCCGAACGCGAACACGTCCGACTGCCGGGTCGCCCGCCCCGTGTGGAAGCACTCTGGGGCGATGTAGCCCATCGTGCCGGCCACCCCGCCGACCTCCACGTCCACGTAGGAGGTCTTGTCGGTGTCGACGGCCCGGGCGAGGCCGAAGTCGCCCAGCCTGGCGTTGAAGTTGGAGTCGAGGAGCACGTTGGAGGACTTGATGTCCCTGTGGACCACCATCTGGTCGTACTCGTTGTGGAGGTAGTGGAGGGCCGAGGCTACTCCGGCGAGGATGTTGTATCGGTGGGCCCACGTCAGGAGGGGGGGCCGCTCGGGCCCACCGCCGAACAGGTGCTGCTCCAGGCTGCCGTTTGGCATGAACTCGTACACCAGGAGGAGCATGCCATTCCTGTGGCACCACCCTGCAGTAAAACAAACATACCTTTCTTCTTAATAGAACTCAGTCGTATATAGCCATGTGCTTAATTGAAGCTTGCTTTTTTCTTGCTTACATAAATTAGAATAGAAAGATGTTTGCTTTCCTATAAATATCGTTTCATACGTGTAAGTTGTTTTTATTTATTTGGCTTTTCGACATCAAATTAATAATGGAACGCCGACCAAGATTGGCTGTAATCTTCATTAAAAAAAAAGGGGGACCGTTTGGTTACTAAAAAAACTACATATGGTGCCTGCCAAGGGGATTCCTAAGGCTTTGTTTAGGAAATTATTAGACGCACTACAAAAGAAAAGAGAGTGACAGAAGCTGTCACATTTGCTTAAAAAAATAGGATTATTATTTTTATATCCAAATTATCCTTCAATATTAGGAAATATTATAATTTTCAATCTTACATTGAGTGACAAGAGCTATTGGAATCTCAAAATATAAAAGTATGGACATCGGAGGATTGTCAGTTAAACTGTCAATGAGAAGTTGGGATGGACCGCAAAGACTTGGATAGAGCTGGAAAATGAAGGGCCGGAGGGGAGATTGTCAAAGTCGGATGGCTTGTCTTCTTCGACCATATATATATATATATATATATATATATATATATATATAATTCAACTTTTCAAATTATTTTTTAACATTATTTTACTTGCAACGTACCTTAAGTACAAGTTCGGTTCTCAATGGGGGGACTCGGTACAAGCGAGAGACCAGATCAAGACAGCTGCTGCTGTTTGTTTATGGGACAGTTGTTCCAAAAATTATTTGATAACAATTACTTGTCAAAGAGTTGGTTCAATTTTGGAAGGAAAACAACAGCAACAACAATAGTTGAAAGCAATGCATACACTGTTATAAAAAACAGTTTTTGTTGTTATGTAAAAGTAGCAACTCAAATCAAGCCCGACTTACAAATGTATTGAGAATTAGTGTGATCTTGGTTGTGAGAAGAATTAAATTAAATATAGGCTATATAGCTAACAAATTAAGATCAGGTGAATGAAATTAAGAAAAAAAAAGAAGGTGATGACGAGAGTAATATATAGTTAGTAAGTACTGACCAAGGAGACGGACCAAATGTTTGTGCCTGAGCCGGTTGATGATGCTGAGCTCGGCGAGGAAGTCATCCTGTCCCTTGATATCATCCCTGGAGAACTTCTTGACCGCCACCGCAGTGTTCTCGCCAGGGATGACGCCCTTGTACACCACACCAAACCCGCCCTGACCCAGCTTCATCCTCTCGTCGAACTCATGGGTGGCCTTCCTCAGCACCTTGAACTCGAACTCCCTCGGCGTCCCCGGCAGGCTCTTCAACGTCCCTGCCAGCACGCTCGAGTCCTCCCCGGCCCCGGCAACCTTCCTCCTCCTCCTCCTCCTCCTCTTTATCACCACGTACCTCCACAACATGAGAACCGACGCCGCTACGACTAATGCTATCGCCGGCAGACCAATTGTCACAACCAATTTCCCCGCAGGCCTCTTGTTGTCGCACCCCGACTCGCAGTGGCTCTCGTCGTCGTCGACGAGCTTTTCCACCGTCAGATTCCACGCCAGGACGCAGTTCAGCTGGTACGTGGCGCCCGTCGACGCGGCGAACCCGAAGTAGGACCTCTCCAGGACGTGCTCGCTCGTGTCGAGGTACGCGTCGAGGACCGCCTCGCCCGGGGGCGGCTTGGGGCTGTGCTGCCTCGCCATGCGGACCGACACGCGCTTCCGGAGCCCGTCGTAGTCGATCCAGACGGTGTAGTTGGTGGCGTTGGCGGGGGCAATGTCGATGCCGAAGGGGGCCAGCGGGGAGGTGGCGTTGGAGACGACGCTGTTGATGTCGAGGCCGACGTGGTTGGCGTCCGGGTCGTGGGGCTGCTTGACCGTGTCGAACTCGACCGCGACGAGGTGGTTGGCGGGGTTGCTGTCTAGGGTTTGGTTGGTGAGGCCGAGGTAGCCCCCGTGGCTGTTCGCGGGGGGCTCGGCGGCGTCGAGGGAGGGGGCGATGAGGAAGGCGAAGCCCTCGCCTGGGGCGGTGGTGCCGGGGACGCGGAAGATGTTGATGGTGAAGCTCGTGTTGAAGGAGGCACTACGACGACGACGATAGTTGTACTTGGTGTTGTTGTTGTTGTCTTCTGCTTCTGCTTCTGCTTCTGTGGTTGTGGTCCAGAGAGTGAAGGGACGGTTGTAGAGGACCCGTCCCGACTTGTTGACTAGGTAGGCAGGGTTGTTGCTTGTGTCCGGGGTGACCTGCAGGGCTCCCTGGCTCGTCGAGGAGACGTCGGAGAAGTGGAAGGTGTTGTTAGTGTTGGATTTGTTGAAGGAGGAGAAGGTTATGGGTGGGAGTAGCTCTAGAGACTTGCTGGTTGCTGGGAAATATTGGAGAAGGAAAAAGAGGAAGATGATGCTCATTAGCAGAGTACTATTGCCCATCAAATTCCAAAACAAACCTAATTCTTCTCAGGAGATCTAGCTAGCCAGCTATAGGAACATGCAAGAGGAGGGGAGGGGGGGGCTTCTTGTTGGCACAAGCTTGTGTTTATATTACAATATTTCTATTAATCTATGTTGGGAAGAAAAATCAAACAAACAAAGAGTAGTAGTAGTAGTAGTGGTGGTGGTGGTCAAATAATTCGATCAACAACCCCACATGCGCTATGCTTCTCTACATAGAATAGTGCTAGTTATTTACGTACTTCAATGCGCTTTCCATGTATTTTCCTTTACACACAAGAAGGAAAAATGAGATGTTCATCTTAACAAATTGAGTAAGGAAGAGAGTGATTTGAATCTCTCATAGGTGGGGAACTGCCGAACTGGGTCCTTTTCATGCAAGGGTGGCAATTGCGCTACACGTTCCCAACTTGACAAAAGTTCATATGACACCTCTAACTGTAGATTTCTTTTCTTTTCTTTTTTAAATTTATTTGTTTGTGTGATGCCGTAGTATTTGTTGATAGGCTAGTTCCTTACTTTAATACCCTCGACCTTTCTCAAATTGCAATTTGTTTTCCTTATAAAATATTTTAATACATCTAATTTTTTTTTTACAACTAATTGACACCCTTTTTTAAATTGCCATAGGGCCCTTCCGAGTTGACGGTCCTATGTTAAACTTCCATCAAACATGATATTAGATTTGCATTAAGCCACATGTCTAATACCGATATTTTTGCCCTTAGAAAATAAATAAATAAATAAAATATACTTCCCCCTCAAGAGCTAACTCTAAACCTCACTTACTAGCCCAAATCTATTATTGTGCTCCTCCACTAAGTCAACTTTTATTAAGGACAATTAAGAATGCTAGTAGCAAGTAAAACAAATGCAAGAAATGAAGTAAGAATACAAAGACTCATGTTATCCTCCATGAGATATTCCTCCCAAATTTTTTTCAGATTTTAATCCACTATTATCAAAATAGTCGCTTGCGAGTTTTGATTCTAAGATCTCGTCGACTTCTTACACGCAAGTTTTGATTCGAAAGACTTGCTAAATTTTATTCAAGCTTTGATCCGAAGGCTTGCGGAATTCAACCTCTCACAAAAATAATTACAATTTTCTTACAAAAATTTAAAGATCTCACTTTACAACTCAATTAAACTCTATCTCAAATAGATTTGGCAAATGAAACCTCTTGTATATCTTGAGAGTTTTGTATATGATAAGTGAAAATGTTAGGCTTAAAGAAGTGGAACAAATAAGAGAAAATGAGTTTATAATATATAGCATAAATATAGCCCGAACAAATAGAACAATTACTGTGCAAGCAGTATACCAACGTTGGTATACTGCCAGCAAAGTTACAACTATAATTAAATAGCCATTTTAAAAGCTGTTACAACATTTAATGCTAAATGAACTTGTTACGTTTGTTTTCGAATTTGGTATTTCTGAATTTTTGGTAAATTTTTTCTTTTAAATCAAGCAAATGTTGTATTTCAGGTTCTCACATATCTCGTATATCATATTTTCGTAAGTTAATTTTGTTTAGTATGATAGAGACCACCATGAATTTGTAGAAGATCCACTGGCATTAACACCCGTGCTACGATCTGTACTAGAACGAAATTCCTTATTTTTCTCAAAAAAGAAAATTTCGACAGTCAGATCGGTATCTATAATATAAAGCACAGTGGTTTTTTGGTCCGACCCATGTGCTTTGGTTCAACGATGATGAAAGGACTAAATTGTCCCTCCCTCTATAAGAGAGGAGGAGGTTCCATGTTGGGTGCGGAGCAACCGATTGTTCCAACGACACCCCCGCCTCCAGCTCCTCTTGCACCGCCCCTCCCTCCGTCGCCTCCGCTCCATCCTCGTCCACGCCGTCGTCGTCGGACTCTTCCGTAACCCTTTCGTCGTAAGCAGCCTCCTCCATCGCGCCGCCGACGCCGACCCTTCCTTCGCCGCCTCCCTCTTCTCCGCCATGACCAACCCCAACCCCTTCTCCTTCAACACCGCCATCGCCATCTTCGCCGACCCACTCTCCATCTACTCCCAAATCCTCCACCGCCGCGTCCCTCCCGACTCCCACACCTTCTCTTCCTTGCTCAACACCACCACCACCGCCGTCGCCACCAGGTCGCTCCACGCACACGCCCTCCTCCTCAGATTTCGGTCCGACCCCTTTGTGCAGATCGTCATGCTCACCGCCTGTCACGCCCCGAGTCGGCAACGTTCGTCCCCGATGTTAATTTTGCCGATTCGATCGTCCTCGCTAAGGCGTGATGCCGCACGAGCCTGGAGTTGCGCTCGTGCAAGGCAAGATGACAAGTTCTCAAATGGTTATCTTTTGATTTTGATATTAATACGCCAAGTCAAAACTTCACAAATTACATCAGAATATAAGACGCAGTATAGAAAGATAGAAATGCTTTTCATTCATAGCTTGCAACGAAGTGCAAGTCATAATTTACATTGGATGCCGTTGCGGCTACATTGATTGAAAACGGAAAGAAATTACATTCAACAAGTTGCCTGAACTACGTTTGCCGTCCCATACATTCGCCCCTTTATACATAAGCCGTCGACTTGAATTGGCTTCAAAATACTTCAGTATAGGAAGAGCTTCAAAATGCCTCTCCGTACTTCAGCTTCGTTTTAGGTTGGAGCGTCCACCGCACCTGGGGAAATTGGGGGAGGGGATTAGCACACTTGCTAAGTGGACGAGACGAACCAACTCGTCTAAACCGACTTTGATTGTTAGGATAGGCATGCTTTAGAGTTGTCTTTCTATTAGAACTAAATGAATTCAGTTCATATTCGATAGCCGTCTTTGAGTATTAAAGCATACAACATAACATCGCAGTTTATCATATTTCTTACCACGGCCGTGCTCGTCCCTGCATGAAAACAGAGATAATATTTACACCTGCATAAGACAATAGGTGAGCATGCAACTATCTTATATGCGGTCATTGGTGCTAAGCACCACTCGGGACTTAATCGAAGTTGGCATGCGACGCAACCCGTTCAGCCTAGGTTGCAAGCCTTACTGAAGGTCCCGCATGCCTCGCGCCGAAGCACGATAAATTATTCCCCCTAGGACGAATCGGTTCCGATGCCCCGGATACCGTTTCGAGGAAAACGAACTTGTGCACAAGCTGTCCATGACCATGCCTATGTGCGAATAGTTTCATATATGCGAACAGTTTTGTATAGCGCGGATAGTATCGAACGACATTATCATTTCTCGCAACTCATACAACGATTCATTTTCCCCAAAGCCGTACACCGATTTAGCGTCCCGTGGGCACCAAATTGTCCGAGGCATCATAATCCATGATCGACGTTTCATAATATTTTGCAGCAGATGAAATAGTCTATCTTTTTACTAGAACCTTAAACTTTTCCAGTTATGTGAGAAACTTGTATTTTTCCGATTAGATTACTCAAAATCGATACGTTTTTCTCGAGTTCTTGACTTAGTGGATTGGTATGCAATTAACTTGACATCGTTCGATTTGAATGAATTCGAAGCAAGGAATAAGTTTGCGGGACAGAATAGAAAAGAAGGCCAAATCACCCACCGATTACTTTGCTTTGTGCCTATCGTCCAAGTGCTACGCAACGTCAATCCTTAGTTACGCGAGCTCCTGCAATGGCACCAACGCTTTGTTAGAATTCCTTCTTTTTCCCTTGCATCGAAATTGTAATTGCATCCTTGAAAACGACGCGAAAGCACTTCATCAAGCCCAACGGCAAAGCTCCAAGAAAACATACAACGGTCCGGTCCCGTCGAAGGGACTCTTATAGAGAGCTCACTCGCCGAGACGCAGTCCGCTGCATCTAGGACTTATTCCAACAGAAGTCGTTCCATTAGTTGGATCGATTCTCGTAACTTCCGTCCAAATCGATTTGAATCGATGCCGCAAGGCATTAACGTTTACCAAGCTTAGCGATCGAGTCAGATGGCCATCTAAGTTCCCGGCCGATCTGACTCGGCGCTAGCATATTATGAAGTTCCGTCGCCTATCGAAAGCGGGGCGCTACATAATATACCACTAAGAAAAAGTTTCGTCCCGAAACTTAAGAACAAGGGTCTGACCTTAATTTAGACAAACAACGCGGGGTACTTCTCTTTCATCTCCGCCTCCATCTCCCACGTTGACTCCTCGACTGAATGGTTCCGCCAAAGCACGCGGACCTAGGACATCGACCGATTTCGCAGCACCTTCTCCTTGCGGTCCAAAATTTGAATAGGCTCCTCCGAGTAAGACAAGTCAGTACGTAGCTCCAACTGATCGAAGCTAACCACATGACTTGGGTCGTGCACGTATTTTCGAAGTTGTGAAATGTGGAAAATATCGTGTACATCAGCTAAGGCAGGAGGTAGTGCGATCCGATAAGCAACCGTCGCAACTCGCTCAATGATCTCGAAGGGGCCTACAAATCTCGGGCTCAACTTGCCTTTAACGCCGAACCGTATCACACCGCACATAGGTGTTACTTTTAGAAACACATGGTCCCCGGCCAAGAACTCTAGCGGTCGTCGACGAAGATCTGCGTAGCTCTTTTGTCGACTTTGTGCGATGCGGAGTCTATCTCGAATCAAGCGGACCTTTTCGACCGCCTGCTCCACCAGTTCCGGTCCAAGCACTTGTCGCTCTCCGACTTCATCCCAGCATATCGGCGAACGGCACTTCCTCCCATAGAGCGCTTCGTATGGAGCCATCTGAATGTTCGACTGATAACTGTTGTTATACGCAAACTCCGCAAGCGACAAATACGTATCCCAACTAGTCTTTAGGTCGATCGCACACAGACGTAACATATCTTCTAAGATCTGGTTGACCCTCTCCGTCTGACCGTCTGTTTGGAGATGGTACGTCGAACTAAAGTTCAGTTTGGTCCCCATCGCCGCTTGGAGGCTCGTCCAGAAACGCGATAGGAATCGCCCGTCTCTGTCCGAAATTATAGAGGCCGGTACCCCGTGCAGTCGAACAATCTCATCGACGTAGATTTGTGCTAACCGATCGACGCTCCATCCTACTTTAATTGCGATGAAGTGAGCCGACTTGGTCAATCTATCAACAATGACCCAAATCGCGTCATTCCCCCGCGGCGTCTTCGGAAATCCCACGATGAAATCCATCGAGATATTGTCCTACTTCCACTCGGGAATGGGGATGTTCTGCAGCTCGCCGCCTGGCCGTTGGTGTTCCGCCTTCACCTGCTGACACGCCATGCATTGCGATACGAACGTAGCCACGTCTTTTTTCATACCGTGCCACCAAAAGTTTGTGCGCAAGTCCTTGTACATCTTGGTGCTTCCAGGAGGTAACGAGTACTTCGCATAGTGCGCCTCTGTCAGAATTTCTTTTCTGAGTTCGACAGTTTCCGGAATGCAGAGCCTTCCCTTTAGTCGCATCGTTCCGTCTCCGTCTTCCGTAAAGTCAGTTGCCCTTCCCGTTGAAATCAGCTCGCACATTTTTTCAGGAATGAGTCGTCCCCCTGTGCGGTCTTTATCTTGCTAAGCAGGCTCGATCCTAACTTCAGTTGAGCTAGGTGCAGGTGTCGATACTCAATTCCGAGTTCGATACCCATCGCTTCAAGGTCTCGCTTTATCTCCTTGTTTATGGCCAGTGTTCCCATAAACATTCTGCTGAGTTCGTCGGCCACCACGTTTCCCTTGTCCGGTGTATACTCGATCGTTAGCTCGTAATCTTTTATGAGTTCGAGCCAACGTCGCTGTCGTAGGTTGAGTTCCCGTTGTGTAAATAAGTACTTCAGGCTTTTGTGATCTGTATAGATTCTGCATGCCACGTCATAGAGGTAGTGCCGCCATAACTTCAATGCAAAGATGATCGCCGCCAATTCTAGGTCGTGCATCGGGTAGTTTTTCTCGTGCTGCTTCAACTGCCGTGAAGCGTAGGAGATGACTTTGTCTCTCTGCATGAGTACGCACCCGAGGCCAGTTCCCGATGCGTCGCTGAATATCTGAAAGCCTTCTGGACCGTCTGGAAGTGCAAGGATTGGAGCTGAGACGAGCCGTTGCTTCAACTCTTGGAAGCTGGATTCACAGTCGTCGCTCCATTCAAATACTACTCTCTTCTGGGTGAGGCGAGTCAGAGGTGACGCTAGTTTTGAGAAGCTTCGCACGAATCTACGATAGTAGCCCGCTAAGCCCAGGAAACTCCGAATGTTGTTAGCCGAGGCAGGTCGTTTCCAATCCACCACCGCATCAATCTTCTTTGGATCCACCGCGACACCTTCGACAGATATTACGTGCCCGAGAAATGTCACGCTACTCATCCAGAACTCGCACTTACTCTGCTTGGCATACAATTTGTTTTCACGCAGAATCTGCAGCACCGTCTTCAAATGTTCCGCGTGCTCTTTCCGATTCTTTGAGTAGACAAGGATATCGTCGATGAATACGACTACAAATTTATCTATTTGAGGTCGGAAGACTCGGTTCATCAGATCCATGAACGCGGCAGGGGCATTAGTCAAATCGAACGGTATGACGAGGAATTCGTAATGACCATATCGAGTGCGGAAGGCAGACTTTGATATGTCGTCGGACTTGATCTTCAACTGATGATAGCCTGAACGAAGATCGATTTTTGAAAATATTGCCGCACCTTGCAGTTGGTCAAACAAGTCGTCGATTCGCGGCAAAGGATACTTGTTTCGCACGGTCGCCTTGTTGAGTTCCCGATAGTCGATGCATAGCCGCAACGATCCATCTTTCTTCTTCACGAACAGTACGGGAGCTCCCCACGGAGAGACGCTAGGGCGAATAAATCTGTGGTCTAGCAACTCTTGTAATTGTACCTTCAGTTCCTTCAATTCTGCTGGAGCCATTCGGTAAGGCGCCTTTGATATCGGCCGTGTATCCGGAAAGGTGTCGATGCTGAATTCAATTTCTTGATCCGACGGCATTCCGGGCATCTCGTCAGGAAAAACGTCAGGAAAATCTGCCACAACATCAGTCTGCATTGTGTTTGTATTATCCGTCCGCATGTCTCGAACTGATGCCAAGTATCCCGTACAGCCGGAACGCAGCATATGCCTTGCCGAGATTGCCGACACCATCATCGCCGTCTTCGAGGCCGTACCGCACGAATATGAGAACTCTGTCTCGCCAGGAAAGCGAAACACCACTCTCTTCTCCGCGCACTCGATCGTTGTACGACAAGCGCCCAACCAATCCATGCCCAGGATTACGTCGTAATCTTTGATGTCTAGCACGACGGCATCCAAGGATAGATATCTTCCCCAGACGCAAATGTGGCCATCCCTACAAATAAAGTTCGCAGGCATATCGACTCCCGACGGAGTGCTAACGCTAATATTTATATCTAGTGATTGCATGGTTATTTTATTTTCTTTCGTGAAATCAGCAGATATAAAGCTATGCGTCACACCAGAATCGAATAGGACTCGAGCAGGTATGTCTTTGTAGAGTAATATACCTGTTACAACCGTATCGGACGCGTACGCCTCATCCCGAGTTAAGGCATAAACTCGGCCTTGAGCTCCGTGGCGTTGATTCTGCGGGGTCACAGGCACCGCATTGGCACCTTGTAGTGTAGGCGCTTTATATGGATTCGGAGTGTTCCTTGGTGGGTTGTGTTGATTCGGCTTCCCCGCCTGACAATATTGACTGAAGTGGCCTAGCTCGCCACACTTGAAGCATGTTCTCAGTCTACAATCGGGTGCTCGGTGCCCACACTTGCCGCATCTGTTGCAATTTACTGCGGCAAAGTGACCACGATTCTCAGACGTGTTTGGGCGCTTTTATACTCCCGATCCTCCAGCGTCATTAGGATGCTTGTTGAAGTTGTTGCGAACGACAGGCACGGCCCTTTGTGACATACGACCAAAGATTCGCTCACTATCAAGTGCGGCTTCGTAGGATTCACGATAAGTTTGGCATCGTTGGTTCATGACGTCCCTACGCAGTTCTTCGTTGAGGCCTTGCTGAAAACGCTCGCACCATTCTTCTTTGTTGGGCAGGAAGGCGCCGACAAATTTTGCAAGTTTCGAGAAGCTTGTATCATAATCTTCGACACTCATATTCCTCTGCCTCAACATCATGAACTCATCTGCCTTCTGTCGACGGATGGCGCAAGGAACGTACTGCTCAAGAAAGATTGTCTTGAACATTTCCCAAGAAATCTTTTTGTTGGAATCGATTTCACAGATCTCTTGTTTCTTCGCCGCCCACCAGTCATGTGCTCTAAGTTGTAACTGCAGTGCCGCACAGGCCACCCTCTGGGACCCTTCGATGCAGAGGAGATCGAACAAGTCCTCTATCTCTGCGAGCCATCCTACTATCACGTCGGGCTCTGCTCGGCCGTTGAACTTTGGCGGGTTCATTTTGCGAAACTCCTTCACTTTGAACATGGAAGGAGAGTTCATCATTTGCGGGGAGCCTTGTTCCTCCTCGTCTTCTTCTTGATCACCTTGCTTTTCTTCGGTCTCTTCATCCGTCGTCTTGGTATTGCCTGCCATTTTGCTCACTATCTGAGTCAGGACATTCATCTATTTTTGTTGCGCCTCAAATTGAGCTTTGAATTGTGTCTGAAGCTGCTGCTGCTGCAGTTCCATCAACTGTAGCATCTTCTGCATAGTCGTCTCGCTAGGCTCAGTACTTTTTGTGCTCGACGTACTATCTACAGTTTGGGTTGTTGGGCCGGCGATTTTCTTATCTCGCTTAGTCATTCCTACAAACAGTATAAACCCGTTAGTATTTTTCAAAAATATCTACGGGCTTACCTGTATGGAACTTGTATTTCACGCAGCATACCGACAAGCATTCAATCAAGCAATCGCAACGGACATTCCAACAATGAAACATATTTCGAAAATCCGAGGAAACATAACTGAGCTCTGATACCAATTTGTCACGCCCCGAGTCGGCAACGTTCGTCCCCAATGTTAATTTTGTCGATTCGATCGTCCTCGCTAAGGCGTGATGCCGCACGAGCCTGGAGTTGCGCTCGTGCAAGGCAAGATGACAAGTTCTCAAACGGTTATCTTTTGATTTTGATATTAATACGCCAAGTCGAAACTTTACAAATCACATCAGAATATAAGACGCAGTATAGGAAGATAGAAATGCTTTTCATTGATAGCTTGCAACGAAGTGCAAGTCGTAATTTATATTGGATGCCGTTGCGGCTACATTGATTGAAAACGGAAAGAAATTACAATCGACAAGTTGCCTGAACTACGCTTGCCGTCCCATACATTAGCCCCTTTATACATAAGCCGTCGACTTGAATTGGCTTCAAAATACTTCAGTATAGGAAGAGCTTCAAAATGCCTCTCCGTACTTCAGCTTCGTTTTAGGTTGGAGCGCCCGCCGCACCTGAAGAAATTGGGGAAGGGGATTAGCACACTTGCTAAGTGGACGAGACGAACCAACTCGTCTAAACCGACTCTGATTGTTAGGATAGGCATGCTTTAGAGTTGTCTTTCTATTAGAACTAAATGAATTCAGTTCATATTCGATAGCCGTCTTTGAGTATTAAAGCATACAACATAACATCGCAGTTTATCATATTTCTTACCACGACCGTGCTCGTCCCTGCATGAAAACAGAGATAATATTTACACCTGCATAAGACAATAGGTGAGCATGCAACTATCTTATATGCGGTCATTGGTGCTACGCACCACTAGGGACTTAATCGAAGTTGGCATACGACGCAACCCGTTCAGCCTAGGTTGCAAGCCTTACTGAAGGTCCCGCATGCCTCGCGCCGAAGCACGATAAATTATTTCCCCTAGGACGAATCGGTTTCGATGCCCCGGATACCGTTTCGAGGAAAACGAACTTGTGCACAAGCTGTCCATGACCATGCCTATGTGCGAATAGTTTCATATATGCGAACAGTTTTGTATAGCGCGGATAGTATCGAACGACATTATCATTTCTCGTAACTCATGCAACGATTCATTTTCCCCAAAACCGTACACCGATTTAGCGTCCCGTGGGCACCAAATTGTCCGAGGCATCATAATCCATGATCGACGTTTCATAATATTTTGCAGCAGATGAAATAGTCTATCTTTTTACTAGAACCTTAAACTTTTCCAGTTATGTGAGAAACTTGTATTTTTTCGAGTAGATTACTCAAAATCGATACGTTTTTCTCGAGTTCTTGACTTAGTGGATTGGCATGCAATTAACTTGGCATCGTTCGATTTGAATGAATTCGAAGCAAGGAATAAGTTTGCGGGACAGAATAGAAAAGAAGGCCGAATCACCCACCGATTACTTTGCTTTGTGCCTATCGTCCAAGTGCTACGCAACGTCAATCCTTAGTTACGCGAGCTCCTGCAATGGCACCAACGCTTTGTTAGAATTCCTTTTTTTTCTCTTGCATCGAAATTGTAATTGCATCCTTGAAAACGCCGCGAAAGCACTTCATCAAGCCCAGCGGCAAAGCTCCAAGAAAACATAGAGCGGTCCGGTCCCGTCGAAGGGACTCTTATAGAGAGCTCACTCGCCGAGACGCAGCCCGCTGCATCTAGGACTTATTCCAACATAAGTCGTTCTATTAGTTGGATCGATTCTCGTAACTTCCGTCCAAATCGATTTGAATCGATGCCGCAAGGCGTTAACGTTTACCAAGCTTAGCGATCGAGTCAGATGGCCATCTAAGTTCCCGGCCGATCTGACTCGGCGCTAGCATATTATGAAGTTCCGTCGCCTATCGAAAGCGGGGTGCTACACCGCCTACTCCCGATGCGGCTCTGTCGACCACGTCCTGCGGGTGTTCGACGGAATGCCGCACAGGGACGTCGTCTCTTGGACCGCCGCCGTCTCGGGCCTCGTCGCCCTAGGACGCCCCGCGATCGCCATGTGCGTCTTCGCCTCCATGATGTAACGACCCGCTCTGCCCTAGCAGAACGCCGATTCAAACGGCAAGTACAATGACTCGAACGAGCCGTCGACCCGAAGAGTTTGCATCGACCTGATGGAGAATCGATGCAAGGCTTACATTGGCCCATCAAGATGAATCCAGACTTAGACTTTCAAAGGTGCGCTCGGAGTATCGTTCGGCCGATGCGAACATCGCTAAGGTGGGTGGCTCCAATGAACCCGTCTTTGCTTAGCCTAGACACATGACAATACGGACACTATTGCTAGAATCGTTAGGCGATAACACCGCACATGCTAATAAATGAATGACTCAACGCACCTAGCTAAGGGAATAATCCCATCTTGCATGCTTGTTTAGAACATGGAAAAGAACTCGACAAATATAGAAACTCTCGTACCGCGCTCTACGCTCGTACTAAGGCACAAGCTTACATTCAAGTTTCCTGTGCGTTCAACAATAAAACAATAAACGGTTTACAACAAAGAAACGGAAGACTATCGACATAGTCGTTCTGAGTAGAGTATAGCAACATTGAAAGTCTTCGGGACCGATGGGTCGCCAAGGTGACTCCCGTACGGGGAGTTGCGTAATGAATGAATGAATGAATACGTGAAAAATGAATGAATGAACGAACAAGTGAAAGAAAGAAATGAAAGAGTGAATAAAAGATAAGACATGAAAGACGTTAGCGACAGGTATGACGGGCACGTGCAACGGGGCTCGCTACCCGCGCTGCACGGACGCCAACCTGGTCGATAATGCATTATGGCTCAAAGACAGCCGTTAAGTTAAATGACAAGCCAATACGAAATGGTCGTGGACAAACGGCACGGGCGATGGAGGGGAATACCGTGACCGTCATGAGGAAGGATTCTGCGGTACGGGCGATGGGGGGGGAATACCATGGCCGGCCTAGGCGGAATCAGACATGGGGCTTACGGGCTGCTTGAGTGGGGGCTCGGCCACTCAAGGAGACGTAAGGCCAGACATTTCAAGAGACTATCAAGGTGTACCAGCCATCACGCTTCGATAGGTGAGATTGCCCAAGTGATATGTCCAAAATGGCTTGTGATGCCAGCGACCCATGCATGTAGATTAAGTGGACTATGCTGGTGGCAATCCACGTGCAAGTCCTTGCATTGAAACAAGTAGTCTAAGTTAACTAAAAGAAGTCACTCCTGAACATGCTTGAAATGTAACATCCTGAACATGTTCGAAATGTAACACTCCTGAACATGCTCGAAATGTAACACTCCTGAACATGCTCAAAATGTAACACTCCTGAACATGCTCAAAATATAACACTCCTGAACATGCTTGAAATGTAACACTCTGAACATGCCTACGACGTGCTAGAACATGCCTACGACGTGCTAGAACCTGAGGCAGGGGCACGCCCTTAACATTGAATGTTTACAGGAATCACGTTAAGTTACTATATGTGAATTGTTGACTAACTTGGTTTACTTTGGACAGGGAAGGCCGGACGGTAAGTATGGGTAAGTCGTGCATGCATTTCCATGTAGACACTTGAATTCAGCAACACGAGATAGGTCATGATATGTGCCATGAAATTGACCCAAAGGCAAGATTAGAAAGACAACGAATGATAGACGGTGCACAAAAGTAAATGGAACGTGTTTGGTAATGATAGCATTGTGGGCGAGCTAGCCTCTCCACCAGTGCATAATAATGTACTGATAACCCCACAGTCTGCTCGCAGGATGCAGGAGACGTCATCGGGTGCGGAACTTCCCTCGAACGTGCTAAGGCGCGGAACTATCTCTGGAGCCTTGGAGCGTTGCAAAGAGCTGAAGCACCATATATAGGACATAATGTATCGGAACATCGCCATGAATCATTCCATGTTGTAAGCCACTTGGCACGCCTTTTATGTTTCAGAAAGAGAGAGCTTGAGCGACTTATAAACTCGGCCTAGCGCCGCTTGTAATTTCTTGAATATCAATAAAGAATTTGAATTCGCTTCAATTTGTGTTCATTTACTTTCCGCTGCAAATGAGAACACTCTGTGCAACTCTGTGGCCTAGCTCAAATCGGCCGTTTTTGGACTTGGCCTTGCACGGGTGCAACCTAGGCCCGTACGGCATCACGCCTTAGCGAGGACGATCGCTCCTACGGGAGCGGGGCGTGACAGATTGGTATCAGAGCACGGCTTTACGTCCTTGGACTTTACGTCGATTTCTCAGTTTTGAAAGCTCGTCGTTGGAAAAAGAAGTGTACGCACTCTCTCATTGTGCCTTGGGATGTTCCATACAATAAGTCTAATATTTTCAAAAGCTCGTTCAGGCGTTCAATCGAACGCATTGGTAGGCTATCGCCGAATGCATCGGTAGGCCTTTGTGCCGAATGGTGTCAACTTGTCTTGAATGAAAACACGTGCTAAAGTTAACATGTCGCGTGCATGCCTAACTAGTCCTACGATGACCCTAGCAATTGAGCGTCCAAACTCGGAATATAGTCCGCACGAGATGGTTATGTGGCACAACTTAGTCCGCGTGTCGCGCACCTCGACTTTTGGTGCAATCGAGTTGCGAGCGATATCAAGTATCGCTCGGCCGGAAACAAAGCTACTTTCACCCCCAGTTTTCGAATTAGAGGTATTTTTGTCATTTTCTAAGTTTTATAATTTTTGGGAATTTTATTTGATTTTATATGATTTTTAGGGATTTGTTTGATTTGATTTGAATTTTTATCCAATTTGAACTTAAGTTGGAGACCCGGGTAGTCTGGACCCTAGTGGGACCCACATACTAGCTGGGCTTGGCCCACATGCCATCCTAACTAGGCTAGAAACCAATAAACCATACTCCCATGGCTTAACTAGTCATTTAGAGACTTAATTAGTCAATTTAGAGTCAAACCGAAACAAACCGAACCAAACCCGAACCGAACCAAACTAAGTTTATTGGGTTAGGGGCTTGATGGGCCTCACCCAAACCCATTAAAACCCCATGGCCGGCCATGATAGGAGCACCCCTCCTCTTTCCTTCACCACAAAGCAACCTCTCTCTCTTCATTCCATTTTCTTTTCTAGCTTCTTCTTCTCTCTCAAGCTACAAATTAGGTATGCCATTAATTCCCATTAAATTCCTCTCTTGTATATATTTTCTTTACAATAAATATAGAGGAGATGATTCTCCACATTTTGCCCATAGAATTTGTAGGTTTCCCTAGAAAACTAGTATAGGGATTTATTTGGGGATTTTTCTTTTAGAGAGGAGTGTATATATATATATATATATATATATATATATATATATATATATATATATATATATATATATATATATATATATATATATATATATATATATATATGTATGTATTTATATATATGTATTTGTGTGTGTGTAGAGGAATGGTGGTGGTGATGGTGTCATGAGAGTGGTGGTGGTGGTGTGTGAGAGTAGTAGTGAGAGTGTGTGTTTGTGTGAGAGTGTGTGTGTGTGTATGTATTTATACATATATAGATATGTATATATATGTGTATAGATATATAGATAGATATATATAGATAGATATATATATATATATATATATATATAGAGAGATGAGAAGGAGAATGAGGGAAGATTAGAAGGAGAATGAGAAGGAGAATGAGGGAAGATTTGAAGGAGAATGAGGGAAGATTAGAAGGAGAATGAGAAGGAGAATGAGAAGAAGATTAGAAGGAGAATGAGAAGGAGAATGAGGGAAGATTAGAAGGAGAAGATTAGAAGGAGAATGAGAAGGAGAATGAGAAGAAGATTAGAAGGAGAATTAGAAGGAGAATGAGGGAAGATTAGAAGGAGAATGAGGGAAGATTAGAAGGAGAATGAGAAGGAGAATGAGGAAAGATTAGAAGGAGAATGAGAAGGAGAATGAGGGAAGATTAGAAGGAGAATGAGAAGGAGAATGAGAAGAAGATTAGAAGGAGAATGATAAGGAGAATGAGAATGAGGGAAGATTAGAAGGAGAATGAGAAGGAGAATGAGAGAAGAATAGGAATAAGGAGAAGGAGAAGAATAGGAGTTTGAGAATGAATCGGATATGGGTTGTAAGAGTTGGTAATGATTAGAAATAGTCGCCTAGACCTAGTCTTGACCTTGGTTGACCACGGTTGACTTTTTAGACCAAAAGTCAACTATGGGTCAACACTTTACCCAATTTAGTCCCAAATTCCATTAGACTTGAACGGCTGACCAAAAGTCAACTGTTAGTCACCATTGACCTAGGATTGACCTAGAGTTGACCAGAGTTGACCCGTTGACCAAAAGTCAACTGTAAATCAACTTTTGACCTAATTTGATACGGGTTGACTTCCAATGTTCTCCTATGACCAAGGTTGACCTAACTAGACCTGTCTTGACCTAGTATGACTTTGTTAGGCTTAATATGACTTAGATTGACCATGTACAATCTAGTTTGACCTTGTTTGACCTAGACTGACTTAGTTTGGCGTGTCTTGACCCATTTTGACTCAGTATGACTTAGTTTCACTTCCAAATCATTATATTGATACAGTATTCCATCTATAGGTCCTCGAGGTACTGTTTTTGGACTCAGTCGATTTATCCATCACATCGTAGGCGAGTACATTCTCTGATAATATTTCTGTTTTATGATATCGTCTTTGTTTCTAGTATTTAGTGTAGATATCTTTGTTCTCTTGACACATTGTTCACACGAATTGGTATTGTCTGGATCCCGTCATAAGATGTTATTCCTCTTATATATGGTATGCCTTGTGCAAGTCTTCCTAGTTCCTTGTGCATGGTATAGACAAGATTCCTGCGAAGGCTAGCTACCTTCTCAGAGAATCACGTGTCATGACGTGTCATGACTGGATCGACTATATTAGTCAGGGATGGGGGTGTTAGCATAGATATGTGATCAATACCCCACAGTATCATTGTATCATCATTGTATAGTGTTAATCATACACTCACGTATGATTAGCCAGGCCAAACATTGTATCAACTTCTAAGCCGATCACATGTTGAAACTAATACTAAACTCACATAGATATAGTTCCAGATTTTTGTACATGATATATACTATTTTTTTGTTCTTACATTCAGTTACAGTCTTGATATGTCTTACCATGATTCATGTACACATTATTTACCTCGTATATTCTCTCTATTTACTGCTATATTTTCAATATCGTCTAACAAGAACTGTTATTTGAGATTTGTGCTCGTTCCATCCTGATTGGATATGTTGACAAAATTTTACAGATTATGGCGAGGAGGATTGTCCTACCTACTACGGTCCTCATGACGTAGTTGGCCTAGACTTGGAGACCCTAGTTCAGCAAGGGTTAGCTCCAGCCGATGGGGCTTTAGAGTAGCTTAGCTGGTTTAGTTTAGTACTGGACTTTGTCTCCAGATTACATTTTGGCTTGTTATTATTTTAGTATTTGTATTAGAGATTGTTGACCCTAGACTTGTATTATTTTTCTGTCGGATCTTCTGGATGATATTTCATATCTTGTTGTCTTTATCTTTCGGTATCATCTATATTTCTTAGATCTTGTGATTGAGTATATTATATTGTCATTGCTTGTCTCCATTCGGAGTTGACCGTTCTCGACAGGTTTTGATATTATAATTGTTGTTAGATAGTAGACCTAGACAGCGTTCCACGCCGTTTCTGCAGTGTGGGCTGGGACGTTGTCACACACTCGTGCCCTTACAGCGGGTGCGGGTCGTGACACATTTTTAGTGTGGCCCATGCAGGTCAGAGTCGCAACTAGTACGATTTCGTAGTGGTGCTCGACTTAGAGTGCTGCTACGAGCCTGCTGTTAGGATATAGGATTAGGCAGTATAGAGAGTTACTCAATCACAGTTAGGACTACTTGAGAAGATTCCTGGGATGACCCTTGAGAATCTCATTATAAACTATCTCGAAATTCGATTCCGGCAGTTTCTGTCTACTTCCTTGTTCATCGTTGAATTTGATTCTTGGTATTCATTATTGACTTGATTTTCTACCAAGATAACATTATGGGCTAGGTTGCCTTAGTCATGGAATCTAGAGTCTTCTACAGCCATATTAGCTGGTTTGGCAATGAGATAGAGTCTGATTTTGGATGTATTTCTCGGGTGTGGGAATTTAAAGTTTTCGCAGCCAAGCTAGCGGCAATACGAAAATTTTAAATACCATAATTCTAGAGGTATGTATATTAGTTGCAGACTCTATGGATTATCGCAGCCATACTTACTGGTGTGACGAAGATTCTGGTAACATGGTTCTGGATAGACGGGTATGATTATCAGATTGCAGAATAGATACCATATAGATGGTGCCCTAGTATAATGGAGTGGAATATCAGTATGGATATTACTTGAGTATTATGGATTAGATAGAGGGAGCTAGGCCACCTGTAGCGCAGCACCGTGCCCCGCACCATCAGAAGGATATACCCCAGAGGGGCAAGGCATTTGCGCTGACAGTCGAGTAGACCGACGCTACGGATGACGGATTAGCAGGTCTTTCTTTCATGTTCTTCTTTCCATCTTGTTGTGTGATTCCATTAGTACCTGTCAAGGTGTTTTGTGCTGTGATAGATAGTATAGTGACCCTGATCACGGCCGTGATATCACGACCAGTAGGACCACAATTTGTATGTTTTAGATATAGTTTTCTTGACCTTGATTGTTGGGGGTTTAACCTAGAAGGAGTATGGCTATCTTAATTTCGAGGACGAAATTTTTTAAGGAGGGTAGATTTGTCACCTCCAGTTTTCGAATTAGGTGTATTTTCGTCATTTTCCAAGTTTTATAATTTTTGGGAATTTTATTTGATTTTATATGATTTTTAGGGATTTGTTTGATTTAGTTTAAATTTTTATCCAATTTGGACTTAAGTTGGAGACCCGGGTAGTCTGGACCCTAGTGGGACCCACATACTAGCTGGACTTGGCCCACATGCCATCTTAACTAGGCTAGAAACCAATAAACCATACTCCCATGGCTTAACTAGTCATTTAGAGACTTAATTAGTCAATTTAGAGTCAAACCGAAACAAACCAAACCAAACCCGAACCGAACCAAACTAAGTTTATTGGGTTGGGGGCTTGATGGGCCTCACCCAAACCCATTAGAACCCCATGGCCGACCATGATAGGAGCACCCCTTCTCTTTCCTTCACCACAAAGCAACCTCTCTCTCTTCATTCCATTTTCTTTTCAAGCTTCTTCTTCTCTCTCAAGCTACAAATTAGGTATGCCATTAATTCCTATTAAATTCCTGTCTTGTATATATTTCCTTTACAATAAATATAGAGGAGATGATTCTTCACATTTTGCCCATAGAATTTGTAGGTTTCCCTAGAAAACTAGTATAGGGATTTATTTGGGGATTTTTCTTTTAGAGAGGAGTATATATATATATATATATATATATATATATATATATATATATATATATATATATATATATATATATATATATATATGTGTATGTATTTATATATATGTATTTGTGTGTGTGTAGAGGAATGGTGGTGGTGATGGTGTCATGAGAGTGGTGGTGGTGGTGTGTGAGAGTGGTAGTGAGAGTGTGTGTTTGTGTGAGAGTGTGTGTGTGTGTATGTATTTATACATATATAGATATTTATATATATGTGTATCGATATATAGATAGACATATATATAGATAGATATATATATAGAGAGAGATGAGAAGGAGAATGAGGGAAGATTAGAAGGAGAATGAGGGAAGATTAGAAGGAGAATGAGAAGGAGAATGAGGGAAGATTTGAAGGAGAATGAGAAGGAGAATGAGGAAAGATTAGAAGGAGAATGAGAAGGAGAATGAGAAGAAGATTAGAAGAAGAATGAGAAGGAGAATGAGGGAAGATTAGAAGGAGAATGAGAAGGAGAATGAGGGAAGATTAGAAGGAGAATGAGAAGGAGAATGAAGGAAGATTAGAAGGAGAATAAGAAAGAAAATGAGGGAAGATTAGAAGGAGAATGAGAAGGAGAATGAGGGAAGATTAGAAGGAGAATGAGAAGAAGATTTGAAGGAGAATGAGAAGGAGAATGAGGGAAGATTAGAAGGAGAATGAGGGAAGATTAGAAGGAGAATGAGAAGGAGAATGAGAAGGAGAATGAGAAGGAGAATGGGGGAAGATTAGAAGGAGAATGAGAAGGAGAATGAGGGAAGATTAGAAGGAGAATGAGAAGGAGAATGAGGGAAGATTAGAAGGAGAATGAGAAGAAGATTAGAAGGAGAATGAGAAGGAGAATGAGGGAAGATTAGAAGGAGAATGAGAGAAGAATAGGAATATGGAGAAGGAGAAGAATGGAAGTTTGAGAATAAATTAGATATGGGTTGTAAGGGTTGGTAATGATTAGAAATAGTCGCCTAGACCTAGTCTTGATCTTGGTTGACCACGGTTGACTTTTTAGACCAAAAGTCAACTATGGGTCAACACTTTACCCAATTTAGTCCCAAATTCCATTAGATTTGAACGGCTGACCAAAAGTCAACTGTTAGTCACCATTGAACTAGGGTTGACCTAGAGTTGACCAGAGTTGACCCATTGACCAAAAGTCAACTGTAAGTCAACTTTTGACCTAGTTTGATACGGGTTGACTTCCAATGTTCTCCTATGACCAAGGTTAACCTAACTAGACCTGTCTTGACCTAGTATGACTTTGTTAGGCCTAATATGACTTAGATTGATCATGTACAATCTAGTTTGACCTTGTTTGACCTAGACTGACTTAGTTTGGCGTGTCTTGACCCATTTTGACTCAGTATGACTTAGTTTCACTTCCAAATCATTATATTGATACAGTATTCCATCTATAGGTCCTCGAGGTACTGTTCTTGGACTCAGTCGACTTATCCATCACATCGCAGGCGAGTACATTCTCTGATAATATTTCTGTTTTATGATATCGTCTTTGTTTCTAGTATTTAGTATAGATATCCTTGTTCTCTTGACACATTGTTCACACGGATTGGTATTGTCTGGATCCCGTCATAAGATGTTATTCCTCTTATATATGGTATGCCTTGTGCAAGTCTTTCTAGTTCCTTGTGCATGGTATAGACAAGACTCCTGCGAAGGCTAGCTACCTTCTCAGAGAATCACGTGTCATGACGTGTCATGACTGGATCCACTATATTAGTCAGGAATGGGGGTGTTAGCGTAGATATATGATCAATACCCCACAGTATCATTGTATCATCATTATATAGTGTTAATCATACACTCACATATGATTAGCCAGGCCAAACATTGTATCAAGTTCTAAGCCGATCACATGTTGAAACTAATACTAAACTCACATAGATATAGTTCCAGATTTTTGTACATGATATATACTATTTTTTTGTTCTTACATTCAGTTACAGTCTTGATATGTCTTACCATGATTCATGTACACATCATTTACCTCGTATATTCTCTCTATTTACTGCTACATTTTCAATATCGTCTAACAAGAACTGTTATTTGAGATTTGTGCTCGTTCCATCCTGATTGGATATGTTGATAAAATTTTACAGATTATGGCGAGAAGGATTGTCCTACCTACTACGGTTCTCATGACGTAGTTGGCCTAGACTTGGAGACCCTAGTTCAGCAAGGGTTAGCTCCAGCCGATGGGGCTTTAGAGTAGCTTAGCTGGTTTAGTTTAGTACTGGACTTTGTCTCCAGATTATATTTTGGCTTGTTATTATTTTAGTATTTGTATTAGAGATTGTTGACCCTAGACTTGTATTATTTTTCTGTCGGATCTTCTGGATGATATTTCATATCTTGTTGTCTTTATCTTTCGGTATCATCTATATTTCTTAGATCTTGTGATTGAGTATATTATATTGTCATTGCTTGTCTCCATTCGGAGTTGACCGTTCTCGACAGGTTTTGATATTATAATTGTTGTTAGATAGTAGACCTAGACAGCGTTCCACGCCGTTTCTGCGGTGTGGGCTGGGACGTTGTCACGCACTCGTGCCCTTACAGCGGGTGCGGGTCGTGACAGCTACACTTAGAGTGTATATCGATAGGAACGCTATCGAGTTCATATTTAGGCGTGCACGGAAGATTGATTTAGACTGGGAGGAACGGGCAAACGCACGATTGAACATGTCGATTAGGAATCGAATAATCTTTTGAGGATTGATAGAATAACTTGAACCCGAGTGGTGTATGTGACGGCGTAGAAATTGTTCGATCAAGACTAAAGGATTTACGGATAGAATGAGTGTGTCGGCAAGCGATGGTATCGCACAAAGCCTTAGAACGCGTCACGCTTAGTTGGTCGTGACTTCGAATGTCCCGAACGAGATGTCGTTCGGATAACTTGTCAATGGGCAACGCGTATTAGGAAATAATTCAGAACAATGAATGAAAATAAATGGTCTTGATTGAGAAAACTTAGAGGATCGCACGTACGATTTCGGATTGATTCAAATGAAATGTGACTTGAGTTTTGAACAACGATCTTGAAACGAGCTTGAGGAATAACGATCGAACTTGATCTTGAATATCGAAAAAATTATGGAATATCCAGTTCGGACAATAGGATCAGTCGTACGACTCGAAATTGGTTGCAAAGGAAGATCGTCAGGTTACGCATATCGTCGATGGTATTGAGGCGTATCAAAGATCGATATACGATAACTCGGGGGTACTCTGACTCGGCGAATGATGATCGTGCAAATGTTATTGTTCTGACGGATGCTATACTCGGGATATTGAAACATGTCGAAAAAAATATAGACGTGGCTCGAGGATTTTCTGGTTGAATGAATGACGGTCGGACTATCGAATAAAGATCTCGGCTTGGATGAAAATGAAATGTTTGGATTGCTTCGACGATAACCCCAACGTCGACATTCTTGTCTTATGCGAGCACAACTCCAGCCTCGTACATGCGTCGCGTCGATTAGGGCGATCACTCCGCGTGAGCGCTGATATGGTGATTCATACAGCGGGGGTGATTGAACTAGCATGGCGTGGCAATTTGTGTGCTTCGACTTGTGGTGACGCGAAGGTGAACTTGAGAATGACTTGGTGTGCTTGATGATTGAGCTTGAGGATTACGTAGGTCCAATCTGCGTATCGAGAATGAATTAGTCTGGACTCAAATAAGAGTTACGTCCCGATGAGAATGATTATTCTGCGGGTGCGTTGCATGGTGATTCATGAACTACCATGGATAATCGGACTCGCGTGAGATTGGGGTACAACATATTGTCAAAGCTAGACGACCTCGTGATCGAATACATGAATTGGTTAGAATTGGTGAGTTGAATGGATTCGAATACGCGCAACGAATGCATTGATGCGAATAGGTGATCGTGCTCGATGTTTAGAAATCTGAGTGACGCGAGCTTGGGTAGAAAATCCCGTACTACCGACTTTGGTTTGACCCTAGGATTGGGGTCAGTGTTGACATTATTGTTGGGGAACTATGATTCCAATCCTGACATTGATTTAGCCTTGAGAAATGGCCTAGCGGTTAGGCGAGACGTCCAGTTTCAAGGGTTTGCAATCAAAAGATTGATCTTGAGGATTGACATGGATGGATTGAATGGTGCAAGAATAGGAAAACCCTGCTCCCGAGATTCGACTGACATGCATATATTTCAGGGACGCCTGAGTATGTGCACGATGCGACTCGAGTGAGAATGACGAGTTCTCTATCATGCGGCTTGGTGAATGCATGTATTGTGGGGACGCCTGGAATGCGTGCACGATCCAGCCAAGTGATACGTTGAGTTCAAGCATGACTTGAAGAATGGAAGAGTGTCAAAAACTTGAAATCGTGTTAAAAGAAAGGAATGATACTAGTACGTACGAGCGTGGCTCGGAATCAAAGAAACGTGTGAGCGGAGTGTGTGTGAACGACAACGAGATTGGCCCTAAACAAGTAAATGATATGGAATCGATATCGTGCAAGTAAAAGTTGGTGTAACGAATTAGACCATTGATAGGAAGATATACTCGATGATAGTGCAATACTTGGTCTTGAATCGGACGAAAATTACTTAGACTTGGTCGACCCCGCTAAGAAGAAATCATACTGATTTCGTGGACAAGAACGCTTGAGAAGCAAATCGGGTCATCTCGATGACCGAGATAAACGAAAGTGAGTTTGCCTCAGCCTACGACCCTCGTATTTAACGAATTACAACGTGCCTCGTGCGACCATTTCAGTCCCATGACACGAAGAAATAGCAACCAAGACAAAGAAACACTTGAATTGAATAAGTACCATCAACTCTGAAATGAATGAAAAGTTATTCAATAAAATCGACCAAACGTATGCGACACGGAACTTAGAAAGGTATCGAGTATAGTTCGATGCCATCGAACAGTAAAGCCATTCGATAGAAATTGTCTAAGAAATACGACGACACGAGTTAAGGAATGGTAGGATGACCTGCACTCAGGAAGTCTCGAGGATGAGACTTATTTTGAGTGGTGTATTATGTAACGACCCGCTCCACCCTAGAAGAACGCCGATTCAAACGGCAAGTGCAACGACTCGAACGAGCCGTCGACCCGAAGAGTTGGCATCGACCTGATGGAGAATCGATGCAAGGCTTATGTTGGCCCGTCAAGACGAATCCAGACTTAGACTTTCAAAGGCGCGCTCGGAGTATCGCTCGGCCGATGCGAACATCGCTAAGGTGGGTGGCTCCGATAAAATCGTCTTTGCTTAGCCTAGACACATGACAATATGGACACTATTGCTAGAATCGCTAGGCGATAACACCGCACATGCAAATAAATGAATGACTCATTGCACCTAGCTAAGGGAATAATCCTATCTTGTATGCTTGTTTAGAACATGGAAAAGAACTCGGCAAATATAGAAACTCTCGCACCGCGCTCTACGCTCGTGCTAAAGCACAAGCTTACATTCAAGTTTCCTGTGCGTTCAATAATAAAACAATAAACGGTTTACAACAAAGAAACGGAAGACTATCGACATAGTCGTTCCGAGTAGAGTATAGCAATATTAAAAGTCTTCGGGACCGATGGGTCGCCAAGGTAACTCCCGTACGGGGAGTTACGTAATGAATGAATGAATGAATGAATGAATGAATACGTAAAAAATAAATAAATGAACGAACAAGTGAAAGAAAGAAATGAAAGAGTGAATAAAAGATAAGACATGAAAGACGTTAGCGACAGGTATGACGGGCACGTGCAACGGGGCTCGCTACCTGCGCTGTACGGATGCCAACCTGGTCGATAACGTATTAT
This sequence comes from Iris pallida, assembly GCA_029216955.1. Classification (NCBI taxonomy): domain Eukaryota; kingdom Viridiplantae; phylum Streptophyta; class Magnoliopsida; order Asparagales; family Iridaceae; genus Iris; species Iris pallida. The sequence goes on along the minus strand of JANAVB010043216.1, from coordinate 1,115,977 downwards.
GGCTCAAAGACAGCCGTTAAGTTAAATGATAAGTCAATACGAAATGGTCGTGGACAAACGACACGGGCGAGGGGGGGAATATCGTGACCGTCATGAGGAAGGATTCTGCGACATGGGCGATGGGAGGGAATACCGTGGCCGGCCTAGGCAAAATTAGACATGGGGCTTACGGGCTGCTTGAGTGGGGGCTCGGCCACTCAAGAAGACGTAAGGCCAGGCATTTCAAGAGACTATCAAGGTGTACCAGCCATCACGCTTCGATAGGTGAGAATGTCCAAGTGATATGTCCAAAATGGCTTGTGATGCCAGCGATCCATGCATGTAGATTAAGTGGACTATGCTGGTGGCAATCCACGTGCAAGTCCTTACATTGAAATAAGTAGTCTAAGTTAACTAAATGAAGTCACTCCTGAACATGCTTGAAATGTAACATCCTGAACATGTTCGAAATGTAACACTCCTGAACATGCTCAAAATGTAACACTCCTGAACATGCTCGAAATGTAACACTCCTGAACATGCTCGAAATGTAACACTCCTGAACATGCTCGAAATGTAACACTTCTGAACATGCTCGAAATGTAACACTCCTGAACATGCTTGAAATATAACATCCTGAACATGCTCGAAATGTAACACTCCTGAACATGCTCAAAATGTAACACTCCTGAACATGCTTGAAATGTAACACTCTGAACATGCTTACGACGTGCTAGAACATGCCTACGACGTGCTAGAACCTGAGGCAGGGACACGCCCTTAACATTGAATGTTTACATGAATCACGTTAAGTTACTATATGTGAATTGTTGACTAACTTGGTTTACTTTGGACAGGGAAGGCCGGACGGTAAGTATGGGTAAGTCGTGCATGCATTTCCATGTAGACACTTGAATTCAGCAACACGAGATAGGTCATGATATGTGCCATGAAATTGACCCTAAGGCAAGATTAGAAAGACAATGAATGATAGACGATGCACAAAAGTAAATGGAACATGTTTGGTAATGATTACATTGTGGGCGAGCTAGCCTCCCTACCAGTGCATAACAATGTACTGATAACCCCACAGTCTGCTTGCAGGATGTAGGAGACGTCATCGGGTGCGGAGCTTCCCTCGAACGTGCTAAGGTGCGGAGCTATCTCTGGAGCCTTGGAGCGTTGCAAGGAGCTGAAGCACCATATACAGGACATAATGTATCGGAACATCGCCATGAATCATTCCATGTTGTAAGCCACTTGGCACGCCTTTTATGTTTCAGAGAGAGAGAGAGAGAGAGAGAGCTTGAGCGACTTGTAAACTCGGCCTAGCGCCGCTTGTAACTTCTTGAATATCAATAAAGAATTTGAATTCGCTTCAATTTGTGTTCATTTACTTTCCGCTGCAAATGGGAACACTCTGTACGACTCTGTGGCCTAGCTCAAATCGGCCGTTTTTGGACTTGGCCTTGCACGGGCGCAACCTAGGCCCGTGCGGCATCACGCCTTAGCGAAGACGATCGCTCCTACGGGAGCGGGGCGTGACACATGAGGCCCCACGTCGCCCCGATTGCAGCCATCGTGGTCTTTGCCGTGTCCGCCTCCGCCGGGCTCGGGTCCCTGGCGCTGGCCCGGTGCCTGCACGCCTACGTCGAGAAGGCCAGGTTCGGAGGCCGCGTCTCCGTCCGAAACTCCCTGGCGCTGGCCCGGTGCCTGTACGCCTACGTCGAGAAGGCCGGGTTCGTGTCCGTGCCATTATGGCACGGGTTATCCACTAGTACCATTGATATACCGCGGCATATCGTCGGTGTACTTTCTGCATGCTGCCAATGACTCATCCATTGATTAATAACCAAGCCATTCTTGCACCTAGTAGTTTCTTGGTTTTCTTTCCAAGGGCTGTGATTGACCTATAGGGAATGTATCGACGAGATGGCAGCATCCTAGCGGCTCCCTCTTCCCACTCTCTTCTATCTATCGAAACTCATTAAATCTTTCTTTCTTTATCTTTTTTCTCTTTTTCTTCCCTCTCTTTATTTTTCTCCTTGTTCTCTCCTCTTGGGCTGAGCATAAGGCTTGCTTAGGAGCTTGGATTTGTGATCTCCCTAGTAGGAGCTTAGGTTTGTGGCTTGGAATCTACTAAAGGTAAGTACATCTTACTCTAAGTGAAAACAACATGATTTTCTTTCTATATTATTTTTCTTTGGTATATCGCAAACATTTGTGGTAGAAAAAAATGTTTCTCCAAATTCTTTTTCTTTTTTTTATTTATGGCTTGGTTCTGAGTAGATATAGGTTTTTAGGTGGTATCATGTGATAACATAGTGGAAACCTTGTATCGATTGCGATACATTAGTTTTCTCTTGCAAACTTAGACGATAACATAGTGGAAACCTTGTATCGATTGCGATACGTTAGTTTTCTCTTGCAAACTTAGACACATGTGCCACAGGAGACCCATCCCTAGCTTTATATCTTTGTTGATTTTGAGATTGGTGGAATCGGTGCAAGTTTTGATTTTCGAAAACCCATTGTTTCCAAGCTTTTCTAAAATTGTTCATCCAAAATGGCATACCACGGTATACCGCTAGTATACAACGCTATACTATTTTGGCCTGGTGTGGTAAAACATGTTGTATTTTCTCGGTATACGGCAGTATACTGCTGTTATACCGTCCAAACACCCAAGTTTGCCTTTTTTTTTTTTTTAATTTTGTTTAACCGTTTTGATTTTTATGTTGTAGCACGAGTTCATATTATTTACGACACCCTGGAATAAGCTATCTGATGTGTGCTTAACCTATTGCATCTTGGCATTGGACAATCAAGTGTGAGTATTGTCCAGTTTATCATGTGTTGTGAGTTACGATGAGTTCGTCAGTGATAACTCGTGAATAGAATGCATTGGGAGGGGAGGATTGTGCTACCTCTCACTCTGCTCGCTAAGGGCCTCATGAGGCATGGACAACCGCGATTGGCGTAGGCTCAATGACCTATCAAGTTCATGTGTTGTGGTACTTTCTGTTTGTTCGTATGTTATGTTTATATGTCTCTGGCTTATGACATTGCTATGTTTCAAGAACTTACCCGTTACCTTTGATGATCCGAGTTGCTGCAGTGTAGGTGGTAACTAAGTTCTTCTGACATGCATTCATAGTAATTCAGGTTCGTGAACCATAGATAGCCCATAATATATATGCAAATAGAGACAAACTTGTTAAAAGAAAAAAAAGATTTCATGAAAGATGTCTGACGAATAATAATAACATAATTAAACTACAACCAGTTCCATATGCATTGAGTGATCACACGAAGCCTCTCATTATTATCACGCCGGAGCTTGACATTCAACTAAAGGAAAATAAGGAATGTACGAGTGTACGTGAGACTGAGGGAGGATTTGGTTGAGAGAAGAATATATTGTTTTCGTGGACAAGAGTTTGTGCCATGTAACTCATGTTGTAATAAAAGAAGTAAAGTTACAATTTATTTGTAACATGTTATAAAAGTATATGACTATAAGGACAAAACATCTATAAAATATTTAGAATGTGACGTCACATATCACAGCTGCAGGTAGCATTGACCGGGTTATTTCTAAATACGTTTGTACCTATTTTGGTCATTGTTTTCGTTGTTTTAAAAATAAAAAACATCCTCCTGGATGCTTAATTTTTAACTTATTTTTTTCTATGCATCAGGGGATACAAACTAATTAACTCTATAAATCAGGAGATGTTCTTTATTTTTAAAACAACATGAACAGTTACCAAAATGCGTACAAATCATGGAAGGTACAACTAATTAACTCAGCATTGACATCACATCTTAATTTGTCAGAGTACGAACTAATGTCAGAAAAGTAGACTAGTGTTGGGTTTAGAACGATTGATATGTGGTCGGCTTGTTATCAAGACGACTGATCTATTTTAGACCGTGTTTAGTAAAAGAAATTGGAAAAATTTGAATGGCACCCCACATTTGTTACGCTTATTTAAGGTGCACCCCACATGATTACATTAATGCATAACACCCCCCACTTTGGACGGTTTCTGTCTAAAACTAACGGTCAACCCCGTTGACCCATTTTTTTTGACGAAAATACCCCCCATCACCATCATCATCATCATCATCAACTCATCACCACCACCATCCACCATCATCAACGCCCCCTCCCGCTCCGCCCCCTAGCCCCCACCGTCGCGCGCTGCTGCTGCCGCCGCGCGCTGCTGCTGCCGCCGCGCGCTGCTGCTGCTGTCGCCGCCGCGCGCTGCTGCTGCTGCCGCTGCCGCCGCCGCCGCACGCTGCTGCTGCTGCCGCCGCCGCGCGCTGCTGCTAGGGGGCGGAGCGGGAGGGGGGGGGGCGGAGCGGGAGGGGGGCGGTGATGATGGTTGATGGTGGTGGTGGTGATGATGATGTTGGTGATGGTGGTGGTGGTGATGGCCGGGGGGGTGGAGGGGGGCGGTGCGGCGAGGTCGGGTAGGGGGTGGGGGAGAGCGGCGAGGTCGGGGAGGGAGAGGGGAGAGCGGCGACGCCGTGGAGGGGGCCGAGCACGGCGGGGGGCGAAGGACGGGCAGCCACGTGTGACAGGAAGGGGGAACACAAAAGGAGACAAGGGCATTTTCGTCAAAAAAAATTTGATCGTTAGTTTTAGACAGAAACTGTCCAAAGTGGAGGGTGTTATGCATTAATGTAATCATGTGGGGTGCACCTTAAATAAGCGTAACAAATGTGGGGTGCCACTCAAATTTTTCTAAAGAAATTTCAATCTATTTCTTGTATTCTTTTTTTCAAATTTATTTAGAATCTTTCTTATTAGAATTTATTAAAATAGTAGAAACAAATTTATTCTTATAATAATAATTAATATTGAAAGAATTTTTTTTTGTGATTTTAGTTTTTTAAAAATTAAAAATTTAGTTTTTTTAAATTTTAGTTTCAGTTGTCGTATATTGGTGTTAGAAGAGGAATCGAGTGGACTTCAATTGAGGATTTTGAAGCAATGCTCCTGAAAATTTCTGTGTCTACTCCATGCATGTGCTGACAGGAATGCCAAGATTACTCAGTTCACTAGACATATATACTATTTGTTGGCCCCTTGACGAACAATCGATGGAAAAAACAGGAGTTCAGAAACAATTGTAAAGACAATGTTTCTGGCAACAACACCCTAAAGAAGGTGAAGTTGTTTTACGAGAATCTAAAAAGATTATTTCATAATATTTCTCGAAGGCAACAGAACCGTATAACTTCTAAAGAGAAGCGACGGTATTCTCGAAGGCAACCGAACCGTATTACTTCTAAAGAGAAGCGACGGTATTCTCGAAGGCAACAAGAGATGATCAACAACAGTTGAGTCTCAGATTCTCGAAGGCAACAGAAAGAGGGAGGAAGAAGAAGAACGGATCTCGCTGGGGTGTAGAACACCGGCGCTCAAAGCTATACCCGCAGTACGGATAAGCTCCCAGGAACCAGCAAGTTCAGGAGAACTTCTGGAACGCTCGTAAGTCAATATTTGAGACTTGAACGGACTTCCTGGACTTAACAGACTCCCTCAACTCTCTTTTTGGTGCATCTTTCAAAGGAGGCCAAGGGGCTCTATTTATAGAGTGGAGTTGAGACTTCACCTCTTCTCCTATCCGATGTGGGACTAAAATACCAATACTCAAAAATAGAGTTTGATATTTTAGATCATCCCACAGTCAGCATAGAAGTGTGCCAGTCCACGCCTACCCCCCGAACACTCCCGTGCATGCACGAGACATCCTGGAGTCTGTGTCCGAGTCCGAGTCCGCACAACAAAAATTAACTTTCATCCTTGTTGGATTTAATCCTTTTTCCTTCTAGAAAAATACTTCCACATGGCACAAACTTGTGCCCCACTACACCTCATGTGCACACCTCAACACAAGCAATGCATTATATTGAGATAATCACCATTTGGTGTAGCCGATGTGGGACTATCTTTTCTAGTCCAAAGGCAAAAACACCAACAATCCCCCACATATCTCAATATATGGGTTGAGCGTTCCCCACAGTGATTGTCCATCATGCATTAGGAGAGATGTCGCTACGACTTGAATCTTCCCGCATAGGTTAAATAACAGCATGATACAAGAATGGACTAAGCCTTGAATTCTGCACCATAACTGCAATTCTTCCTACTCACATAATGACATCAACTGTGCTTCTGGCTGCACATTGAAGGCCTTGTGCCAGCCTGGTTTCAGTGTATAATTTTGGGCGTCTACAAGCTTACCCTCAAGAGACGGCCTGATATCTCTTTCCATACACTATAGGTGAGTTCTTTATAAAGAGTCATGGCATGAAGCATTGCGCTTCTTTGCGGTGCTACGCCGCTATGACATGGCTTAAAGCCGATGCTTTACCCCACCTGGGTACCTCATCATAGTGTCATACTACTGTAGCATGAGGTCACAAGCCCCTTTGTAGTGCCAAACTACCCAGCATGAAGCCTTGCGCTTCCGTGCGGTGTTACGCCGCTATGACATGGCTTGCGAAGCCGAGGCTTTACCCTACCCGGTACCTCTTCGTGGTGTCATGCCACTGTAACATGAGGACATCGTCCTCTTTGTAGTGCTGTCTACCTCTCTTTATTACGATTATCATACAGCATTAGGCTACCTGCCTATTTGCGGTGCTACTCCGCTGTGACTTAGCTTGCAAAGCCGAGGCATTATCCCTACCTGGGAACCTCATGGTGGAGTCACCCCACTGTAGCATGGAATTTCACTCCTTGTAGTGCTGCTCTACCGTGCTTCCTGTAAAGCACACCAGGCATTCACTCTGCCTGAGAACTCATTAAGGCGTTTAAGCCAACCTTCCCACAGGATCCGTTTTCCGCAGAAAACAATAGTAGACAACAGTGGTTGTAGGTCCGTAACCTCTCCATGTCACATAGGACAAGTACCCACCGTTCCTGATATTCTTCTGGTTAATAGTCCTCCCTTGAACCAAAAGCTAGATGCCTAGTAGATTTCTCTTTGAACTAATAGCATAAAACTTTATGGTAGGAATGTAATAACACAATATCAGAATGCCTTCAAGCCCATTTTACAAGCTGTGTCATCGACCAGCTGGCGCTAGAGGCCCTTGGTGAACGGATCCGCCAGGTTCTCCTGACTCCGAACATCAATCACTGCAATAACACCTATCTTGATAAGATCGTGTACAGTTCTGTGCTTCAACCGCACCGTTCTCTTCTTTCCGTTGAAGAGTTCATTTGATGCCACTGCTGCTGCCGCCTGGTTGTCACAGTATATCGGTATTGCCGGTATCTGAGCTCCAACCACCGGAAGATCATACATGAGCTCCCGAAGCCATTCTGCTTCATCTGCAGCAGCATCCAATGCAAAGAATTCAGATTCCATGGAGGAGCGAGATAACATAGTTTGCTTCTTCGACTTCCACGATATAGCAGCTCCGCCCATGGCGAATACGAATCCACCTGTGGAATACTCGCTATCCATATCTGAACACCAGCTAGCATCACTGAAGCCTTCCACTACTAACGGATCTCCGCTGTAGAAAAGTGCATATGTCTGAGTTTTCTTGAGATATCTCATAACACGCTTCACAGCTTTCCAGTGCTCAACGCCTGGATTGCTAGTGAACCGACTCAGCATTCCCACTGCAAAAGCTATGTCAGGCCTTGTGGCAGTAGTAGCGTACATCAAGCTTCCGATGATGCTAGCGTACTCCAACTGCCTGACGCTTTCCCTCAAATTTGGCTCCAGCTTCTGATCACTCAGGTACGGTGTATCAAATAAAAGGAAGATCTTGATACCCGTAGCGAGTGAGCATTTTCTCAATATAATGAGATTGTGACAGCGCTATTCCAGTGCTTGTCCGGATGATCTTGAGCCCCAAGATTACGTCGGCATCCCCCAAGTCCTTCATACTGAACTTGGTCGAGAGGAATTTCTTTGTCTCTGTGATGCAGCTTAAATCCGTACCTAGGATTAGCATGACGTCCACGTATAGACAAACGATTACTCCTCTTCCGTCAGCAAACTTCGTATAGACACACTTGTCTGTTTCACTGACCCTGTAGCCATTTGACCTTATCACCTTGTCAAACTTCTCATGCCACATTTTGGGAGCTTGCTTCAAACCATACAGAGACTTCATCAACTTGCAGACTTTGTCTTCCAGACCTCTGACGACAAAACCTTCTGGTTGTTGCATGTAGATCTCTTCGTTCAGCTCGCCATTAAGGAATACCGTTTTCACATCCATCTGATGTATCACCAGCTTGTGTATTGCTGCTAAAGCAATTAACAATCTGATAGTTGTCATCCGAGCTACTGGAGCATAAGTGTCAAAGTAGTCGATCCCCTGCTTCTGAGCAAACCCCTTGGCCACTAGCCTGGCCTTGAACTTGTCAATGGTTCCATCTGCTTTTATCTTCTTCTTGAAGATCCATTTGCATCCGATAGGTCTTGCTCCTTCTGGTAGGTCGACCAATACCCATGTGTTATTGGAGGTGATTGAGTCAATCTCGTTGTCAATCGCCTCCTTCCAGAATATAGCATCTCTGGTCTTCATCGCCTCATCATAGGTAAGCGGATCTGCTTCCACATGATAGGTGACGAAGTCATCTCCGAAGTCTTTCGGCCTCCTCGCTCGCTTAGTTGACGGCCCAGCAAGTTCTGGTTCAGCTGGTGTCTCCTCGACAACAGCTCCATCTTGGACTACTGGTTCGATAAAGACCTCTGTCTGCTTCGCACCCTCATTATTCTCCGAAATGTCCGCGAGAACAATGTTCTTGTGCCTTGCAAACTTTTCTTCAAAATATTCAGCATCGCGAGATTCGATGATATGATTTGACTCGATATCAAGGAATCTCCGAGCATCACTCTTCTCGGCATACCCCAGGAAGATCGCCTTCGTAGTCCTTGTCCCCAGCTTCTGAATCTTCAGATCCGGAAGCTTCACATAAGCCAGACACCCCCACACTCGAATGACATTCAAGTTAGGTCTGACTTTGAACCAGAGTTCATGAAGAGTTATGTCGGAAGTTGCATATGGCACTCTGTTCAGAATGAACGTTGCCGTTAGTGCAGCTTCTCCCCAGTAATACTTTGGAAGACCCGTAGTCAACAGCATGGAGTTCATCATCTCTGTCAACGTTCTGTTCTTCCTTTCTGCTACTCCGTTGGATTGAGGAGAGTACGGAGCCGTTGTCTCATTTAAGATTCCATGTTCTTTGCAGAATGATAAGAATTCATGAGACCGATACTCCCCGCCTCGATCACTCCTTAACCTCTTGAGTTGTTGTCCAGTTTGCCGCTCAGCCTCGGCCCTGAACTCCTTGAACTTCTCGAATGCTTCGTCTTTAGACTTTAGCAAGTAGACGAAAGCATACTTTGAGAAGTCATCGATGAAAGTAATGAAATACTTCATCCCGGCCTTTGTAGAGAATTGTTTAAAGTCACAGATATCTGAGTGAACCAACTCCAGAAGATCTGTGCTTCGATGGACCCTGTGGAAGGGTTTCCTAGTGATCTTCGTCTGAGCACATACTTCGCATTTCTCTACCTTACCCCCACACTTGGAGATAAGTCCTAGACTAGACATTCTGTTAATTCTTTTACAATGAACATGTCCTAGCCTATTATGCCACAACTCAAGAGAATAATCAGAAAAAGTGATAGCATTTATATTATCATGCTGGGTTACAACAAGCTGAATCTTGTACATTCCTTCAGTCTGAAAAGCTTTCCCGAAGAAAGTACCCTTCTTGGACATCACCATTTGGCCAGCATTGATGTCCATCCTCAAGCCTGCGTTGCAGAGCAGGCTCCCAGAGATCAGGTTCTTTGCGATTGCAGGAACATGCTTCACACCTTGAAGCGTCAGAATGTTCTCCGATGTAAGCTTCAGCTCCACCGTCCCGATCCCCCGTACTTCAGCTTGTGCCTGGTTCGCCATCATGACTTTCTCGGAAGTAGGCTCATAGGAGACGAACCAGTCCTTGTCTGAACAGACATGACATGTCGCGCCAGTGTCTATCTACCAGTCCAAGTCTGCCCCCACAGTTGCAACCTGTGCTATCATGGTAACCTGATTAGTAACCAAAGAAACCTTGTTAGGCTCACCTTGCTCTTTGGGCTTGGACTTGCATTCACTTTTATAGTGACCCTTCTTGCCACAGTTGAAGCAAGTCACATGGGACTTGGACTTCTGTTGCTTGAATCCTGGACCCTTCACTTTCAGATTCGAGAAGTCCTTCTTCTTGTGGTGAGAAGCCGCCTGCTTCCCTTTGTTCTCTCTGGTGGCTTGAACCAGATTCGCCTTTGCTAGTTGCTTGGACAGGGCGTCCAACTTCTGTTGAGAGCGCATTTCGTCCTCAACATGAATCTCACTGAGGAGATTATCCAGGCTAATCTCCATCTTCTTCCTATGCATCCTTGCATAGATGTCGCTCCATCCTGGAGGAAGTTTTGCCACGATCCCTCCAACGACGAACTTGTCGACGAGGGGCATGCTATCGTCCTCCAGTTTCTGGCCCAGCTTCAGGAACTCTTTCACTTGGGGCAGCATGGTCTTCTCGTCTTCAAAGACCCATTTGTGGTATTTTTCAACCATGAACATCTTCGACCGGGCCTCGTCGTCGTCATACAGCTTCCCCACGGACTTCCAGATCTCTTTGGCAGAAGTCTTCTTTGTGTAGGACTCGGCCAGAGAGTCTTCCATGGAATTCAGGATCAGCAGCCTGCATATGCTGTTATCCTTTTTCCACTTCGTCTGCTTGCTCGTAGCAGCGGCCAGAACAGCAGCAGATCCTGTTGCTGGAACGATTGGTTCTTCCTCATCCAACACGTGATCAACATCCACGAGTTGAAGGTTCAGAGTCACCTTTCGCTTCCAGATCTGGAAGTGTTCACCGTCGAATTTCTCCAACTTGTTAAAGCCGGTATCGACAAGCGAAGCACGAGTGTTTTCCATCGAATCGTATAGCTTTGAGATTGTTGGTCCCTTGACGAACAATCGATGGAAAAAACAGGAGTTCAGAAACAATTGTAAAGACAATGTTTCTGGCAACAACACCCTAAAGAAGGTGAAGTTGTTTTACGAGAATCTAAAAAGATTATTTCGTAATATTTCTCGAAGGCAATAGAACCGTATAACTTCTAAAGAGAAGCGACGGTATTCTCGAAGGCAACCGAACCGTATTACTTCTAAAGAGAAGCGACGGTATTCTCGAAGGCAACAAGAGATGATCAACAACAGTTGAGTCTCAGATTCTCGAGGGCAACAGAAAGAGGGAGGAAGAAGAAGAACGGATCTCGCTGGGGTGTAGAACACCGGCGCTCAAAGCTATACCCGCAGTACGGATAAGCTCCCAGGAACCAGCAAGTTCAGGAGAACTTCTGGAACGCTCGTAAGTCAATATTTGAGACTTGAACGGGCTTCCTGGACTTAACAGACTCCCTCAACTCTCTTTTTGGTGCATCTTTCAAAGGAGGCCAAGGGGCTCTATTTATAGAGTGGAGTTGAGACTTCACCTCTTCTCCTATCCGATGTGGGACTAAAATACCAATACTCAAAAATAGAGTTTGATATTTTAGATCATCCCACAGTCAGCATAGAAGTGTGCCAGTCCACGCCTACCCCCCGAACACTCCCGTGCATGCACGAGACATCCTGGAGTCCGTGTCCGAGTCCGAGTCCGCACAACAAAAATTAACTTTCATCCTTGTTGGATTTAATCCTTTTTCCTTCTAGAAAAATACTTCCACATGGCACAAACTTGTGCCCCACTACACCTCATGTGCACACCTCAACACAAGCAATGCATTATATTGAGATAATCACCATTTGGTGTAGCCGATGTGGGACTATCTTTTCTAGTCCAAAGGCAAAAACACCAACACTATTTGCTAGCAATTTATCAATGACTAAACTATTATATTGGGAACTTAAACATGTTTCTGTTAATATTGATTTAATTCTAGTGACAAACTAAGTCGAAGTTATGACTAGTTTTATGAGGAAATGCACAAGAGATAACTGAGCCACGCATAAATTTGGACTTTGAACCAAATGGGCAGAGGAAGTTTGAATCGACTTTATGGTCATCAAACAACTTCTCAATAACTCATTTTCATCGTCAGACTGAAAATGTCAATGGAAACGAGTTCTTCAAGTTGACCTGAGCGTTAACTTGTACGGAAACTACCATTCATTACGTATTATCCACAAAATAAAAATAAAAATCATTACGTGTTAAATCTATCAGATGCTGACACATTAGTACAAGTTGTACTCTCTCTCATGAAACCACTAAGATTGAGAAAATATTCTTGTAACTATCATGTGATTTGCAACAAACAAAAATACTATACACAAATAAAATATTCTTGGTACACCTACATATAATTCTTAAAGTAATATGTAATCAAAATCACTAGTGCAATGAGATTTATAGTTGACAATAACCTACACATAAATAATTTGATCACACCCTTTCGTTAAATCAAGAGTTGCCGCTCAGTCAACTTGGTTAGCAGTTAGCACACGGATCTATATTGATATAATCAAATGGTTAGTAAAAATAGTGTTACTCGTGAAATTGAATCACTCCATACCTAGACAAAACCGTTCTGCCAGACTGCCAGTACGTAACTTGTTCATGTAGTGTTTGCTCTCCTATCCTCTTAAATGGAGGGTCTGCTACTGCTAGGACAGTCTCAATCGATCCACATTGCTCTATCGCCCTCCTAAGAACCTCAGTCTCCGTCAACGTCGACAACCATGAAGAGGGATATATGTGAGGATCTAAACACGTACGTCGTCCCATCCATTTATAATAGACGCCATCACAGAAGGTCGAACCCCATCTCCTTAAATGAATAACCGAGAGGGACCGACCGCATCTTGAGGCTTGCCCTTGACCATGCGACAAACCCTGCGACCCTTACCTCTCCCATTGACCATGTTGCAACTGATACACTACAGCCACAGTAGGACTAGGCTATAGCCTTTCTGACCAGAGGCCACCTTTTCCCCTATCCCTATTACACTCTTGGGATCATCTAGGATGATTAGACGATAGTAAAGGAAGTGCGTGGTTATCTAGTCAACTTGCCCTTCAACACCATTGTAGGCTGAGGCAAATACTACTACTGATATTTCTTACCTATCTCTATGTTTTCTCCTAGCTTGCTTTTATATATATATATATATATATATATATATATATATAGAGAGAGAGAGAGAGAGAGAGAGAGAGAGAGAGAGAGGCCCGAAGGCCTACAATAAATTCTGAATTGAAGGCCTACAACCCAGTCCGAAGGTTGTAGTGCCTCGCTCCCCAGTCAAAAGCGCTTTATCGACGATCTTATCGGCATTGATTGATTCGGGATAGATTGAATTAAAACCCTTATTTGAATTGGCTCTTCAGAATCAGATCCTACATGTAGTGGATCATGTCTTCATGAAGAGCTCTATATAAGAGTCCATTCCTCAAACATTTCCACTATCCGTTTTCGATGTTGGTTTTCACGTGCTTTCGTTGTTGGTTTTATGACTACATTTTCGTGGATGTTTTTTTTAGTATTTATTTTTTTATTCATCGATTTATGCATTCATATCAAGTTTTGGGGGAAAGAGAGAAGAAAAGTATTGACCCTCTGTAGGTGCGAATGCAGGTGATTGCATATTCGTAGCTTGAGCGGATTTTGAAGACCTCATTCTCTCGATAATTCTCCAACGGTGGATCGCTTGACCCTTCTTTCCTTAGCTCTCTTGTTCTTTATTTAATCAATGATACTTAACGTTGCATGCTTCTTTTATAGAACTGTGAAATGATGGTAATATTGCATGCTTACTTTATATTATGCCAGCTATCATTCTGTGTCAGATAGAGATTGAATCAATGAATGAATGTTGCAAATGTAATATGGAATATATATGTCTATTGATTCCTCGAATGGTAGTAGAACATATTGAGAATGTCAAATTTTGTATAATCTCGTAGACTATGCTTGAATAACTAAGTTCCTTAGTCATGCATGGTCATGGACAACTTGTCACCCTCACTTTTTCCAGTTAGGGGTAAAATGGTAATTTTCTATTTTATAATATTTTTGGGAATTTTATTTCATGAATATTATTATTTAATTATTATAGGAGTCGGGTTCGAATTTCATCGCATTTCGAGTTAATTCGGGACCCCGGTGAATTTCGACTTGAGCTGTAATTAGCCTGTTAGCTAACCATGGCCCACCACACTAAACTTTAGGGTTTAAGAGTTTGGACTAGTCCCCCATGAGTAATTTAGTTTAATTATGATTTTTATTTAATTTTAGCAACTTTCGAAACCAATTTTGGGACTTAACTTAGCCTAGAAGCTAGGGAGGGGCAAACTTGTAATTACAAGTGCCCCTACCTTTGACCACCATGGCTGGTCATATAGACCCCCTCCACCTCTCCATACTTCATCACTAAGTCTTCTTCTTCTCTCTTCATTTCTTTCCTTCAAGCTTCTTCTTCCTCCTTCAAATCTACATTAGGTATGTCATTTAAACCCCCATTTAATTCTCCATTTCATTTATTCTTTCACATAAATTATAGGGGGGACCATTCTCTACATGTTGACCCTAGATTTTATAGGTTTCCTTAAATTCTAGTTTAAGGATTAATTATGGTTTTATTCTTTTTAGAGTGGTATATATATATATATATATATATATATATATATATATATATATATGTATATATATATATATATATACATATATATATATATTCATGTGTATTTATGTGTGTGTATTTATATATGTATTTGTGTGTGTGTAGAGGAGAGTGATAGTTGTGTCATGAGAGTGTGTCCATGTGTGGATGAGAGTGTGTCCATGTGGTTGTGTGTGTGTGTGTATGTTGTGTTGGTAGAGAGGGGATGAGGGAGTGGTGCTTGTGGAAATGTTAGTGGTTAGTGAAGGAATTTGGTAGAGTGGAAGAGAGGAGATATAGAGAGGGAGTTGAGGGTGTTGTGTGGGTGTTTAGTGAGAGGAAGGGGGAGCCCAACCTGCTGTCCCAAACCACCCAAACTGCTGTCCAAAACAGCCCCTAAATTTCCCTCTTCACAGCCCTTGTAAACCCCTATTGGCTGTCCCTTATAGCACCTAAATACTGTCCAAACACAGCCACAGAACATCCATGGGGACAGCACTTGGCTGTCCCCCAAGACCCACATTTTTGTCCCAAAACAGTCCACAAAACCCACTCTATGCAGTCCACTTTTTCCCCACTTGCACATCCCCTTTAACCCCATCATTTGTCCACAATAACCCCTCCAATATCAGTCCTGCACAAGCCCCAAATATCAGTCCACATTACCACTTGAAATCAGTCCCAAACTTACCTTTGTGTGTGTGTGGGTATTGGTGAGTTTGTGTGAGAGCCTAGAGTGTATAGTTAGTGCCTATAGGTTAGCCTATTGTCTAAACTAGTAGGAAAACCTATAGAGAAACCTATGAGTGTGATATAAATATGAGTGTATCATGAGAAGTTAGAAAAGAATTTGAGGTTGGGAGGAAAGATTGAAAGAAGTTGGAAGAATAGAAAAAAGGCTAGAATAGAAAAAGGAAAAAACCGAGTTAGAGGGCGAAACGGAGCTCGGAGTATCGATTGAGTTGAAACTTGGCGTGGGGCATGAATACGTGATTTAGATTTTGCGGGTAGGCTTCCGGGTGGAATTCGGGGTCGTAGGGCGCCCGTATCGCGCCGTATCGGTACGTATCTTGAAATATTCAAGATTTTGACAACGGGCCGTATCGTGGACCGAATGTCCACGTTACCTAGGTATTCTGGTAGATATTATATGTATAGGCTAGTATCATACTACCCTAGGGAGATCGGGTCAAAATATCAAGCGTAGGTAGGCTAACTGGATAGTTGCCGAAGCTAGAATTTTACCCTTTTTAAGGGTAAAATAGGATATTGGCCTACGGCCAAGATATGAGTTTCGAAGTCCAACATGGACTTGGATATGGGTTGTAGAGGTTGGTAATAGTTAGAAATAGTCGCCTAGACCTAGTCTTGGCCCCGGTTGACCACGGTTGATTTTTTGGACCGAAAGTCAACTTTGGGTCAACGCTTTACCCAAATTAGTCCCGATTTCCATTAGACTTTTGTAGTTGACCAAAAGTCAACTATTAGTCACCATTGACCTAGGGTTGACCATGGTTGACCTAGAGTTGACCAGAGTTGACCGGAGTTGACCAGTTGACCAAAAGTCAACTGTAGGCCAACTCTTGATCCCGTTTGACTTTCTTCGACTTGATTTGACCCGTGATGACTGCTATGACCTAGGATTGACTTGGTTAGGCTTAGATTGACTTGATATAACTTGATTTGACCTAGATTGACTTGACAGGACTTAGTGTGACTCAGTGAGACCTAGTTTGACCTAGATTGTATATCATTCATTGTAAATTATTCCTAAACTTGTTTAAACCTAAATTAACTTACAGTATCTCATATTTAGGTCTTCTGATACCGCTCTGAGCATTGATATACCATACAGCTCAGGACAGCAGGCGAGTACATTCACTGATAGTTTTCATTGTCTTGATATCTGCTATATCCGATTCAGTTGTAGTGTCTTACTTGATTCCTAACACGATGGTTCACGGACTAGTATATGTCGGATCCTGTCATGAGATGTTGTTCCCGGGTTACTTGGTATATTGGTACATGACTCGACTTGTTACTTGTACTTGTATAGACATGGACTTGGGAGTGGGCTGATCACCTGTTCTTGAATCCCGTGTCATGACGTGTTATGTCAGGATCCTTTATACTATTCGGGGATGGGGAGTTATTAGTGGTTGCGTGATCAAATTCCCACATTGTTCTACTGTATACATTGTTCATAGATATACCCTCGCCTCACGACGGGTAAAGCCTGACCCTACATCGTTCATAGCTTTCCATGGTGACCGGCCTTACCGTTCTATTGTACTCATTGTTCATAGCCGGTCGGATGGAAAGCCTGATCATGTTTCCCAAGCCGATCACATAACGCTCTAATAATTCAAATCATATTTTATATTTACTTTATCTTATCGTATATCCTGCTCTGTTCTACATTCAGTATTTTCTCACCATGCCATGATATACAGTTACTCACATGCTCTACTTGCCTTTATATTGTACCTTGATTGGAGACTAAGTTCTACTCGGGAGAAGAGTTACAACCCCGGTCCTTGTTTGGTTTAAGGGTTGTAACTCGGCTTCCGAACGGTTCTCAAGTTTTCATATATCTTTGTCTTGTAGTTCATTATACTGTCTCTTATAGAATTTGTCAATTCACATGGAACTGCTGTTAGTGTTTGTACTTGCTCATTTTCCTGACAGGATACCGTTATGATATATTACAGATGACTCTGAAGCGGACTACTCGACCTATTATGGGCTCGAGTCAGATGGAGTAGCCTTAGATCGTGGCCTTATAGTAGAGCCACTAGATTTTGTACTTCCAGAGTAGTGTAGGTTAGCTAGGTTTGACTGGACTGCGATCCAGCTAGCTTATCAGACTGTAGTTCTATATTCTGTTTTGATACCCTGTGATGTATATATCTGGGCTTGTATTGGACTCTGCACTTATTTACTCTTTCATCTATCATATGTCTTTCCTCTGAGCTATCTACCTTAGTTTTATTCTGTGATTGAGACTGTATTGTTATGTCACCTCCATTCGGAGAGTATATACTGTACAGGTACATTTTAACTGTTAGTCGTAGGCATTTACAGACCCTATATACAGCGTTCTACCGCCGATACTGCGGCGTAGGCTGGACGTAACCACGTGCTCGTGCCCCTCTTCAGGGTGCGGGTCGTGACACAACTTGTGCATAAGATTTTAGTTTTGTGAACGGTTGTCGAGGCCACGGGAACGATTCGGCTTAGGAGGAACTGTAGGACCGATTGTAGGAACGAGTTGTAAAACGTAATACTCTAGAGGGGGGTGAATAGAGTAGGCAGCAAAAATTAGCTAATTAAAAAATGTTAGTAACAAGATCACAGATAATATATCACAAGATGAAAAGTAGAGAGTAGAGAGCAAACGCAAACACAAGGATGTATACTGGTTTCCCTCTTGTGAGGACTAGTCCAGTCGGAAGTGTCACGCCCCAGAACCAGAATACTGGAGAGCGGGGGCAGACATAGCCAGCTACGTATAACGGAATGGAATCCACACCGCTATACGGTCACGGCTGTCTAGATATGTGAGGGTTTCACTACAATCCATCAGTCTCTTAAGGTCATAAAATAGCCTATTGTCTCAATCTCAACCAACTAATAGTAGTTACAAGATATCAGACCACCAAATACACAATAGTAAGGCATCCCATACATTATATATTCGGAATGATCATGAAGCTAGTCATTACAAAATGTGAGGACTAGCAAGAGTTCAGTCATACATGATCAACCCCCGGGGCTTGTCAATCATGTCACAGCCCGTAGGCAAACAGTAAGTAAGTACA
The DNA here is from genome assembly GCA_029216955.1 of Iris pallida. Taxonomy (NCBI): domain Eukaryota; kingdom Viridiplantae; phylum Streptophyta; class Magnoliopsida; order Asparagales; family Iridaceae; genus Iris; species Iris pallida. Next base: position 1,097,477 of record JANAVB010043216.1, on the reverse strand, counting down.
ATCGAGCTAACACTTGCTCGTCGGCTAAACGCCTCAAAAGAATAATTTACAATATTACAGTAGGAGAACAAAAAGAACCCACTCGATGCCCTGGTTACGCCTGGTGACCACCATCGGGCTGGAAAGCAGGGAGATCCTTTGGTGCTGCTCCGGTATCTGGCCATACAAAACCAGCTGGGTCAGACCCCAGAAAGAGCAAGTGCCACAAAGGAGGCTTCACTTAAGAACTAAAAGCAACAAATCATTAGCATTCAATATGTAAGAAAACAATAATTAACACAAATTGGGGTTTGTACACTACCAATGCACTTGCCCCAATCAGAGAAAATAATTAAGAGAAGCATCATTGACATAAAAGAACTGGAGAATCATGCTAAATAAAAACATAGCTGGACAATATATGAAGAGAAGACGAATGTACTATTCCGGGAGCCAGGTTACAATCCTTAAACCAAACAAGGATCGAGATTATAACCCTTCGCCTGAACAGAACTTAGTCTCTGATCATTTATTGCTAAAGGTGCCAATCATTAAGGTAAAAAGGAGAGAGTACCATGATAAAAGTGACAATGAAGAGTGCAATATGTTAGGGTGACAATAGAGTACAATCGTTATAGTAACAATCTGGAGTGACAATTATTATAGTGACAATCTGGAGTGACAATCATTCAATCATTCTGGTACAATCTTGCAATCAATCTCTTCTAGACAATACTATACTGGACTAGACTCCATCCAATCAATCACGGCCAATCATTGCCTACGGCTTTCTACATTAACTAACTAGGGTTATCACAATCCTAGTTACTAGCAAGATGCAATGAGATGCTCCAAGTAGTCACATGCCCTGCAGCTATCCAGGTTATCCAGGCAATCATTATAGTGACAATCTAGAGAGTACAATACATTAGAGTGACAATAGGATTCAATCATTTAAGTGACAATGGTGGGTGCCCTACATAACAGTGGGCTGGAAATGTGCCCTACTCGTCGGCAGGCTACAAGTCCAAACATTTGCGGCCGGGATAACGGGATCGCCTATAACTGGGGAACATCTCTTCATGTCTAGTGAATTAATCTTGTCATTAACCTTAGTCCATTTCAGTAGGTACTCCTGACCGTGGTACTCAGGAGTCCCCTCCTAGACATGATACAAGACAGGACTGGATTATTTGTACAAGCACAATCGCCCACGGTATCCAGATTAATTATACAGGTCATGTCATGTCAGGTAGCCGTCGCAACAGCTATTCGAGATAATCATGTCAGGTTTATCATATCAAGTGTACTAGTCAGGAGTGCGCCACGACGGGCCACTATCAGGTCATGTCACGTTATTATGTCAGGAGTGCACCACTACGGGTCACTATCACGTCATGATCAATTATCAATTCCAAACATATCAAGTAAATTCGTGATTATCAAGTAAAATATCAATATACAGGGCTATAGAAGATCTAGGGTAAGTAGGGTCAGGTCCAGTTGCGCCTAACATCAGGTTGCGCCTGAGTCAGACTGCGCTCAAGTCAGGCTACGCTCAGGTCAGCCTACGCTAAGGTCAGCATATGCTCAGTCAGGCTACGCTCAGGTCAGCATACGCTCAGTCAGCATACGCTCAGGTCAGCCTACGCTCAGGTCAGGCTACGCTCAGGTCAGCATACGCTCAGTTAGCATACGCTCAGGTCAGGCTACGCTCAGGTCAGGCTACGCTCAGGCAGCATACGCTCAGGCAGCATACGCTCAGTCAGCATATGCTCAGTCAGCATATGCAAGACATACGCTCCCAAAAGGCAGCGTATGGACTCCATACGACTCCTTGTTACACAAGTGAGCGTATGCAAGACATACGCTCCCAAAAAGGCAACGTATGGACTCCATACGACTCATTGTCACACAAGTGAGCGTATGCAAGACATACGCTCCCAAAAGACAGCGTATGTATCAGACTGCGCTGCGCTAAAGAGCGCGCGTAGCTCAGTGGCACAAGCTAAAAAGCTCGTGCACTGCTCACTGTCTTCTCCAAATCAGCAAGAACTCCATGGCTTGAACCCAAAGCTTCAAAAGTCCATAACTTGGTCAAAATAAGTCCAAATCCAACTTTTTAAAGGTCAAAATTGGGTAGAATAAAATTCTCTACAACATGGAACCATCAAAACTTGAAAACAAAGAAGTTTGATAGATCAAAACCACCAAAATCCGAAAATAACTAATTTCTAGATCTACAAAAATTAAAGCCTCAAAATGGAAAATGACAAGTTCTAATGTATCTTAGAAACATGAGGAGAAGCTAATAGAACAATAAAAATGAGCTCTCTTGTAGAAGCAAGTTGCACTTGCCTAAGGGGTGTTGGTGTTGTGTAGAGGAAGGAAGAAGAAGATGGAAAAAATAAATGAGAGAATAATGAAGAGAGAGAAGGTTGGTGGAGATATTATAAGGGTGGGTTGTGTTGTGTTGAGGGTGGAGCATAGGCTAAGGTGGTCCAATGCATATTAAACCAAACCAAACCAAATCAAACCAATTCTCCTCCATAAAATAAACCAAGCCAGGTAAAACCCAATTACGAGAACCAAAATCTGCAAGTCAAGCCAATTACAAGTACATGCCAAAATCTAAGAAAATAAATACAGATCTGAAATACATGCAAGCTTGACAAAATACATATTCAGAATATGGGTGTTACAGGAAGAACTCTAGCTTCCAGTTGAATCCACTATGAAAAATCACCACAAGTTTTCATCCGAAGTTCTTGTAACTTCTACAACGCGAGCTTTGATCCGAAGTACTCGACCAACTTCAATTGTGAAGAGTCTTTCTTCAATCAAGCCTCTGATTACAATCACTCTGAAACTTCTAGACCGTACCGCACTGGCAAATCGACTAGAGGATTGCAACTGGCTTGGGATTTGAAAATGAAAGCTCAGAATACTTTGGAAGAAGTAGTAGGCTTATAGAGAAGAGATATGAAAGTGAATGAGTGTATGAGTGAATTGAAATGATCGAAATCCTTCTCTATTTATAGTTTTTCCAAAGGCAGAATTCTGACAGAATTCGGACAGAATTCGGGCAGAACTCTATGAGAAAATCTCGTTGGGGTCCGTAACTATAGGGAGACCAAGTTCAAAAAGCAACGTCCACTAACCGAACTCTGGCCGAACTCTGGTCGAATTCGGGCCGAGTTCTGCTAGGGTTCTGTTAGGGTTTTGCAAATTAGTTTTGGACTTTTTGAAAAGTCAAACAGTTAGGAAGTAGTTTGGGCTTTTGTAAGTAGGCTTGTTTTCAAAATGAAAGGGTATTTTGAAAACGTTTCTTGGGTAGCCTATTTGCCAGTACGATGCAGTGTACATCATATTCCTAGACTCAATAAATATGAAAATTACATTGATAAAATAGGAAAACCAAGAGCCCTTTAATGACGTCTTTCTTCAAATATTTGAGCAAACATGAAGACGCCTTTTTCTTTGACGGCAGTCGTCCATGTTTGCCATTAAAATTGTTTGATTGAAAACTTTAATACAAACAGAACAATATTACAATGTAAGACTTAGATGTAGTCCTAGGAGTACACTTTTGTTTAAGCTGGGTCCTTAGTGCCAATGGAGCGAGTGGTAATGCGTTGACTCCGTTGACGGGCTGACGACGGTTATCGGTTCTCTGAAGGTGTGGATTGCTCTGGGTGCTGGAGCTTGCTGAGAGGAGGAAGACGTTGAATGTCTGTATCTGCCTCTCTGGTGATTCCTCGTATGTTCGTTGTGGATTCTGTGTCTGTGTGAAGGAGAAGATCCCTCTATTTATAGTTTTGCAGGCTGGCTGCTCATGTGCGCATGTAGGATGCGCCGGTGTGTAGGGACGCCACGTGGAAGTTGCTGATGGGGGCGCGTAGATGATGCGCCCTGATTGAGGGGGAGAACTCTTCATACTGCTGTTGTGAGCCGGCACGTAGCAGAGGAGAAGATCTTTCTGTTGCTGAAATCTTGGACAAGTTGAGTCAAAGGACACGTGTCATCGACCCATGGCTCAAAGATCTCGGATTTGGGGGGGGCAGTGATCTGGTGAGCTGCGCCTTGGATCTGGACGCAGGAGGAGGCTGCGGCTCATAACCTTTAGGAGTTACAAACCATTTAGGGCACATGGCTTTTGAGGCGCATACAGGTGACCTTCCTTCTGTCTTTCGGGATCAGAGATCAGTCTGGGGCGCATGGCTTTTGAGGCGCATGCAAAGCTTCAACTGGAGACTCTTCTTCTGTCTTTAGGGATCAGTGAAGGGTCTGAGGCGCATGGCTTTTGAGGCGCATGCTGGTTTGGACGCATGGCCGTAGAGGCGCATGCGGATGGCTACGTGACAGTAGCCGTCGGAATAGAGTCATGATGATGCTGACGTTGCCGACGCTTCGTTCTCTGAAAAAGCTGTCAACTGTTCAGCCTTTGGGAAGCGTGCTGCCAACTCTGGTGTCAGTTCAGCATTTAATGTTTGTGATGTTCGATGGACAGCTGAGTGGGCATATTGGTTGGTGTTCCACTCGGCATGGAGATGTGAGGGAGGGCGCATCCTCTGTGATACGCCGGGTACTGTAGGGCGCATCTGTGTGATGTGCCTGATGCTGGAGGGCACGTCCGTGTGATGCACTGTTTGGCTGGCGCATCCGACATGTCCTTTAATGACGCGGCTGTCTCGCTCCTCGAGTGCTATAAATAGCCGTTTGGCTGAATTCGAGGCGTCCGGTTCATCCATTTAATGCAAATTCATTGCACAGAATTCGGAGAGTCATCCACTTGGCACGTGGATTTGATTTGCCCGGCCTATAAATAGTGGCATGGAGAGAAGGTTTGCTCCTCATTCCCCCACGTACTTCCAACATGAACTTGGATATGTGGGTGCATTCTGTTGACGAAGTGCTCCCGAGGGTAAAGATGAGACGTTATGTTGTCTTCGATGTACTTGAAGGTGACTGTTACATCCAAAAGACGGAGTCGAGGGCTTCTGAGACAGGCAGAAGGTGCCTGTTGCATCCAAAGATAAGGATGTTCGGGCCTCGTCTCTGTTGTTCCGGAAGAGCCGTAGATCGGAATGGTGGTGCTAGGCTCTCTCTTCCTTCAAAGTGGGTGCCGCCCACTTTGATTGTGTTGAAAGCTCCTTGTGCCATGATTTCGATCACGGTCTTCCTTGGTCTTTGGAGGCTCTTTCGAAGCCTCCCCTGGCCACAGCATTTGCGGTGCTCTTCTCTTCCTTGGTTCCAGCCAGAGGGTTAAATGCTTTGCTTGGCGAAGCACTTATCAGGCGAGCCTGGCTGGAAGAGCGGCACCTCTGCTCGGCCAGGTGAGCCTGGTTGGAAGAGTTGCACATAACTGAGCTGCTGAAGGGATGCACATAACTGAGCTGGATGCACATAACTGAGCTGCTGAAGAGATGCTAGGATGCGCCTGGCTGGAGGCGCATGACATCTGTTGTGCCTGGCTGACAGCACATGGTGACTGCTGCGCCTATCGGAAGGCGCATGGTGGTTGCTGCGCCTATCTGGAAGGCGCATGGTGGCTGTTGGCCGTAGATCTAGGATCCTTCCTTTGTAGAAATTCTCCTTTGTACAATCTTTTCTAGACATGTAATAGACTTATATATATATAAATAAAGTCCTTCTTCGAATGTCTATGGCTTATTTGATTAGCTGTCTGAGTTCTGGCGCATATAATGCCTGGCGCATGGGCTTTCTGGTTGTGAATTTCCATGCTTCTACAGTCCAAAGATAAACAGATCTGGAAATCTGAATATCTTTCGGGAGCTTCGCCCCCGAACCCCTGACGGGGGGCGCTGCCCCCTCGACCCCTGTCCGCTGATCGGGCAGCGGAACCCCCGATGCGAGGCCCCGGATAGGTCGTTAGGCGGTTCAGAGAAATCTTCTTGTATAACGCCGTCTTTGACCCATAAATAATTTTCCATTGCATATGTCCTAGTTTGATCATGTTTGATCATGCTTACTGCATGTCTGCAAATCAATGTTAGACAAACAAACACTACTAAAATACCCCACTTTACCGACGGACTTTTAGCGACGGACGGATTCCGTCGCTAATAGCGACCAATTTCCGACATCTTAGCGACGGATTAGCGACAGACAACACAACATAATTTTTTTCAATTTTAAATGTGAAAATTTGTCGGGTTTCCGTCGCTAAGTCGACGAACATTAGCGACGGATTATTTTTCGTCGCTTATTCGTCGCAAATGTTGGCGGCAAAATCTTTATAACATTGGCGGGAACTTTGGCGACTACCTAGCGACGGATATAGCCGTCGGAAAACACCTTTTAATTGGCGACCGTTTAGCGACTAATTTATTCCGTCGCTATTCCGTCGCTACATTCGTGCCCTAACTTAAATTGAACCGACGGGGGGGAATTTTTCATTCCCCCCAAAACTCTCTCTCTCTCTCGTGGCTCTCCCTCTCTCGCGCGCGGCTCTCTCTCTCTCTCTCGCGGCTCTCTCTCTCTCTCTACCAGGTCTCTCTCTCTCTCTCTCTCTCTAATTTTCTCTAATTTTGTGTTTTGGGGCCGGAGGGGGGGGAGTGGGGGGGGGGGGGTCGGCTTCGCGGGGGGTGGAGAGGGCGGGGGGGGGTGGTGAATGGGGTCAGGGGGTCGGGGGGGTGTGGGGAATGGGGGCAGGGGGTGGGGGGGTGGGGAATGAGGGTCGGGGGGGTAGAGAATGGGGGCAGGGGGGTCGGAGGGTGGGGGGTGGAGAGGGCAGGGGGGTCGGGGGGGGTGTTGAATGGGGGCAGGGGGGTCGGGGGGTGGGGGGTGGAGAGGGCAGGGGGGTCGGGGGGGGGTGTTGAATGGGGGCAGGGGGGTCGGGGGGGGGGGGGGTCGGGAATGGGGGCAGGGTTCTCACTCCATTTTCAATTGTAATTAGTCTATAATGTTGCTAATATACTGTTATATATGTGTGGGCTGTGCCATGTGAATTGGAGAGGGTTTGATGGGTTATTTGGCCAAGGGGGAGGCTCGGGTTATGATTTATTCTTTGTGTTCACTGTTCTGTGGTGTGAAGTCTGTCGTTTTGGTTATACCATGTTTGTTTAACACTCTAAACACCCTAGATGCATATCCTAGCATCTGTGCACCACCCATATTGCTAGGAACACAAATTTTATACTGCACTTGTCATGAAATTGCCATCATCAAGATGTCCTGTACATATTTAGTTTGTGCATTGCTGCTTGAGCATCACATTACCTTTTACTGCTACTTAGTATTGCTTTCACAATGTCACGTACCCTGCACTAAACATCCGATACTTCGATCCGATACCGCCGATACTACCGATATCGCCGATACCAATACTACCGATGTCGCCGATACTACCGATACCACCGATACTACCGATACCGCCGATACTACCGATATCGCGCGCCGATACTACCGATACTACCGATATCGCCGATACTACCGATACCGCCGATACTACCGATTCCGATACCGATACTTTGAACCTTGATTTAAATACATGTTAGTATAGTGTCTTCACATATATGTTAAGAGTATATACATGATTAGCAAGGTAACTAGATACAAGTTATGATACAATGTAAATGCAAGTATACATGTTAGCTAGATAGCTTAGACTTATATTGCAATCTCCTATTCACACGAGTATTGATATCGCCGATACCAATACTCGTAGGAATAGTCCGATATCGATATACATTGTAGAGCTCTGTTTTGCTATTCTGGACATGTTGTGACCTGTGCTGTTCTAAATAGGAGCCAGACACACTCCTGAGACGGGGGAGTATGTATAGTGATGTGGATTCTTACTAACTTATCATGTGAACCCATTTATGGGCCCTTCATTGAACCTTCTCATGTGCAACTTTCAGTCCATTTACAGTTCCCTATATTGTACTCTACATCACCTAGTTCACTTATATCTAACATCCTAACCCTAATCCAAATTTATGAGTATCGGTATCGGGCTATTCTTATGTTTAGTTTGTCTTACGATACAGATTTTCACATCCAAATTGAGGATGAGTCGTTATTTTGTTGATCGTACATGGATGTACAAACGGCAACACGAGAGTAGAATTGGTGTGAGTGACGATTTTCAGGCAGGCGTGGAAGTATTTCTTAATTATGCAATGAGCAAAGCTCAGTACATGGACGGTAACAAAATTAAGTGTCCATGTGTTAAATGTCACAATAGACGTTACGAATAAGTGGTGACTGTGAGAGATCATTTGACCCGTAAGGGTTTCGTACGTAATTACGGCCTGTGGTCATCGCAAGGTGAACTATATTCGGAAAGACAGGCTGCGGAAGCTGCTACTTATGCTTTTGATGATAATGCTGCAGCGGATGTCATCGAAGACCACGGATGCTCTGTTGATTATGGAGATCTGCAGAACCTTGCACGAGATATGGTGTATGATGCGGCAGGGCCTAATTTTGATCCGGAGGATCCTAATCCCGAGGCGAAGGAGTTCTATGACATGTTTCAGGACGCAGATACTTCTCTATATCCTGGTTGTGAGACTCATTCCACACTGTCAGTGACGATGCGGTTGTTGAACATAAAGTCTGATTTTAACTTGCCACAAGCTTGCTATAATCGGATCACGGAAGTAATCAAGGAGGTGTTACCGAAGGAATCAAAAGAGCTACCAAAAAACTTCTACAAGTCAAAGATAATGGTCCGACAACTGGGACTGGGGTACGAGAAGATAGATTGTTGTCGCAACGGATGCATGTTGTACTACAAAGAGAATTACGTATCAGAAAGTTGCAGCTTCTGTAATGCGGATCGTTACAAGCCAGTACAGGGAAAAGGAAAGTCGACTAGAAAACGACGTCCTTACAAGTATATGCATTACTTGTCGATCACGAAGCGCTTACAGAGGATGTATATGTCTCTAAATACAGCAGAACACATGACGTGGCACAGCGAAGAACGCATAAAGGACGAAGGAGAATTGTCACATCCTTCGGATGGAGAGGCGTGGAAACATTTTGATTTGTGTCATCCAGATTTTGCTGCAGAGCCTAGAAATGTACGCCTGGCGCTATGTGCTGATGGCTTCGCCCCTTTCGGACAGTCGGGATCTCAGTACTCATGCTGGCCGGTCATTCTTATCCCTTACAATCTGCCACCATGGATGTGTATGAAGACTCCTTATATGTTTCTGACAGCTATCATACCCGGTCCTAAAAATCCGACGAATAACATCGATATATATTTACAGCCGTTGGTGGATGAGCTGAAACAGCTGTGGGAGATCGGCGTCACGACCTATGATATTTCCAGGAAACAGAACTTTCAGATGAGAGCTTCACTCATGTGGACAATTAATGATTTTCCAGCATACGGTATGCTGTCGGGATGGAGTACGCACGGCAACATGTCTTGTCCGATATGCATGGAAAATAGTAAGGCGTTCCGCCTTAGGCATGGAGGAAAAACTTCTTTCTTTGACTGTCACCGTCAATTTCTGCCCGCGACCCATCCTTGGAGAAAGAATAAGGACGCATTCAGATATGGAAAACAAGAATTTTCTCAACCTCCTGCCAGATTTTCGGGATACGATATTTGGGAAGCTGTAAAGGAATTGCCCACCGCAATGAAAGATCCATCGAACCATCGTGTCGAGGGGTTCGGACAAAGCCATAACTGGACCAAACGGAGTATCTTCTGGGACTTGCCTTATTGGAAAGATAATCTTATAAGGCATAATCTTGATGTCATGCATATCGAAAAGAACGTGTTCGATAATGTCTTCAATACCGTAATGGATATTAAAGGAAAGACGAAGGGCAATCCAAAAGCAAGACAAGACATAGCCGAGATATGCAAGCGTCCTCATCTGAACTTGATACAAAAGGGTGCTGGTGGACAATTAAGTAAGCCTATAGCGCCATACACATTGAGCAAGGAAGATAGATTAATAATCTGCAAGTGGATATCTAATTTAAGATTTCCCGACGGCTATGTTTCGAATTTGTCTAGATGCGTTGATCTCAATGAACGCAAGCTAACGGGAATGAAGAGTCACGACTGCCACGTGTTTATGGAAAGATTACTGCCCATTGCTTTGAGAGAGTTGTTGCCTTCTGCTGTATGGGTTCCGTTGGCCGAGCTGTCTACATTCTTCAGGGATATCTGTTCAACTAAGCTGACGGTGCAACATATGGTACAACTTGAGGAGAAGATTGTCTTAACAATCTGCAAGTTAGAGAAAATATTTCCACCGGGCTTTTTCGACAGCATGGAGCATCTACCGATTCATCTAGCATACGAAGCCCGTGTCGGTGCATCTGTTCATTATCGATGGATGTACCCCTTTGAAAGGTAAATAAAAATCGATATAATTTAAGTGAAATTTAAGTGCATTTTACAATTCATTGTTAATTCTCAAGATAATTTGTCTCTTTAGGTACCTACACCATCTAAAGAAGAAAGTTGGCAACAAGGCTCATATAGAGGCTTCGATATGCGAATCATATCTTATCGAGGAGGTGTCAAATTTCTGCTCCATTTATTTCGATACTCATGTCGAGACAAATCGAAATAGACCTCAAAGGAATGAAGAAGACGTTGAGGATGGAGGTATATTCAATTTAAGGGGCAAGCCTATTGGGGCTAGTAAGAAACGGTGGTTGACCGACGATGAGTATGATACCGCTCACCGATATGTCTTGTTAAATTGTGACATACAAGAAGTGAGAGATTTGGAGAAGTAAGTGACTACGCCTCGTTATAATCTCTAATTTGGTGAATTAAGTGACTACACTTATTTTTATTCTCTCTAACAGTGTATTTAGAGGTGAAGTCAAAATAAGGACACCATATATTACAGATGAGGGACTTCAAAGAGAGGTTGATTGTACGTTTCCGTCCTGGTTTCGTAAATACGTAAGTAATTGAGATAATATGTTATGCGGCTACCATTAAAATATATGCAGCTAAAATATTTAAATTATCAATACATGTTTACAGGTTTTATTGCCTGAAACAACACTCATAAATGAGAGCATTCGTTATTTGGCATTGGGACCGAAGAAGCATGCAAAGACTTTGTCAGGCTATGTCGTTAATGGCTTCAAGTTTAAGTCAACTCAGCATGCTATAAATGCCGAATTTCTCAATGACGGCTTCGATACCAAGAATTCTGGTGTTTGCATAAGAGGCACCATCTATGACGACGAGCCGGACTTTGACTATTATGGAGTGCTTCGGGAGATTGTAGATTTACAATATAGTGCCCCATATGATATGCATATTGTGATGTTCAAATGTGAGTGGTTCGATACGAGACCAAATATCGGTTGGAGAATCGATAAACAATTTGGATTCGTCGATATAAATCATCGCAGGAGGTATAGAGGGTCCGACACGTTTGCGATAGCAAGTCAGGCTGTTCAAGTCTACTATACAAGCTACCCAAGGCGTCGTAGAGATCGATTTGACTGGTGGGCAGTATGCAAGATTAAATCTAGAAATACATTCAACGTTGGAGACCCAGCATACCAAGAGGACCAGATCGAGAAGCCCCAATACATGGGACAACAGTCGGATACCATGGACGTGGAAGATGTCGATATACCTCATGCTGAGGAAAATAGAGGGGAGGAAGAGGTTGATATACAAGACTTAGCTGTCAACCAGGGGAGAAAGAGGCGTCTTGTCCCAAGTATTGAGCCTGAAGAAGAAGTAGAAGAAGAAGAAGAAGAAGAAGAAGAAGAAGAAGAAGAAGAAGAAGAAGAAGAAGAAGAAGAGGATGAGGATGAGGATGAGGATGATGATACAGATGAAGTCGACGATGAGGATGATGATATAGATGAAGTCGACGATGAGAATGAGGATGAGAACGATGACGATGACGATGAGGACGAGGACGATAACGATGATTAGATTAAATATCGGTATATATTAGAAGCACTTACAACTAACTTAGTGAATTCAGTTTAGACGGACACATTCTTATTTCAGTTTATGTTTTTGTCGTTCGATCATCTACTTATTGTATGATTTTCTTTTTACAGATGGCACTCTTAGTTCTCATTGTCTTGACGGCACTCGCCGCCCTGCTGCTGGTATATATATTTTAGTTCAGTTTTATATTCATTTATACTTCTATATTGTTAATTATATTTATGTGTTCTATTTACAGGTCATGGTCACTACCACTCGTGCTGGTGGTGGCGGTACTGGCCGTGGTGGTGCTGGTGGTGGCGGTACTGGCCGTGGTGGGCGTGGTGGTAGCGGCACTGGCCGTGGTGGACGTGGTGGTAGCGGTCGTGGTGCTAGCGGTCGTGGTCGCCTTCCACATTCCCCGGATATAGAGTCCTCCGATCCCGACCTGGAGAGCCCGGCCACAGACTCTTCCCGCCGTCGATCTACCTCTGCGCTACATTCATCTTCATCGAGGCCTGAGACTCCATCCGCTAGCGGATCCGTTCCGCCCCCGGATGCACCAGCGGGTACACCATCAGTTACTGCAGGGTGGGCTCCGGAGTACCCCCGGATTCAGCTTCATCCTGCTACCGGTGAGTACATCCGCGGACCCGCGGATCCTCCGACGCCTCCAGAGAGGCCGATAGGCGAGAACCGACGAGAGCTATGGCCCGCGGGTGATACGTAAGTAAATTTAAGTTAATTTATTAAATTTGTTTCATTTATTCAAGTTAATAATCCAGTCTTTGCTTCTTTGTAGGTTTTTCCCGTTTGATGCTGCCCGGATACTCGGGCAAATTATCCGGGAAAACTACCATGGCCCCTACCTCAATTTTTCTGAGGTGCCTCAGAACATGCAGTACGTCTGGCTCGAGGAGATGAAGGTATATATATATCTTTTGGTTAATTATTAATTATTCTTTAATCCACTAATTTTTTAATTACGTGATAATTTAATTTGTATGTCAGACGACGTTCTGGTGGCCCCTCCATCGCGAGGAGTTGATTCGCAAGGCCTACAAAGCCGCCGCCGGGAAGAAGATACGGGATGCGGTGTACGACGTTCGTACGGCGCATTCGAGGAAGAAGTGGCTCCGGGAGGAGTACTACGAGCAGATGTTGGATAAGATGAATACTGCTCAGTACAGGGAGAAATCAGAGAAAGCGAAGGCGAGCAGACAGGTCGCTGCTCTGCATACGGGAGGTTCAAAGCCCCACGCAGCGACGCGTGCAGATTTGGTGAGATACCGCAAATTCATTTCACTATTTAATTCGGTACTATTAATATACGTAGTTAATTAAATTCGACGTATATTTCGTATGCAGGCACGACAGGCGGTAAAGGAGGGGAGAGAGCCGGAGTCGGTCACCGCCTACGATGTATTCCTGCATACACACAAGAGGCGGGCAGACGGAAGCTTCGTCGACGCGAGGGCCCAGGCGACTGATGTAAGTAATTACGTTTATGAGATTTATATTAGTAATATAATTATTGTTAACTTAATTAGGTGAACGTAGGATTCAAATTATAACTTAGGGAAACATAGGATTTAGATTATAACTTAGGAAAACTTATAGTATAAACACATTCATTGGATAGGCTGCATATCGTGAGGCCCTTAGTCAGATTGAGCCCCCTGCCGAGGTTGTCGGCGAAACGACGCCCACCCAGACGCCCTCTTCTATGGCCGCTCGCTACGACGACGTGTTCGTAGAGTCTGTCGGCGGCTTTAATAAAGGGCGCGTCTACGGCGTAGGTTCCATGGCGACGTCGTTGCAGGGCGCGACTCCGAGATATCCACCGCCCCCGCCTCCTCCCGCGCCCCCGTCGGACGATATGAGGACGCAGCTTGCGACTCTCTCCTCCGATATGTCGGAAATGCGGAGTCTAATGTCGGATGTGCTGGAGCGCCTTCCGCGTCCTTCTGCTCCCGGTCCAGATCCGTCTGCTCCCGGTACGTCTACTGCGGTTGCCGGTCCTTCCGACCCTGGACGTTATTCATTTGACCGTAATGCCGAGGTCCGCCTGGTACCGGATACTGCGCTCATTGGGCTTATGGATATGATGTCGGCAGAGCAGCTCCGCACGCTTCCAGAGCATGTGTTGTCCCAGGTGCCGGCGTACATGGTGGAAGAGTACATCCGCAGAGCCGAGGCGGCGCCGAGACGACCACGCGATCCATCTCCGGGAAAATGATATTTGTACTATTTTTTGATATTATGAATTTGGATATTTGGATATTATGAATTTGGATATTTGGATATTTGTTATTGGATGTTTGATATTGGATATCATGAATTTGGATATTTGTTGATCGTACATGGATGTTTGGATGGATATTTGGATATTTGTTGATCGTACATGGATGTTTGGATATTGGATATTATGAATGTGTAATATTTACGAAAAGAAAATAGAATATTTCTGTAATTTTTTTTAATTGATGTTACATTTAGCGACGGACTAGCGACTAACTAGCGACGGATTATATAAATATTTGCAGTTACCGACGGAAGAGCGACGAAATATCCGTCGCTAACTGGGTGATATAAAATATTTTGCAGTTACCGACGGAAGAGCGACGGAATATCCGTCGCTAACTGGGTGATATAAAATATTTTGCAGTTACCGACGGAAGAGCGACTACCTAGCGACGGCGAATCCGTCGACATGGTTCTGGAAAATATGGTAGGTTTCCAGAGACTTAGCGACGGATAGTTGGTCGCTAATCCGTCGCTAATCTGTCGAGGATGACGACGGACTAGCGACGGATGAGCGACCAATTATCCGTCGACATGGTTCTGGAAATATGGAAGCTATCCAGAACCAGGCCGACGACCTACCCGTCGCTAATACGTCGCTATAACATCGAGGTTAACGACGGAATGGCGACGGAATAGCGACTGATTTTGCGTATCAGGAACCTCTCTGATACGCTTTTACCGACCTATTGACGACGGATTAGCGACGGATATTTTAATATTATATGGCATGTAAACCGACGGGAACATGTCGCTAATCCGTCGCTAAGTAGGTGAAAGAGAACCGTCGCTAACCAGTCGCTAGTCCGTCGGATAATTATTTGTCCGACGGCTTAGCGACGGACATTTTTTAGCGACGACGTTTTTCCCGACGGCCATTTTCATCAAATATCCGTCGCCATTACGTCGGTAATTTGTGTTACCGACGGATAAGCGACGGATCTGGCCGTCGCTAAAGTTGGTTTTTTTGGTAGTGAAAACAGTATGATGTATTATGATACAAACATATAAATATGATATAGAATATTTAGGACAATGCTAAGTTTAAGTAGCAATATGATAGTGATTACATGAATATTAGTGATGTCATTGTGTTAAATTTAATTGATTAGCCATATTCAAAAACATGATATAATCATTGGGCTAACAATCTTCCCCTTTTTGATTATGGCAAATCCTTTAAGTTTAATATATATACAATAGGTGCATGTATCACTAATAAACACATAATACTAAAATATTGTGTTTTTACTTAAACTTATTTCTCCTCCTTTGACATGATAAAAAATAAGCTCCCCCGTAATTAGAGCTAAAATGAACTCAAGCATAAGTAAAGAAGGAAGACAAAAAACAATCATGATCAAGGATTAGGAGAACAGTGTAACGACAAGTATTTAGAAAATTGCATAATTAAAGAATAAAAACTTGTCAAAAATAGTTGGTTGAACTTTAACAAAGAACACTGAAATCAAGTAATACATAGTTTACCAACTAGAAATCAAAAAATGAAATATGTTTTGAATGTCATGTGACCAAAAAAATCTATCAATATAGTAGGAATCAATCATTGGTCATAAAGAAATCATGAGGAATAGAAATTCGCAGATCTAGTATATATTAAAAATCAAAAATATAATGAGACTTTAACAATGATCACAAAAAATATGATTCATAACTTGTCCATACAAATTAGTAAATCAATTCCATAAAGAGTATAATCATCGAAAAGAGATCAAAATAAATATACTAGAATCTATGTAAAATCTATACCAAAGTCCATGCATTTGAATTCAATTACCTTAGCATGATATATATCCATCAGATAAATATGAAGGTAATGAAGACAAAATACTTGAGAATGAGAAATTCAGTCGACTTGAATGCTCCCCCACAAAGTATAACCTGTCTAAATATAGATAATCATGAACTTTGAGATAAAATCTCAATAAGAAATGCCAAATCAGTTTAAACTCAAAAGGATTATCAATAAATTAAATTAATTTTGGCATGATAACTTTTAGAAACTAAAAAATGAGAGAATTAAAAATAAATATTAAAATCATATATTCTCTCATCTAATACAAATCCAAAAATTATGAACAACTCAACAAGATATTTAACGTAAAAGAATATATGTCCATGATGAACTAGTTATACCACATATTAAGGACATAAAGGAATTGAAACAATTAATTTGCTTCCCCTTAAAATATGCGTATTTAGTTCAAAAATAATTTATATGCATAAAATAGATAAAATAACAAAATCTAAGGGATATCCGAGATATGCATCTTTCTTCCCTTTGATCAAATGCATATAAAATTCCAAACTCAAAATAAATATCATCTTTAGGCAAGAAAAAGAAATATCCAATAAATAAACGCTTAAAGATGAAGAAAAATATGTCTTCAATAAAAAATATAACACAAATCATTTCATGTAAGTAAAAGATTTTTGAAAGCTGTCTTTAATGCGAATAATGGACATATTCAATAAATAAAAAAGAAATCAAAAAGACTTTTCAACAATGTGGAATTTATTACGGAAAAACTGTCTTAGTAAATGTTCGATTGCGTCCATTTAGTCCTCAGACTGAAAGCTGGCAATTCGAATCACGGAAACAATTTCAATAAAAGAATCCATAAATCATAAATAAATCTATTTGAACAAATAAACATAACCTGATAAATGTCCAAAGAAAAGTATTTTCTAGATATATGGCATGTCAAGGGGATAATTGACTTGAAACAATTAACTGCTCCACCTTTACATGGCTATATCCAAAAAATAATAGTATTGACAAAAATTAAAAATTTCAGAGACATATTTTCAGAAGTAGAAAACTAATTCAAAAATATTAGGTCTTCTTATCAAAGTTTATTTCCTCCCTTTTAAAGCCGTTGCACGGTGTCCATCTGATAACCGTAGGGTTAAAGAGAAGAAATGCTTTGAGAAAGAGAAATTCAATATGCTTGACTTCTCCCCGCAAAGAATTACTGTTGTAGGCAGTAAGTAACTTGAATAAGAAGATAATAATATAAAGCTCAAAATCATGAATATTTTACAAGCTAAAGACGAAATCACAAGACCATAATATTCAATAAGTAGTCATAAAATCATTAAATCTGAATATCGAAAAGTGTGACAGAAAAGAATATATCAAAAGATGACAAACATTAACCTATGGAAGATCAATGTATGTTACCTTTTATAAAATTAAATTATTAAATAATATTATCCATCAAATCTAAAATCGAAAATCCATCTGATAACAATTGCAACTAGATCTCAATAAATCTTTAGTTTATAAAGCGTTGATCAATCTTGGGTTATCTGTAGAGGTACTGTCCCAGCTAACGGAGGTTCACCGGAGAACACTTAAGTACCGTTTCGCTTCGACCGTAGTCGTGGTGACAGACAGACCCTTTGTAGGCTTGTACCCAAAACAAGTCTCTTCTTTAATAACCAAGAATTTAAGAAGAATTGGTGCAATATAAAAAAAATTTATATTCTATGGACTTAAAAAATCTTAGAACAATGTAGCATATAGCATAAGATGTATCAATTACATTTATCCATATGTACTACAAAATCATTGGATAACAATAAAATATGAAATATTTGTAAATCAAAAAGTAAGACCTAGATACGTTGATGTATTCTAGAATTTAGGGGACTGGGTTCAGTACCTTGGATCCAGAACTAGACGATAGTTGCAAGTACACCTTAATAAATCTTAAGTCTATAAAGTATTGATCACTTCGGGTTAGCTGTAGGGGCTGGTTCCAGCTAGCGGTAGTCCGAAGACTATTACACCGTGTCGCTTCAGGCTATTTACACCTGTATGACAGAAGGACCCTTTCGGCTTATTCCCAAAATGATTACTGCTCTTAAGAACTTAGATTCAAAGGAATATATGCAGTATCATCGAACATCGTCAAAATCCAAAAACCCTAAATATAAAAGAAGTAAATACCCAAAGAATGGTTTATCAAGATCTAGATACTAAAAATATCATGTATCCAAAATATCAACAAAAAAACCAAAAAAAAAATACATCATTCAAAGAGGCTTTGAGAAAGAAGCTAATAAAGAGAAGTACATGAATTTGTTTTAAAAAATCAATAGCTTAAGTATGAGATAAGCACAAGTTTAAAAACTATTTTTTTAAAAATAATATAGAACTTGAACTTAACTCATATATCCCCATAAAGATATTTATACAAAAATATAAGAAATGTGAGCAATATGAAAATAAATTATGTATCCTTAATAAGCATAAAAAAATATAACAAGATCAAAAACATGCATAAATAAACTTTATCAGACAAAGATTTAATTGATTCATAAGAAGTTAATCAAAATAAAATTTGAGAATCAATAGTAAATATATTATGCAAGCACAAGGTTAACATAAAAGTATATGTATATACTTTTCAAGTAAATAGAAGACTTGTGCTAAACATACATACTCACAAAATACTGATCAAAGTAAATACGACATGTTAAAGACAAATCGGTAAGAAGTGACCATTAAAAAATATTAAAGACGAAGAGTCAAAACATTTTCACCAAAACAAAATTAAGCTCCTATGCATGCTTCAAGAATAAAGATTAAGAGTAAAGAGCATACATAGACAAATGTGTCACACTAGTAGAAAATAACAAACTATATAGTGTGAACTAATCATTTAAGCTAAATAGCTAGACAAGCTAGGATTATATCTCACATTGATTCAAACAATAGACACTTAAAAAGATATCAATGAAAGCTAATAGCAAGACATCAGTAAGAACATGCTAGATATTAAAAACTATTTAGGAAGCATGTTACCGAAGTGGTTCTAGTGACCACACTTCTGTTGGTACAATTGCATGGAAGATGACTTTTGTAGCTTTGCAATCACCAACATGTTCCATGGTTCTAAGGTTCAACATAAGTACCTCCACCTGAAATATTAGGTGAAGACTTCGGTATCCAATACTTGGATCCATATTTGTTAGCTTTGGGAACCCATTTGCACAAGTTTATATCAACTAGTTTTCTAATCTGACAACGATTAGAAACATGTCCATTCAAACCACAATAATGACAGAAAGTATTAATAGTACTATGTGCAGCAGTATGAGAACGTACAGTGGGATGACATGATGTACGTGGATACTTGTAATAGAAAGCATGGTTATGTGAAGCTTTAGCTTTGCTTGCTTCCTTTCTAGATGATCTGTCGTGTGTGACTTTGTGATGTGCTAAGTGTCTTGTGTTAGACTGAGTCGTAGGTTGTACTACCTGTTTTTCCAGTCTAATCTCTAACTTTTTAGAGTTGGCACAGATCTCATCATACTTAGCAGAAAGAGCATCAATTCTATATGAAGCAATATAATACTTCTTCTTTTCTGATTCTAAATCCACCTTAAATTTAGCATTTTTTTAGTGCTTTTCTCAATGCAATCAAGTGCCTCATGCAATCTAAACTTTAGTGTAGAAATCTCAGTAGAATTATCAGAAGTAGAAGTATTTCTTGTATCATTTAATAAGCAAGTAAGCTTCTCATTCTCACGCTTATAGGATAGAATATCCTTTCTAGCTTGCTTATACTTATCTAATACTTTCTTGTGTTCTTCTAATAGATCAGTGAAAGCATCAGATAACTCATCATAAGAAAATTCATTCTCTTCAAGAAGGAAATTATTCTGTACCTCGTTAGATAATGCCATTGAGCATAAATTTGCAGCTTGATGAGGTCTCTCTCCTTCTTCTTTTTCTTTAGAATCTCTTGCTTCCCTTTCACACCATATGCTCGTACTAGTGTATTTGTGAGACGATGATCTTCCTTCATTTGATTGTTCGTAGTGACTCTCCTTTCTAGCAGTAGTACAATCTTCTTGGATGTGGCCTATCTTCTTACAGTTGTCACATACAAGCTCTTCTTCGTATAAAGGATTGTGTTGTACCTTAAATCCCAATTTTGTCATGTACATACTTGTATCATTAAGAAGACTATCCTCCTCTCTGGAGTTGCTAGCTTTGCTTTCATACCTGCACTCATAAGTAGCTTCTAGAACTTTCTAAATTTTATGAGATGTTGTGCAAGTATTAATAAGATTAAATACATTTGTGTCTACAGCACAATAAAATATATGCATAGCTTTTGCATCAAGGCTAGCTAACTTCTTCTCTTCCTCCGTGTAACTATAATAAGGCTTATTGATTATAGAGGACGTAAGAATAGAAGTAATAGTAGGCTTTTTTTAGCCATTGACAACAATTGACTATAAGTCAAAATCTAGAGACTTCAGGTAGAAGCTCATCCGTGTCTTCCAATAACTATAGTTTGTTCCATCAAATAGTTGGAGTCTATTTGAGGATTGCTCTTCAGTTGTAAAGTACATACTTGCCATATGTGATACTGTGATCTATGTAACAGCTGTAATAAATAAGAATATAATAGCAATGTTACCTCGCTTTACCAGTATAACCCGCTTTGATAATAAGGATCTGCTCCAAGGATGTTAAGCCAAATAATAGAGTCATTGCTAGTATACCAATTAAAGGAGCAATTGGTATAAGCAATAATATCTCTATAAGGAGCACCTGCAATAATATCTCTAGAAGGAGCACTTGCCCCGATACCAATTGTAGGAACAATTGGTATGATAGCAATACCTATATAAAGAGAACCCGCTCTGATATCAATTGTAGGACCGATTGTAGGAACGAGTTATAAAGCGTAATACTCTAGAGGGGGTGAATAGAGTAGGCAGCGAAAATTAGCTAATTAAAAAATGTTTGTAACAAGATCACAGATAATATATCACAAGTAAGTAAATGAAAAGTAGAGAGTAGAGAGCAAACGCAAACACAAGGATGTATACTGGTTTTCCTCTTGTGAGGACTAGTCCAGTCGGAAGAACTCTAGCTTCCAGTTGAATCTACTATGGAAAATCACCACAAGTTTTCATCCGAAGTTCTTGCAACTTCTACAACGCGAGCTTTGATCCGAAGTACTCGACCAACTTCAATTGTGAAGAGTCTTTCTTCAATCAAGCCTCTGATTATAATCACTCTGAAACTTCTAGACCGTACCGCACTGGCAAATCGACTAGAGGATTGTAACTGGCTTGGGATTTGAAAATGAAAGCTCAGAATACTTTGAAAGAAGTAGTAGGCTTATAGAGAAGAGATATGAAAGTGAATGAGTGTATGAGTGAATTGAAATGATCGAAATTCTTCTCTATTTATAGTTTTTCCAAAGGCAGAATTCTGACAGAATTCGGGCAGAATTCGGGCAGAACTCTATGAGAAAATCTCGTTGGGATCCGTAACTGTAGGGAGACCAAGTTCAAAAAGCAACGTTCACTAACCGAACTCTGGCCGAATTCGGGCCGAGTTCTGCTAGGGTTCTGTTAGGGTTTTGCAAATTAGTTTTGGGCTTTTTGAAAAGTCAAACAGTTAGGAAGTAGTTTGGGCTTTTGTAAGTGGGCTTGTTTTCAAAATGAAAGGGTATTTTGAAAACGTTTCTTGGGTAGCCTATTTGCCAGTACGATACAGTGTACATCATATTCCTAGACTCAATAAATATAAAAAATTACATTGATAAAATAGAAAAACCAAGAGCCCTTTGATGACGCCTTTCTTCAAATATTTGAGCAAACATGAAGACGCCTTTTTCCTTGACGGCAGTCGTCCAAAGATAAACAGGTCTGGAAATCTGAATATCTTTCGGGGGCTTCGCCCTCGAACCCCTGACGGGGGGCGCTGCCCCCTCGACCCCTGTCCGCTGACCGGGCAGCGAAACCCCCGATGCGAGGCCCCGGATAGGTCGTTAGGCGGTTCAGAGAAATCTTCTTGTATAACGCCGTCTTTGGCCCATCAATAATTTTCCATTGCATATGTCCTAGTTTGATTATGCTTACTGCATGTCTGCAAATCAATGTTAGACAAACAAAACAGTATGATGTATTATGATACAAACATATAAATATGATATAGAACATTTAGGACAATGCTAAGTTTAAGTAGCAATATGATAGTGATTACATGAATATTAGTGATGTCATTGTGTTAAACTTAATTGATTAGCCATATTCAAAAACATGATATAATCATTGGGCTAACAGGAACATGTATAATTGTGCTGACTTACTAGCACGGGTGATTCAAAAACTTTCAGTAGGGCTCACTACCCGTGATGTAAGGATCGTCGTCTAACTAAGATATAGTCCAGGATGACTTGTAGCGCCAGTCACCTCACGTAATTAACTGTTCAACTAACGATATCTGGTTCAAAGGTAAGAACATGCTAAATTTGTACCCTTTCCCCCGCTATTCAAATCTCTGTAATGAAATATTATCAATAAAAAAATAATATTTCTATGCTAAGTCGTGTTATTCAATCCCTCTGCCTAATCTCTGTTATAAATCTCTATTGACCTCGATATGATCAAATGTACATGAGCATGTACCTCATATACAAAAGTAACTTAGGCTTGTATGACATCACGCCAGATGGTAACTTATCTATTCAACAGAAATGGATCACGATATATTGGTATCAGAGCATATATTTACATAGTTTGGCCTTCCTTTTTAAATTTGAAATCTGACACAATTTTCCATGAACAACTCTTGACTTCGTGTCTATGAGATGAGTTATTCCATACAGTGAGTCTGTAATATTTTATGAGACTAATGTAGTTGCTTTCTTTTGGCAGAGATGGCGATCGAGAATAATTTAGAAATTTCTAGTAGCTCTAGCAACTCGAAGGTCGAACCCTTAGTCGACTCGATGAAGCATACTGCACAAAATGGAAGCACAGCAACAGCAGGCCGAGGCGCGGCGACATCTGGCCTAACCTCAATAGAAGCGAACTAAAGCATGCCAAAGCAGTCCGAAGCAAAGTTTGAGGTGCAGTTCCAAGTGCATGAGAAGTAGTTTGATGCACTACAACAAATCGTACAGAAGATCATGGTTAACAATCACTCAACGAAGACGACCATAGTAGTTGAGCGAGTTAAAGCCGAATTCAAAGAACCCCAGCCTTCCAAAGACAAAACTTTACAGATTATGGCGAGCAGGAGCGGCCCTGGCCCAGGGCCCCCTAACGAAAAGGGGCACCAACATGAAATTGTCTATAATAAAACTAGTATGTATCATGTCTTTTTTTAACAAAAAGCATTGTGGTATATTGGTTATAATGCTAGACTTACATTTAAGAGGTCCTTGGTTCAAATCTTGACTACAACAAAATTTTGTTTTATTTATTCTTTTTTTATATTATGTATGAGGGTCCATTTTTTAAGTTTCGCCTTGGGCCCCCAACAGCTCAGGGCCGGCCCTGATGGCGAGTACGAGAGTTCTCCAGATTATACCTTAGCATGTTATTATATTATAATTTGTATTTGAGATTGTTGACTATAAGACTCTGGACTTGTATTATTTTTGTGTCGAATTTTTTGGATGATATTTTAATATCTTGTTATCTTTATCTTTCAGTATCATTTATCCTTCTTAGAATATTGTGATTGAGTATATTATATTGTCATTGTTTGTCCTCCGTTTGGAGTTGACCATCTCGACAGATTTTGATATTATAATTGTTATTAGATAGTACACCTAGACAGCGTTCTACGTCGTTTCTGCGACGTAGGTTGGGACGCTGTCACGCACTCGTGCCCTTACTCCGGGTACGGGTCGTGACAAGTGATCCGTAATGGACGTACCATCTTTGTACCGCAGATCCATCATCATTCGGACCAGGAACAACTTATTTATTCCGGTCTTCTTAGCATATAAAGATTCCAACTTATCCCATAGTGTTCTCGCGTGCTTAATACTGGCAACGTAATTAAACACATTCTCGTCAATTGTTACCCTCATTTTTTCCGTATTTCCCGTATTTCGTATTTATACTCGTATCTGGATTTTGGCATGTATTTTTATTTTCTCAACTTGTGGAATTTCGGTATTTCTCGTATTTTGGATTTTGGCATGGCCCGGTTTTAATTGGCTTGGGTTGGGTTGGTTTGGTTTAATACAAATTGGTACACCTTAGCCTATGCTCCACCCTCAACACACCACATCCCACCCTCTTTAAAACTCCACCAACTTCTTCTCTCTCCTCATAAACCTCCATTAATTTCTTCTTCTTCTTCTTCTTCTTCTTCCTCCACATAACTCTCCACACCCATAGGCAAGTGCACCTTGCCACTACATGAGAACCCTATTTTATTTGTCCATTAGCTAGATTGGGACATGGTGATCAACATTAGATCTTGGTATTTTGTGATTTGGAGTCTCCATTGTTCTAGATCTAAGTTTTTCTATTTTCGGATTTTGTATGGTTTTGTTCTATTTAAGTTGGATTTTATGGGTTTTGATGTTTCCATGTGGAAGAGATTTCGATTTCACCCAAGATGGAACTTTGGAAATCTGGATTTGGAGTTCGGATGACCAAGTTATGAACTTTGAAGCCTTGGGTTCAACCATGGAGTTCTTGCTGGTTTGGAGAAGACAGTGAGCAGTGTGCACAGCTCTTTAGCTTACGCCACTGAGCTGCGCGCGCTCTTTAGCGCCGCGTACGCAGACTTGGGTACGCTTCCTTTTGGAAGCGTGTCCCTTGCGTGCGTGCTTTTGTGCGTACGCAGCTCTCTTACGTGCGTGCTTTTGTGCGTACGCAGCTCTCTTGCGTGCGTGCTTTTGTGCGTACGTAGCTCCCTTGCGTGCGTGCTTTTGTGCGTACGCAGCTCTCTTGCGTGCGTACTTTTGTGCGTACGCCGCTCTCTTGTGTGCGTGCTTTTGTGCGTACGCAGCTCCCTTGCGTGCGTGCTTTTGTGCGTACGCAGCTCCCTTGCGTGCGTGCTTTTGTGCATATGCAGCTCTCTTGCGTGCGTGCTTTTGTGCGTACGCAGCTCTCTTGCGTGCGTGCTTTTGTGCGTACGCAGTTCTCTTACGTGCGTGCTTTTGTGCGTACGCAGCTCCCCTGCGTGCGTGCTTTTGCGCGTACGCTGCCCCCCTGACCCCTTGCTTAATCCATTGGTTCTTGGAGTATTTGTTTTATTTCTCGACTTGGTTTCTCTTTTGTGGATTGGGTTTCCTGAGATCTTGTTCAACACAGCACGACTATCTCGACCCGACACGGCCTAACACGATTTGCAAATAATTGTTTATGACTAGTACGGTTTTCGGGATTTTCTGTGAATTATGATCCTGGTATTCTCTGATCTCCTTGCTAGCGACCCAGTGGGGTGCACACCTAACTTGTAACTTGTAATTAATCCTTGTGACCTGATAACTTGATAGTGGCCCGTGACGGCGCACTCCTGACTTGTAACATGACTTGATAACTTAATGCTGTTGCGACGGCTAACTTAACTTGACCTGCCTTGACACCGTGGGTGGTTCTTCTTGCTTGCTTGTTAAAACCACTTGTCCTGTCTTGCATCATGTCTAGGATGGGACTCCTGAGTACCACGGTCTGGAGTACCTACCAAAATGGATTAAGGCTAATAACTAGAATAACACAGTAGTCATGAAGAGATGACACAGCTACAGGCAATCCCGTTACCTGGGCGCTCTTGGGATCTGTAGCCTGCCGTCGAGTAGGGCACATTTCCAGCACACCGTCGCGTGTTGCACCCTCTAAGTCACCTAAGGGTACATTTGTCTCCCGGGCGATGTACCCACCAGAATTCAACCCCTAATTTTTGACCTGGGTAACCTGGATGGTCTGCAGGGCTTGTGGCTGTGGAATCATCTCACTGCATCTTGTTAGTAATTAGGCCTGTGATAACCCTAGTTAGTTAAAGTAGTAAGCCGTAGTATCTGTTTGGCCGTGATTGATTGAATGAGGTTTAACCAGTCTAGTCATGTCTTGATCCAGTACAAGATTGCTTCCTGTCTTGATTTCTTACATTTTATCTTACCGATAAATGGTGGAAAACCAAGTTCTGTTCAGACGAAGGATTACAACCCCGGTCCTTATTTGGTTTACGGGTTGTAACCTGACTATCGGAATAGTTCCATGGTTATCTCGTCGTATATCATCCTGACATGTTTTCGTAAATTCTAGTTTTAATATTAGATTTTCTTGTACTAATTGCTGGCTTTTGTTCTTATTTCGTGGCCCCCTTGTGGCACTTGCTCTTTCTGGGGTTGACCCAGCTGGTTTTGTGTGGCCGGATTTTGGAGCAGCTCCCGAGGATCTACCAAGCTTCCAGCCCAATGGTGACAACTAGACGAAACCCGGGCCAAGAGTGGGTTTTTCTTTTTATCTTGCCCACTTTATTGTAAAATTATTCTTTTGAGGCGTTTAGCCGATGAGCACCTGTTAGCTCGATGCACTTTTACTTACTGTCTGCCTACGGGCTGTCACGCCCCGA
Organism: Iris pallida; assembly: GCA_029216955.1. Classification (NCBI taxonomy): domain Eukaryota; kingdom Viridiplantae; phylum Streptophyta; class Magnoliopsida; order Asparagales; family Iridaceae; genus Iris; species Iris pallida. Next base: position 1,070,898 of record JANAVB010043216.1, on the reverse strand, counting down.
TCCGGGAAATCGCACGTCCTCGCTAGATTTTACCCGAATCATCGTCCTCGCTGGGGCGTGATGCCGCACGAGCCTGGAGTTGCGCTCGTGCAAGGCAAGATAACAGGTTCATATAGAACTATCTCAAATCGATAACGTAAGCAGCGGAAGGAAACAAAGTAAAACATAAGAATCTCTTTTATTTATAATGAACTGAAGGATACAAAGGCTCTGAATAGCCCAACATAAAATGCCAATTGGCTACAACGCTCATGATCTCTCTTAGCTCACAAAGGATTACATTGTTCCATACATTATGCCCCTGTATAGCCACCAAGTAGTCTTCGGCCGAACATCTCTATGTCGCAAATTCGAACGCATATGCGGAAGCTCCTCTTGAACGCCAAGGACTCCATGCCTCGACACGTCCAAGCCAAGCTCCGCCCCGAGCCGATCATAACCTGAACCTGCACATAAACTAGTGGGGGTTTAGTGCTTTCGTCCTCGCTTCGCACTGATCAAGACCCGCTCGTACCCAAACCAAACACTAAATCAACTTAGTGAGCATGCATCTTATTTGGGTGATCTTTCTATTTAGCCTTAGGATCGATTTCATGTCAATACTCATACATAGCGACTTATCATAAATGTGTCCGATACCGTGTTCCTGCAGCAGATACAGTTAGACATAATCTGAACATAAACATAGTGATCGTGCACCTCCCGTCCCATTTTCCTTAGCCTGCAGTGGTTAGATCTTATCATAAGCAAACATACGATTCGTACAATCGGCCAATCATAAACATAAACATATGCATAATGGGTAGCAGGCCCTGCGCCTGCACCCAGCTCTCATCTCAGCCCACCGGCCCTATCTATATGAAGGTCACGGTGTGTCGCACCGTAATGGACTTGGCATCTCATATGTGTAAGCCTACAATCGCTTCGATACGGGTTGCTAGCCCAGTATCCGAAGGATCCCAAACTTACGGATATCATAGCTTATCACAGCACTGGACGGTCGCAATCCGTCCGAATATTGTGCACCATAAATACCACACATAATTCCCTCCTAGGCCGAACGGTCCCGGCGCCCCGGCGTAACCGTTCGAGGGAAGCCGTACCCGTGCACGGGCAATCCGAGTCCATTGACCATGCAATACGTTCCATATCATACAATCCATAGCATACCAACCGATCTCGTATTCCATAAACATAGTCTCGCACATAAACGGTTTCCCGTACCATAAACGGTTGCCCGTTCCATAAACGGTTGCCCGTGCCATAAACATAATCCACCATTCATATGGGGAGCTCCGTCGGCGTTATGCCCCAACACATCCATATTGATGCACGACGCCCAACGGCTTAGTCATCTCGTACTCATATTCAACGCGTCCCGTACATAATGTTATTCTCATAGCATAATTCCATATTACTTAGTCTTTTCGTAACATAAGTGTCCGAAGGCACGCTCAGCACCGTATTCAATGTTCTACGCCTAGTGTTCAATGTTCTCGGAGCCGTGCACATGATGCACATCTCATTATCATCTTTCAATGTTCTACCATCATTGCCCTACCGCGACCCGTGCACTCGATGCATGTCGCTTCAATTGTTCGATTGTTCAATGTTCTATCTTAGTGTTCGACACATACTCAAACCTTTCATCGCCGAGCCACGCTCGCTAACTCAATAACATCTTATGCATACCATAACATATTTTATTAAGACGTGAAGGAATAGGGAGAGAGAGTCAAGAACCCGCCCACCTTAAGCCGATACGCCTTGCCGCTTCGCCGATTGAAGCATCGCGCTTCCATAACTCGACCGCATAGTTAACTCTCGGACTTAGCCATTCCTTTGAACTACTCGGTTGACTTGGCCTATCGCGCCCATATCACGATCCGTAATCCAGTATAAAGGCATAGCCTGCACACCAGATCAACCAAAATCAGCACTTGCTCAAACGGGACTTATCCTTTGCATCGATTCGATTCATAGATTCCAACCGACTCAAAGCTTACCTTTGGCCAACTTAACTCTCGCATCGATTCATATCGATACCTCATCGGGTTAACGCAACTCTTCGAGTCAACGACTCATCATAATGTACCGATGCGGAGCGGGGCATTACATAATATACCACTCAAAATCAGGTTCGTCCTCGAACCGAAACCAACACTTAATCCAAGTGCCTCGCATAGATTGCTTCACGATCTCGTGCTACTATCGTTAGAATCATACAACTTAGTTTGGATCATACACATATTTTAGGCGTCCCACTAATATATGCATTTCAGCCAAACTCAGTTGTAGGATATCGGGACAACTATCAAACTCAACTTAAATCCTCAAGCATCCATCGGTCCGTACTCGACTTAGTCATATCTTAGTGCCTATTCTCAAAATACTTCTCGTATACATTATCCCATAACATGCGATCATCTTCCAACATCTTGCACATAACTTAATTCAAACCATAACTTTGATCTCATAAGTTTCTCGCCGGCCACCTAATACTCGTATTGTATCGAGTCATTGCGCATCTGATCACAACAATTCTCCGCAACGCCTATTCGCCCAACCGTTTGTCTATCTCTCACATAGTTCAAGTATTTCATCCAATCATTCATAACACTTGGCCTTAACAACATGGACTATGTCAACATGTCACAAATTCCTTTGTCTACAATCCAAGTCTCGTACTCAACTATCCCAACATGACCCACGTTCTCGAACTGCCTACACATCGAGTCTGGGACTACCCCCGCTAGGTAACTTATCCAGACATCATGCTTAATCTCTCCCGACACAAGAGGTCAACTTGAGTCTACGATGCTCAAAGGCAACAATCTTTCCGACCCAAGGTCTCTTACGATACGTCCATCTCCTATTCTCGATCGAGTACGAATCCTTTACTCAATTCTCGAATCAATCCGACTAATTCATTTCGTAACATAAATTGCGCGCTCAACACACATAGCCTAACCGTTACTCAATCGGTCTGCGACACACTCTTAGGGTCGTTCTACTATCTGTTGCTCTCGCGCATTGCAAAATCCTTGCAATTGCCTTACCGTATCGCTACGCTAAGCACGTTCCTCAACATATACTCGATCACTCCTTATCCTCAACCATATTTATTATACGACTTCTTTAGGGTCATCCTATGGGACTTCAACATTTACTTGATTTGGCGGTCAAGTCTTCTAGGGTCAGCTGCCCCGAAACTACGCTTCGATAATTAAAGATCATCAACGAGGGACAGTTACAACGAACCATGCTATATCCTATCGTGGAGCCAAATCATTTCCCGACAATTCCTATGGGACTTTACCCAATCCGACATATCAATCCATTAATTTCTCTACTCCCGCGCAACTGATGCGCCGTTGCTACTTTTATCACTCGTATACTACCGTCAACAATGTCGCACGATCCTTAATTTTACCTTCGTATCAAACCACAAGTCCATATCAAATTTGCCACGCCTCGTAAGTTCGATCATCCCCGCTGGATGAATCACCATACCAGCGCTCACGCGGAATGATCGTTCTAATTTGACGTAACGCATGTGCGAGGCTGGTATTGCGCTCGCTCAAGACAAGAATGTCAACATAGTGGTGATCCGCGAAGTAATCCAGACACTTTCGATTTCATCCGAGCAACATCCATCGACTCTCAAATTCTCCGAAGCGTTCCTACCGTTATCATCCAAACTGCCATCAGCTTAACTTGTATCCTATTCATCCAACAACAATGCTCAACATAATTTTTGTTCATTCGATCAGAGTATCCCCGAGTTATTGCATATCGTCTTTGATACGCCTCAATACCATCGTCGATATGCATAACTTGAACATCTTCCTTTCTCATAAGCTTAAACTCGTTGCAATCATTGCCATTATCCGAACTCGAATACGAATCAAGTCTCGCACTTATCAGATCCATTCAGTTGTAACTACTTAACATCGTCGTGACACACAATTTCAAATTTACATATATTCATTCTCATATCCCTAACTCGCACTTCCAAATCGTGCTACCGACTCATATTGCTAACCCGAATTCGTTCGTACGATTTCCCGTACCTACTCAACACGTTCCGAAGAAGTCGTCGTACTAACTCAACATAGGTTCGACCGAGTCAACTTTCCTCAACGTAACATTTCTTTTGCTATGCTCAACTTATCGTTCGACTTATACTTAGCGAATCCTCATCTGACGTATCCTCCGTAGGCACGACTTCACGCATACTCATTTAACTAATTCACCAAAGCATACTTATATCGACTCCTATCGCATCATTTCCACTCGAGTCTCGGTACCATTCCATCCGTTGCGGACAAACATATCGTAACAACATAATTGTTTCGACGAAACCTATCGCAAGTCACCAAGCGGCTTAACATAGCTATCGCTAAGTGGTATTCCATATACCACTCAGGATCGAGCCTATCGTTATCGACACAATACTTCACCATACTTGCTCGCATAGTTGGTATTGTATATACCACTCGGAATTGAGTCATTACTCGACATTACACTTCGCATAGGTCCGACGTCTATTTTTCAATCAACTATCCCGTATGGCGATCCTTCCGATCCCAGCTCTAACGTTAACTCAAGTTTGACAAACATTCGATCTAACCGTACCATGGCGACCATCTCGATCACACCCGCAACATTCGCTTATTCAAAGCTCAACACGACATATGGCCAACATAGACGTTCGCCTACTCAACTCAACTTAGCGACCAACTCAACTCGTACAATCGCATCCGCGATCTTCGAATCCCGCTCGTTGCAGCTCGTGCAACAACTTAGTCTCGATACTTAGGGTCTTTACTCAATCTCGCACAACATATCGCTATCCATCCGCATAGCCATACAACGCACATCATACCATATCGATTCGTTGTACCGATGCAACGAACGATCCACGACTTGCTGCACTCTGTGCAACCGATAACACATAATCATTCACGTAGTCACATAATACGTATCGCCTCACATATCGACCCGTTGTACTTCGTGCAACCAACAACACATATCTCCTCGCACTTCGTGCGACCGCCAACATATAACTCCTCGTACTGCGTGCGACCAACAACACATAACTCCTCGCACTGCGTGCGACCAATAACACATAACTCCTCGTACTGCGTGCGACCGACCACTCATATCATTGCACTTCATGCAACCAACATCACCATATTCGTTGCACTTCGTGCGACCAGTATTCCATAACTCGTTGCACTTCGTGCAACCAACATCCCATAACTCGTTGTACTTCGTGCAACCAACACTCTCCGACGGCACCCGGAGATAACGTAATAGTCACGACATACTTGTGGCGAACGTACCCACTTAATATAGACTTATTGTATGGAACATCCAATGTAGCGTCGAGCAGATCCATGAGCCATACGGTTGCGGAAATAACTTAGAGTGAACTGAACTCGATAGCGAAGCAACTGAGGGTCAAAGAGATTCACGCACGGTCCAAAGGATGGAACCGCTCTGATACCAACTTGTCACGCCCCGATCCGGAAAATCGCTCGTCCTCGCTAGATTTTACCCGAATTATCGTCCTCGCTGGGGCGTGATGCCGCACGAGCCTGGAGTTGCGCTCATGCAAGGCAAGATAACAGGTTCACATAGAACTATCTCAAATCGATAACGTAAGCAGCAGAAGGAAACAAAGTAAAACATAAGAATCTCTTTTATTCATAATGAACTGAAGGTTACAAAGGCTCTGAATAGCCCAACATAAAATGCCAATTGGCTACAACGCTCATGATCTCTCTTAGCTCACAAAGGATTACATTGTTCCATACATTATGCCCCTGTATAGCCACCAAGTAGTCTTCGGCCGAACATCTCTATGTCGCAAGTCCGAACGCATATACGGAAGCTCCTCTTGAACGCCAAGGACTCCATGCCTCGACACGTCCAAGCCAAGCTCCGCCCCGAGCCGATCATAACCTGAACCTGCACATAAACTAGTGGGGGTTTAGTGCTTTCGTCCTCGCTTCGCACTGATCAAGACCCGCTCGCACCCAAACCAAACACTAAATCAACTTAGTGAGCATGCATCTTATTTTGGTGATCTTTCTATTTAGCCTTAGGATCGATTTTATGGCAATACTCATACATAGCGACTTATCATAAATGTGTCCGATACCGTGTTCCTGCAGCAGATACAGTTAGACATAATCTGAACATAAACATAGTGATCGTGCACCTCCCGTCCCATTTTTCTTAGCCTGCAGTGGTTAGATCTTATCATAAGCAAACATACGATTCGTACAATCGGCCAATCATAAACATAAACATATGCATAATGGGTAGCAGGCCCTGCGCCTGCACCCAGCTCTCATCTCAGCCCACCGGCCCTATCTATATGAAGGTCACGGTGTGTCGCACCGTAATGGACTTGGCATCTCATATGTGTAAGCCTATAATTGCTTCGATACGGGTTGCTAGCCCAGTATCCGAAAGATCCCAAACTTACGGATATCATAGCTTATCACAGCACTGGACGGTCGCAATCCGTCCGAATGTTGTGCACCATAAATACCACACATAATTCCCTCCTAGGCCGAACGGTCCCGACGCCCCGGCGTAACCGTTCGAGGGAAGCCGTACCCGTGCACGGGCAATCCGAGTCCATTGACCATGCAATACGTTCCATATCATACAATCCATAGCATACCAACCGATCTCGTATTCCATAAACATAGTCTCGCACATAAACGGTTTCCCGTGCCATAAACGGTTGCCCGTGCCATAAACATAATCCACCATTCATATGGGGAGCTCCGTCGGCGTTATGCCCCAACACATCCATATTGATGCACGACGCCCAACGGCTTAGTCATCTCGTACTCATATTCAACGCGTCCCGTACATAATGTTATTCTCATAGCATAATTCCATATTACTTAGTCTTTTCGTAACATAAGTGCCCGAAGGCACGCTCAGCACCGTATTCAATGTTCTATGCCTAGTGTTCAATATTCTTGGAGCCGTGCACATGATGCACATCTCATTATCAGCTTTCAATGTTCTACCATCATTGCCCTACCGCGACCCGTGCACTCGATGCATGTCGCTTCAATTGTTCGATTGTTCAATGTTCTATCTTAGTGTTCGACACATACTCAAACCTTTCGTCGCCGAGCCACGCTCGCTAACTCAATAACATCTTACGCATACCATAACATATTTTATTAAGACGTGAAGGAATAGGGAGAGAGAGTCAAGAACCCGCCCACCTTAAGCCGATACGCCTTGCCGCCTCGCCGATTGAAGCATCGCGCTTTCATAACTCGACCGCATAGTTAACTCTCGGACTTAGCCATTCCTTTGAACTACTCGGTTGACTTGGCCTATCGCGTCCATATCACGATCCGTAATCCAGCATAAAGGCATAGCCTGCACACCAGATCAACCAAAATCAGCACTTGCTCAAACGAGACTTATCCTTTGCATCGATTCGATTTATAGATTCCAACCGACTCAAAGCTTACCTTTGGCCAACTTAACTCTCGCATCGATTCATATCGATACCTCATCGGGTTAACGCAACTCTTCGAGTCAACGACTCATCATAATGCACCGATGCGGAGCGGGACATTACACGGGCTGTAAACATGATTAACAAATCCTAGGGTTGATCATGTATGACTAAACTCTTGCTAGTCCTAACATTTTGTAACGACTAGCTTCATGATCAGCTGAATATGTAATATTTGGGATGCCTTATTATTGTATATTTAGTGATCATACATCTTGCGACTTTACTAACTTGCTTGTGATTGAGATATTAGGCTTGTTCATGACCATAAGAGACTGTTGGCTTGTAGTAAACCCTCGTATATCTAGACAGCCGTGACCGTATATCGAGGTAGTTTCCATTTCAATATACGTAGCTGGCTATATCTGCCCCCGCTCTCCAGTATTCTGGTTCTGGGGCGTGACATGGTTTAAGTGGTGGCCCATGCAGGTCTTGTAAATCAAGATATGTGGGGGTTTACCAGATAGATGTCTCAATCAGTACTCATCTTTGATCTCTGTTCGTATCTTCTGAATCCCTGGATTCTTGCCCTGATCCTGTGCTTATATCATTGATCTGTCCTGGTCCTTTCCTTATTGATCCCTGTGTCGTCTTCTTCAGCGGCACTGTACCTGGTCCTACCGATCGATGAGGTAGAGCACATCCCGCGGATCAGCAGCAACCCGGAGATCAAGCCCAGCATTCCGGGGTAGCCTCCAGAGTTGTGCCTACTGGAGGAGAGTGACCAGTTCGGCCCGTCCAGCCCGCAGAGCCAGATGATGGTACCTTAGTAGGCCTCATCAGAACCTTGATAGCCTCCCAGGATCGTCGAAGCGATGCCCTGTACCAGACAGTTCAGGATGCTTTGACCCGAGGCGGTCATCTAGGGAACCAGGCGGCGAACAGCTTCAAACGATTGAACCCTCCTTTCTTCGACGGCAGCGAGGATGCGATTGCCGCGGATGCATGGCTTCAGGATACCGAGGTGATTCTGGAAGCGGCTAGGACACCTGAGAATGAGAAGGTGGCGGTGGTACGCCTGCAGCTGTTGGACTTGGCTCGCAGTTGGTGGGCGGCACAAGCCATGGGATTAGTGGCACCCATTGCTTGGGCAGTATTTAGAGAGAGATTCCAGACGAAGTACTTTGATGCTGTGGCTCGATACGACCTGCAGACCAGATTTACCAACTTGAAGCAAGGAGGTAGATCTGTCGACAGTTATGCATCGGAGTTTTCTAGACTCAGTAGGTTTGCTCCCACCTTGGTGGCGACCGAGTTTGATAGGGCCCAGCGGTTCCAGCAGGGACTGCATTTGGAGATCTTGTTGGCGGTTGAGCAGTTCGAGCACCAGACGTTCGATGCAGTCTTGAGAGCAGCTAGGAGGCATGAGTACACCTTCCAGAGGATCGTGGATAGGGCCGGAGGTAGGAAGCGGTCCCACAGTCAGATGCACCAATCATCAGCTCCAGCCTCGACAGCTAGAGGATTGACCATTGGAACTCCGAGGCGGACGGCCTCGGTAACGTCGGTTCAGCATTCGACCCCGACGTACCCGCAGCAGCAGAAGCAGAAGCAGACTTTCGCGATGGGATGTTCTCATTGCGGGAAGCCAGGCCATGTAGTGGCAGACTATCATAGGGCGCAGGGATTGTGCCTGGCTTGTGGAACAACAGGTCATAAGATAGGAGCATGCCCGAATAGGGGTGGTTCATCTGCATCCAACCCTTCTAGCTCTTCGGTGAGAGGACCGACCCCAGCACCAGTTCAGCAGCAGCAGTACCCGAGGCCATTGTTGCCTCAGGCCCAGGCATTCCAGCAGCAGTGTGCCCAGGCTCCAGTACAGAATAGGCAGAGATGGTTCCAGCAGAGGGGACCAGCAGCCAGAGGACAAGGTCAGGCCATGATGATGGCTATGGAAGAAGAAGTTGTACCAGGTGAGGTTGTGGCAGGTACTATTCTCGTCAACTCCTCTCCAGCGTCTGTATTATTTGATTCTGGTGCATCGTATTCATTCATGTCTGCATGATTCGCGACACGGATAGGATTGGAGCCCGAGTCATTATCAGTGAGGCTCAATATACTTACTGGTAATGGTCTTGTGGGAGTAGATCGAGTATTTTCCTCGTGTCGGATATCGTAGTTAGCGGTAGGGAGTTCCCCACTAGATTCATAGAGTTTCCTATGGCAGACTATGATGTAGTCCTAGGCATGGATTGGTTGAGGAACCAGTATGCTAGGATAGACTGCCATATTGGCAGAGTTGTCTTTAGTATCCCCGGCGAGCCAGAGTTTTCGTTTTCCAGAGGCGCAGTGGAGCCATCTTCCCCAGCATTGCGGATGGCAGTAGCAGCAGTGCAGTTACCCCGGATAGTTGAAGAGTTTCCAGATGTCTTTCCAGAGGAGCTTCTAGGGATGCCGCCAGATCGGGAGATTGAGTTCACTATAGACTTGATTCTCGGGACAGCACCAGTATCAGAGTGAGTCTACAGGATGGCGCCTTCAGAGTTAGAAATTTTGTACAAGATGATTGAAGAACTGAGGACCAAGGAATTCATCCGTGCAAGTGGATCGCCTTGGGGAGCCCCGATGCTTCTTGTGAAAAAGAAGGATGGTATGTCCAGGCTATGTGTAGATTATCGTACCTTGAATTCGGTGACAATCAAGAACAGATACCCTCTTCCGAGGATAGATGACTTGTTTGATCAACTCAGAGGGGCTTCAGTGTTCTCGAAGATTGATTTGCGCTCAGGTTATCATCAGATCAGAGTCAGAGATCAGGACATCCCGAAGACTGCATTCAGATCGAGGTATGGACATTAGGAGTTCCTTGTTATGTCCTTTGGAGCGACCAATGCGTCGGCCGTATTCATGGACCTCATGAATCGTATTTTCATGCCTTACTTAGATCAATTTGTGATCGTGTTCCTAGATGACATCCTGGTCTACAGCAAGAGTGAAGCAGAGCATGAGCAGCATCTCAGAGTCGTCCTCCAGACGCTTAGGGAGCATCAGTTGTACGCCAAGTTCAGTAAATGCGAGTTCTGGCTCGATCGTATTTCGTACTTGGGTCATATCATTACCCGAGGAGGAGTGGAAGTGGATCCCCAGAAAATTGTGGCTATCGAGTCATGGCCGGTACCCAGCTCAGTGGCAGAGGTTCGCAGCTTCCTTGGATTGGCCGGCTACTACCGGCGGTTCGTTTTAGATTTCGCAAGGATTTCAGCGCCGATGACCCAGTTGACCCGCAAGGATGTGCCGTTTGTTTGGACAGCAGAGTGCCAGGAATCATTTGGGAAGTTGAAGCGAGGTTTGATAACGGCTCCCATTCTCACCCTTCCAGATGGGACCGGAGGATTCACAGTTTATTACGACGCTTCAGGCAGAGGATTGGGGTGTGTCTTGATACAGCATGGAAAGGTAATATCTTATGCGTCACGTCAACTTCGTGATCATGAGAAGAATTACCCGACCCACGACTTGGAATTGGCGGCGGTAGTGTTTGCTTTGAAGTTGTGGAGACACTACTTGTACGGAGATAGAGTGGAGATCTTTACTGATCATAAGAGTCTGAAGTATGTTTTCACCCAGAAGGACCTTAATATGCGGCAGAGAATGTGGCTCGAGCTACTGGTGGATTATGATGTGGATTTGCAGTATCATCCCGGGAAGGCCAACGTTGTAGCAGATGCATTGAGCAGGAGAGACGGAGTTTATTTCCTGACGGCACAACCAGAATTATTGGCAGATCTTCAGAAGATGGGAATTGAAGTGGTTCTTCCAACCAGCGTGGCATTGATGGCCAGTCTTCAGGTTCAGTCCAGCATAGTTGAGAGAATCCGGATGGCGCAGTCAGTAGATTCCAAGATCCAGCGACTCAGAGCAGAATGTGAAGCAGAAAGAAGGCCAGAGTTATGTATCCATGAAGACGGTACACTTCGGCACGACACTCGTCTTTGTGTACCCAGTGGAGATATCAGACAGGAAGTCATGGCAGAAGCCCACAGTTCACAATATTCTATTCATCCGGGTGGTACGAAAATGTACCGTGATATTCGTCAGCATTTCTGGTGGAATGGCATGAAGAGGGATAGCCCGGTTTGTCTCTCGGTGTTTGGTTTGCTAACAGGTTAAAACTGAACATCAGAGGTCCGCTGGACTTTTTCAACCCTTACCGATCCCAGAATGGAAATGGGAACATATAACCATGGATTTCGTGACCGGATTGCCCAGATCTCCGGCCGACAGAGATGCTATTTGGGTAATTATGGACAGGCTTACCAAGGTGGCACACTTTCTCCCATTCAGAGTTGGACAGTCGACGGCGCAGCTAGCAGAGATGTATCTCAGGCAGATCGTCAGGCTTCACGGTGTGCCAGTCAGCATCACCTCGGACAGGGATTCAAGATTCACATCACACTTTTGGCGCAGCTTGCAGAAGAGTTTGGGGACTCGCCTTCAGTTCAGCTCAGCTTATCACCCGCAGACGGATGGTCAATCAGAGCGCACAATCCAGACTCTTGAAGATATATTGAGATCTTGTACCCTTGACTTCGGTGGTTCATGGGAGAATCATCTGCACCTGGTAGAATTCTCGTACAACAACAGTTATCAGGCCAGTATCCAGATGGCACCCTTCGAGGCTCTTTATGGCAGGAAGTGCAGATCCCCGCTAGCATGGGACGATGTCGGAGAGAGGCGGATGCTCGGACCCGAATTGATTTCCCAGACGGTTGAAGTGGTCAAGAAGGTCAGATATCACCTCCGAGTTGCCCAGGACCGCCAGCGCCATTGGGCCGATGCTCATCGGCGTCCCTTAGAATTTGCTGTCGGCGACCATGTATTCCTTAGGATCTCGCCTAACCGCGGCGTCATTCGCTTTGGCGTACGGGAAAAGCTTAGTCCTAGGTATATAGGGCCGTTCGATATTCTAGAGCGAGTAGGAGATGTATCCTATCGTCTCGCTCTTCCGCCGTCGCTAAGTGAGGTACATGATGTATTCCATGTGTCCCAATTGCGACGGTATATTCCAGACCCGAGCCACATCCTAGACCATTCGGAATTGGTTGTTGGTACCAACCTTTCGTATGAGGAGAGGCCCGTGTCTATTTTGGACCGGAGGGAAAAAATACTCAAGAACAAGACTATTAAATTAGTCCGTGTTGCTTGGGGTCATCACTCTCTAGGTGAGTCAACATAGGAGCGTGAGGACGACATCCGATCGCGATATTCCTACCTGTTTGACTCGTGAGGTATAATGTCTTTCTTATGCCTTACGTTTTCCCTTCCTTGCTTGCATTGTATGATTGTATGATTGAACTGCTTAGTGTAGCTTGCATGTGCTTAGTGTAGCTTGTCGTGGCAATCTCTAGCTCCTTGATTAAATTTCGAGGACGGAATTCTTTTAAGGTGGGTAGAGTTGTCACCCTCATTTTTTCTGTATTTCCCGTATTTCGTATTTATACTCGTATCTGGATTTTGGCATGTATTTTTATTTTCTCAACTTGTAGAATTTCGGTATTTATCGTATTTTGGGTTTTGGCATGGCCCAGTTTTAATTGGCTTGGGTTGGGTTGGTTTGGTTTAATGCATATTGGTACACCTTAGCCTATGCTCCACCCTCAACACACCACATCCCACCCTCTTTAAAACTCCACTAACTTCTTCTCTCTCCTCATAAACCTCCATTAATTTCTTCTTCTTCTTCCTCCACACAACTCTCCACACCCATAGGCAAGTCACCTTGCTACTACATGAGAACCCTATTTTATTTGTCCATTAGCTAGATTAGGACATGGTGATCAACATTAGATCTTGGCATTTTATGATTTGGAGTCTCCATTGTTCTAGATCTAAGTTTTCCTATTTTCGGATTTTGTATGGTTTTGTTCTATTTAAGTTGGATTTTATGGGTTTTGATGTTTCCATGTGGAAGAGATTTCGATTTCACCCAAGATGGAACTTTGGAAATCTGAATTTGGAGTTCGGATGACCAAGTTATGAACTTTGAAGCCTTGGGTTCAACCATGGAGTTCTTGCTGGTTTGGAGAAGACAGTGAGCAGTGAGCAGTGTGCAGAGCTCTTTAGCTTACGCCACTGAGCTGCGCGCGCTCTTTAGCGCCGCGTACGCAGACTTGGGTACGCTTCCTGTTGGAAGCGTGTCCCTTGCGTGCGTGCTTTTGTGCGTACGCAGCTCTTTTGCGTGCGTGCTTTTGTGCGTACGCAGCTCTCTTGCGTGCGTACTTTTGTGCGTACGCAGCTCCCTTGCGTGCGTGCTTTTGTGCGTACGCAGCTCTCTTGCGTGCGTGCTTTTGTGCGTACGCAGCTCCCTTGCGTGCGTGCTTTTGTGCGTACGCAGCTCTCTTGCGTGCGTGCTTTTGTGCGTATGCAGCTCTCTTTCGTGCGTGCTTTTGTGCGTACGCATCTCCCCTGCGTGCGTGCTTTTGCGCGTACGCTGCCCCCCTGACCCCTTGCTTAATCCATTGGTTCTTGGAGTATTGGTTTTATTTCTCGACTTGGTTTCTCTTTTGTGGATTGGGTTTCCTGAGATCTTGTTCAACACAGCACGACTATCTCGACCCGACACGGCCTAACACGATTTGCAAATAATTGTTTATGACTAGTACGGTTTTTGGGATTTTCTGTGAATTATGATCCTGGTATTCTCTGATCTCCTTGCTAGCGACCCAGTGGGGTGCACACCTAACTTGTAACTTGTAATTAATCCTTGTGACCTGATAACTTGATAGTGGCCCGTGGCGGCGCACTCCTGACTTGTAACATGACTTGATAACTTAATGCTGTTGCGACGGCTAACTTAACTTGACCTGCCTTGACACCGTGGGTGGTTCTTCTTGCTTGCTTGTTAAATCCACTTGTCCTGTCTTGCATCATGTCTAGGATGGGACTCATGAGTACCACGGTCAGGAGTACCTACCAAAATGGATTAAGACTAATAACTAGAATAACACAGTAGGCATGAAGAGATGACACAGCTACAGGCAATCCCGTTACCTGGGCGCTCTTGGGATCTGTAGCCTGCCGTCGAGTAGGGCACATTTCCAGCACACCGTCGCGTGTTGCACCCTCTAAGTCACCTAAGGGTACATTTGTCTCTCGGGCGATGTACCCACCAGAATTCAACCCCTAATTTTCGACCTGGGTAACCTGGATGGTCTGCAGGGCTTGTGGCTGTGGAATCATCTCACTGCATCTTGTTAGTAATTAGGTCTGTGATAACCCTAGTTAGTTAAAGTAGTAAGCCGTAGTATCTGCTTGGCCGTGATTGATTGAATGAGGTATAACCAGTCTAGTCATGTCTTGATCCAGTACAAGATTGCTTCCTGTCTTGATTTCTTACATTTTATCTTGCCGATAAATGGTGGGAAACCAAGTTCTGTTCAGACGAAGGGTTACAACCCCGGTCCTTGTTTGGTTTACGGGTTGTAACCTGGCTATCGGAATAGTTCCATGGTTATCTCGTCGTATATCATCCTGACATATTTTCGTAAATTCTAGTTTTAATATTAGATTTTCTTGTGCTAATTGTTGGCTTTTGTTCTTATTTCGTGGCCCCCTTGTGGCACTTGCTCTTTCTGGGGTTGACCCAGCTGGTTTTATGTGGCCAGATTTCGGAGCAGCTCCCGAGGATCTACCAAGCTTCCAGCCCAATGGTGACAACTAGACGGAACCCGGGCCAAGAGTGGGTTTTCCTTTTTATCTTGCCCATTTTATAGTAAAATTATTCTTTTGAGGCGTTTAGCCGACGAGCACCTGTTAGCTCGATGCACTTTTACTTACTGTCTGCCTACGGACTGTAAACATGATTAACAAATCCTAGGGTTGATCATGTATGACTAAACTCTTGCTAGTCCTAACATTTTGTAACGACTAACTTCATGATCAGCTGAATATGTAATATTTGGGACGCCTTATTATTGTATATTTAGTGATCATACATCTTGCGACTTTACTTACTTGCTTGTGATTGAGACATTAGGCTTGTTCATGACCATAAGAGACTGTTGGCTTGTAGTAAACCCTCATATATCTAGACAGCCGTGACCGTATATCGAGGTGGTTTCTATTTCAATATACGTAGCTGGTTATGTCTGCCCCCGCTCTCCAGTATTCTGGTTCTGGGGCGTGACATCAATGAACTACCTTATGTACCCACACACCTATATATGCTCGAAATTTCAGTCCTTTTCGGATTTAATTACTACTGGACCTTTCGAAAGCAAATACTGGCAGATGCAACTTCTTGACAAATAGCAAATCCTTCATCTTGCTCCTCCAGTAGTGATAGTTGGTCCCGTTCTGGTTAACCATGCGCGTTGGTTTCGCGTCCATCTCTCCTTCCTGGCTTGACTGTCAACTCCTAACACTTCTCTGAACACAAAACTCTAATACCACTCTGTTGGGAATGAAGCACGAAAATCGTTCATCCAAACCAAAAAGTCCTACGAGAGAACCGAATAAAAGCACACAAATCAAAAACGGCAAATACAATCGTAGACACAAAGATTTTGACGTGGAAACCCCTTGCGAAAAAAAATCACGGGACGATCAGAGTCCAACCCTGAAGAACCTCCACTAATTAATGGAATAAAAAGAATACACACTCTACAAGCTCCTTCCGATCCAAACGGATCACCACAACTCAATTGAAAGAAGAAATTTTAATTACGGACTCCGAAGAACAAGAGATGTCGAAAAATTATTCGAAACGATCTCTCATTCACAATAGTCTTCAATCATTTCTCTCTCCCAAAAGTTGTAAAGAACTATTGCTCCTCTCTTTTTTGAGATATATGTTTTATTGTGTGAAAACACCTAGCATATATAACCTTAAATCTATAACTAATTAAGGTATTCTACTATAAGTAGGAATATTCAATCTAAACCATTGATGTATTTCTATTATATATAGGAATACCCAATCCAGCTTCATTGAAATATTCCTATTATATATAGAATATCCAATCTGACTCCGAAATATTTTTCATATAGGTTGGAAATCCCATCCACTCCACCACCCATCGCATAATTAGCTCCTAGCTTGTTCCCTAGTGCTAAATTAAAGTCACGTTAAGCTAGTTTATGCATGGTGAACGCCTTGAGTTTGGCTGGCATTATAATGCTCTGCATGCAGTACTCCCATGATTGCAATATTCGTTCGCCATTGCCTGCCCTTGTAACCTGACGAAACGGCCCACTTGGTTTTTTTTTTTTTTTTTTTCCATTTTATCAGAGTTGAAGTAACGCTCCTCATGTCTTGCCATCCAGCATGTACACCCACCCTGACCCTGCCATCATCGCTGTAGAGAAGTCCAGCTTTATTCGAAAAGCGTTGGAGTTTAGTTGCCGTCAAGTCACTTTAGATTCTATAACATCGACACTTTATGCATGCATGCAGCTTACATGTACACTTTAGAGCATCTCCAACCCTACTGTGACTTTGGAAAAAAGTTATTGCCACAAAGGAATAACAAAATTTTATTCAAAAGTTCTTCTCCAATGCAATTGTCAAGTCAATTGTAAAGCTTATGTGACAAAAATTAAAGAAGACATTGTGAAGTTGATTGTCTTGTTCTAGACAATGCACTTGACAATGTCTTATATTCCATGTCATCAATTATGAATAAAAATTATTAGAAAAAAGAAGGAAGATGAGTAGTTGTCTTAAAAGTTGTCTTGGAAGTTGGAAACAATACTTTTTATTGTCTTCTCAATACTTTTGCATTGGAGAGAGTTTTTATATCTCATTGTCTTTTGAGATATAATTTTGCCACATAAACAAAACATTATCTTGTGGCTCATGCCACATAGGAGCCACCTAAGACTCACAACACTTAACAAGACAATAGGGTTGGAGATGCTCTTAATCCCTTTAAAAGTTCCATGACGGTGCTGCTATCATCCTAAACTTTTCATAGCTCTAGCTTTATTAGGAAGCTTCTTCCATGGTTATGCCTAAGCCCATCTGACAAGTTAAAGTGGAAGCTAAAACTGGGAGTGGTCAAAGTCCGCTGGGACGACAGGATGGACCCTCTCGGACTCTCCTTCCCTAAGGGCCTGTTTGGCCGTAGGAAAGTGAATATGGAATCGAGGATAATTCAGGATTTGGGGTTGGAAGAGGAGTTTCCATGTTTGGTTCAACATGATTTTTGGGTTGGAAGAGGGAGTCATAATTGGTCTCCAGTTCCTGTCGGGGAAGTGTCGGGCTGATTTGTATTGCTCTCCACATCCGTTTCTTTGATTCGGATGTGGATGGAAGCACTTGAATCCTAAATTTTTTATTATTTTTTCTTACATAATTAAAGTTATTGATTATTAACAACAACTAAGTGATAAGTAAACATTAATTAATAACAAAAAGCTTGTTAATGTTTAAATTTTTTGTCTTAATTAGGATAATGTTGAACGTAAATAAAGCTTGTTAATGTTTAAAAATTCTTCTTAATTAGGATAATTATTTGTATTATTTAATAACTATTAAATTTAACAAAATTAATTATGTTTTTTTAGGATAATGTTGAACGTAAATAAAGCTTGTTAATGTTGTATTCTTCTCAATTTTAATTTTAATTCTTAATTCGTAATTTTTTGCTCCCCAACCGCAATTACTTTTCAATTTTTAATTTTGGACTCTGGTGTCAATTACTTAGCAATCAATTACTTATTTATTAAACTAATTAATACCTAATAAAAAAATTAATCCACTTTTTAAATGTAAAATTTTACTTAATTTGTAATTAATCATCTTAAATTATTTAGTTTATTAAATTATTATGTGAATTGATTATAATTTACTATTATTATAATGTAATATTTCACTTCCCACTTTTTATTTTCCTATCTCAACAAAACACATTTGCTTAATCTGTCACTTCCCGCTTTTCATTTTTCTATTCCAACCAAACACATTTGTTTCCTGATAGGGGGACAAAAAAGTAAGTGAATTTCCACATGAAATCTATCTTTGAAAGTCGAAATCCATATTTTTCAGCACTTACGATTTACCAAACAGGCCCTAAGAGAGAGTTCGCGTGCCAACAACCGTTATTAATCGTTATTAATGACGATGTTTAATTCAATGTTGTAAAAACCAAATCGATGGTCGAATCGAATTTTTTTGATATAGGTCGAATCGAATTTTAACTGGGGTTCAAATAGACTTGATATAGTTTGGTTCAAATAGGTAAGATATCTATATTTACTTCTTGGTTTGGTTTGATTTAGTTCTTAATTCGTTTGGTTAATAAGGTCCATCAAAACCAAACTAAGAATCAAATGGTCCAAATTTCATATGATAATTTTCTTTGAATTTTTTTTGAAAAGAAAAAGAACAATTGGTCGGTTCAATTGTGAACCGGTTCGGCCGGTTGGTTGAACTCTGGTATTGAAAAAAACCAACGATTCTTTAAAAGATCCGGTTTTAGTCGGATCGGACCAATTTTTTGATATAAACTGGTTGGATCCGATCTAACCGCTAGTCCGGTTAGATTCTTACAACACTGCTTTAATTTAAAGGAGAAAAAATAACCGAATATACATATACAGATGTCCAGATCAAAGAGGAAAAAAAAAAAAAAAAAATCAAAACTAGAAGCTGATGCTGTGATAAATGTTGGTCCCCAAGTTACAAAGTGGAGACAAGAAACTTTCGGTGGTACAGTAGTGTGAATATGGGATGAACAGAACCCATATGGAGTCTTTTGTTAGCTTCCCAAATGACTCCCTTTCATGAATCCGAGCCAAGCACAAATCCTAGGTCAAAAGAGAGAAAAGTAACAAAAGAAAAAGAAAAAGAAAAAGAAGTATACACATTGGGAGAAACAACAATAGAGAAAAATGTGTCGGTTAGAAGAACAAGACTAAATAAATTATATTTTTGTGTGTTACACAGTAACAAATTCAGGATTACAATTCACTAAAAGCATAATTATAAAAGAATACAGAAATAACACCTCCAATTTTTTTTTGTAATATACTAATATCATAGTATATAAATAGTACTATTTTTTATATAATAAAGTATCACATTTCATAATTGTTCTCTACGAGTTTTCATACTTCTAAAACGTTTAACTACAACATCATTTGTAAAATTGTAATACTACTAATAACCTTTTTTATGAAGCATACAAGACAATCATTTAGAAACTTATCACAAATTCGATTACGTAAATCCGTCTCGACAATATTCATTGCAGAGAGACATATTTTTACACATGTTGTTGCTATAGGCCCCAATGCTTACTTTCTACTTTCTAATCATTTGTAATACTATTACTACTTTCTAATCTTTCCACGTCTTGACAATCATTTGTAATACTACTGCTACTTTGTAAAAAAAAAAAAATCATTGGGAACCCCCAGTAAAGTATATGTGAATATGACAAATTCTATTCGTTGGGACAAAGTGACTAATAAAGGTGTATCAAAGATTGAGGTCAGTCTGTTGGTCCTATAACAGCTGATCGGTCTCCAACTTTGTAAAAAAAAAATCATTGGGAACCCCCAGTAAAGTATGTGTGAATATGACAAATTCTATTCGTTGGGACAAAGTGACTAATAAAGGTGTATCAAAGATTGAGGTCAGTCTGTTGGTCCTATAACAGCTGATCGATCTCCAAGTGGGGGTTGTCGTTGCAATACAATCCAATTTTGGTGACGGATGATTTGCTAAAGCTTAACATAGCACATCGGTTTCAACAGTTAAGTGCAACGAACTCAAACTAAGACGGCTACATCTCCATTTGCACAGTTCAACGGAAGATGTGGGTCATCGATGACGTACACAAAATACATGATGTTCTGCATACGGATGCAGGTATACGAGGGAGCTTCAATATCGGACATGAAGGTGGACAAGTTCAGGAGCTTGAATATTGAGGGAACCGCATTGTCCGTTTGGTTGGGCCAGCCAAGGGTAAGAAAGTTCGACAGAATGGGAGCACATATTCCAGTAGAAGATAGATGTTAGGGACATGCAGCCATGACTTAAGAATGATGGTAAGGGACTTTTGTCTTGCCCGAGTTATTAATGTCGGTGAGAACCCAGTCATTAAGGTGGTGCTATGCAAAGTAGCTTGAGAACCCAGTCATTAAGGAGGTGCTACGCAAAGTAGCTAGTATCAATGTGGTGGCCAAAAAATAGAGACGAAAGAAGGTGCAAAACAGCCCGAGGGATTCGAGGTCAATGACGAGGAGAGCAGGAACATTAATACGGGGCAACAGGCATGGAGTCCAACTTAGGAGTCATTTGGGTCAACACCTCTCATCAAATTAGAGGAAGAGTTTGTTGGGGTTCCAACCTCGATCGATTTGAGATATGTAGAAGGACATATTGGACATCATAAAGCATCGATGGGAGTTGCGACAAAGAAGAGAAAGGATCAATAATTAAACCATGTAAATGAGCCAAAATAGTAGCGACGTTATACCGACATCGGTATATAAAGGTATAACAAATTTTGGATGATTCATTCTAGAACATATTCTGAGGGTCTGATGATACACCGCGGTATACCGACGATATATAGCAGTATACTGCGGTATATATCATACCACGATTTCATAGAATCGATAGTCGTCTCCCAGGCGTGATGTTGTGCGAACCTAAGTTGCGATCGCACAAGTCATAGTCATAAGGTAATCCCAATCACAGCATCTAAGAGAGTGTCCACAGATAACTTGAACAACACATTGAGACAGAAAAAAAAATTTATTTTATTGATAATAGACATCATGTACAGACTCCATTACAACCGTGCCATGCGGGCTTTACAACATGACTCAATTACAAAAGGAGTGCCAATGAGATAGCAGTTCCATACATACATCACTCATTTACAACAAAGTATTTCGGCCATCTAGATTGGAGGGACGTCGAGACATGTTTCCTTGACTTGCAGAGAGTCTTCAAAAGTTGAGCGGCGGGGACTTCGACGCGCGATCGAAGCTTCAAAAGCACGAACGTCGCCTAGCTAGTTAGCACATTCTTCCTGATTTCTGGCACCTACAAAGAGCGAGGGTTAGTACGATCACATGTACTAGCAAGCGGCTAATTAAACCCAAGCTCTGCATTTGGTTTAAGCAGTTTTATAAAATATGTTAGTTATTTGGTGATCTTTCTAACCATCCTGATCGATTTGCATATTAACATGTTTTGAGGCAAGCATATGAAATTATACACATTGAGCAGTTATTCATGTTCATCCCGTGTCACGTGCATTAGTTCAAGCAGTAAAAAAAGGGTGTGAAGGTCACTGGCAATGTCAAGCCATCACGGACTATAGCTGGGTTAGACGGTGACCCTTTCGTGGCAGGTAGCGAGCCCTATACGAATGTTTCTGAATCATCCGTGCTGATTCGTTGTTGGTGTTTGCTATAACTCGTTCCTCCCGGGCCGAATTGGTTCATTGGCCTAGAAAACCGTTCGAGAAAACTACACCTTGTGCACAATTTGTCCAATGACCATTTTTGCAGATTTATGAAATATTCTATCTCTTTTCTAGAACCTTTAACTTTCTCTTTTTGGTGTGAAACTTATACTTTCTTTGAACTTAGTCATTTTATGCACTTTAGCCGTATCGTTGCGATAAACGTTAATCGATTCATCCTTTGATTTGCACAGGCTAAGTAAATATGGCATGAGAAAGCATGTATCAGTTTTCATGTAAAACAGTTTTATAGGAAGTGTTTCATGAAGAATTGTGCCACGATTTCATTGATTATACACTATGGCGACAAGCATTGCTTTTATGTTTCATACTTGATTTCAAAACAGAGGGTCGAGGCGAAGAAGGTCAGCCACTCACCTTAGTCTTTGCTTCAGGCGAGGGACTGGTTGGCTGCGCTTAGACGTCGCTTACGCAATCACCTGCAATCGTATAAGCAACTGATTAGAACACTGCACTATTCAAGGAGTTCGATAGAAATGCGAAGTTCAAAAATGTAAGGCATAAAAACCATAAAAAATATTCACGAAAACCAAAGCGAAAGCCAAAGCAAATGCGGCATGAAAAGCAGAACAACGGGAGGTCTCTTCCGACTCAGCCGCAGAGCCAATCCTTGAGGCGTAACTCGCTGAATATGGGACTTGATTTCGAAGAAGAATTTCCATAACAAAAAAATGATCTTAATTAAATCGTTTCCGTTCGACCGATTCAACCGATTCCTATCTATCGGTCCCGACTGAATCGGTAGCGATAGTGTTCCTTTTTCGTGCACCCGTAGACAGAAACGGGGCACGATTGTCACGCCCCAGATCTAGAATACCGAAGAACGGGGGAATGACTCAGCCAGCTATGTATTACGGACAATGAATACCGTATAATATGATTAATAATGTCTACAAGACATGGGGTGCATACTACGTACATGTCTCACTAGAGTTACTCAACATCTATTGTCTCAATCATTCAAACGAGAAGCAGTAATAAAGAACATACAAGATAAAACAGTAAGGCGTCCCAAATGCTCAGTCAAAATGTTCAGAAGATTTGGCTTTACAAAATATAGCCAAATGATATAACAAGGTATACACAATCGTTATCAGTTGCAGTCTAATTTATTTACAATTATGTAAAAGTAAGTGCAAGACAGTCCGACTTATAGGTCGGTGTCAAACGACAAAAAGTAAAGTAAGTAGTAAAATGTACAGGGAAGCAATGAACCCACTAGTGTCCTCCAGCGGCCATGCTTCTAGTATTGACCATCTTGGGGATAGAAGTAAGCTGGATCCTCAGGAACTGGCTCTAAATCTGGTCATGTAAAACCAGTGAGATTAAATCCCAAATAGCAAGTACCACAAGGAAGCACGATATGCAGGAATAAAACCAGTAAGAAGTAAATACAGCATAACAAATATTAGTTTCTATTTTTGCTATTGGCTTCATGTGACATCGTGACACTTCGATTCAACTCCCCAACCAAACAAGAAAAGAAGTTGACCCGACGTGTCATGACATTCCGCTCACCTTAGTAGTTAACAGAATATGATACAGTGCACAGACAAATCAAATTAAAACGGTAATACAACTACTACGGCTTGCTAACTGTAAGTTCTAAGTTATCTTGGAAAGATGCATTATTGAATTCCTCAGTTCTTACCATGTACAAGCAAGGCTAGCCGATCCGTAATCAATTGTGCCAATCATGAATTTCACGAGTCCTATCAAGACATCCGTTAACAATATTACAGAAAAGTAAACAGATATCACTTCCTGCCCGTATGGCATAATTAAAGTATCCGCTGGGACCAGTCGACATGTCGGGGCACTATTTGCCCTGAAGGTGACTGTCAGGTAAGAACTCGAGAATTTATTCCTCTACATGCAATAGTTATTTTATGTTACTTAGTTGTCCCTACGTTAATTGAAATTACATGTCGTGGGTCATGATCATTCTGAATGAGTACATCCGTACGGGATACGATATGCATAACTCTACAACGATACCAGTGCAGTTAGGTTGTAGGTTTTACATAGCGTAATGCAGCAAATAAACCTAGCCACTGGGTAATCAATCCTTGACGGTGAGATACCCATGTTGTTTTTGAAATAAGAAAAATATTTACCAGTGCATTATCACATACTCCATATTGCGTGAATTGAAAGTAATTATGAAGTTGGAAATATCAGCACGAATATACATGTCAACGATCGGGATCGGCTAGTCAGTCGCAATAGTTCGCTGTTAATACATGAACGTGTCTCATTCAATTCAATAAGACGACTAGTCAGTCTCTTAGTTCCAAATACAGGAATGCATGATCAATGTTTAATTAATATAGCAATGGTGTGACAACAAATGACGCGAGCAATGAATGGTGCGAGCAACAATTGGGGTGGCAACAATTTGTGCGAACAACAAATGGTGCGGACAACAAATGGTGCGACAACAATTGGTGCGACAGCGATTGGTGCGATAACAATTGGTGCGGATAATGAATAATGTAAGCAACAAATGGTGCGGCAATAATTGGTACGATAGCGATTGGTGCGGCAACAATTGGTATGGACAACAAATGGTGCGACAACAATTGGTGCGACAATAATTGGTGCAGACAATGAATGGTACAGCAGATGGTGCAGCAGCGAATGGTGTAACAGCGAATGGTTCAGACAATGAATAGTGCAACGGTAGATGGTACAGCAGTAAATGACGTAGACAGTGAATGGTGTAATGGCAGATGGTGCAGCAACGAATGGTGTAGCAGCAAATAGCACAGACAGTGGTGCAGCGGCAGATGGTACAACAACGAATGGTGCAGTAGCAAATGGTGCAGCAATGAATGGTGCAGACCACGAATGGTGTAGAAGACGAATAGTGTAGACCATGAATGGCACAGCAGACGAATAGTGCAGACCATGAACGGTGCAGTAGACGAATGGTGTAGACCACGAATGGTACAGCAGTCGAATAACGCAGACCACGAATGGTGCAGCAGACGATTGGTGCATACCACGAATGGTACAGCAGACGAATGGCGCAGACCACGAATAGTACAGCAGACGAATGGTGCAGACCACGAATAGAGCAGTAGACGAATGGTGCAGACCACGAATAGTGCAGCAGACGAATGGTACAGACCACGAATGGCGTAGCAGACGGATGGTACAGACCACGAATGGTGCAATAGATGAACGACGTAGACCACGAATGGTGCAGCAGACGAATGGTGCAGACCACGAGTGATGAAGACCATGAATAGCATAGACCATGAATGGTACAGACCACGAATGATGCAGACCAAGAATGGCACAGCAGATGAATGGTGCAGCAGCTCAAGAACTTGAAAAATTCATAAAATCCTAAAACTTCAAATAATCATAACTTTTAATCTATAAGTCAAAATGAGATGAAACAAAAAGCAAACTTGCTTAAAATTGAACCCTCTTGATCGTACCGTCACGTCCCAGTCCCGTAGGAACGATCTTCTTTACTAAGGTGTGATACCGCACGAGCCTAGATTGTGCTCGTGCAAGGCAGTTTTATAACGGCCGATTACAATAGCTTGCGACGGGATCGTCGCACAGAAGTCCCAAGCAGAAACATTGAATATTCATAGCAACATAAGCGTTGAAACAAAATCTGAGTCTTTATTGATACTTGAAATAAGATTACAAAGGTGCATAGCCCAGATTACAATCACTCAAGCTCACTTTTCTCTCATTTTACAAGTCACTCAGCTCTCTCTCTCTCTCATCTCTCAATACAATTGACGAGTCAGCGGATGCTTCAGATAGACTATGTCCATACATTATGTCCTGTATAAGTTTTGACTCAAAGCGATCGTACGTCTCAAAATGCCAAGGAACTCTATGCTTCGACTCATCCAAGCGAGCTCCGCGCCAATGAGCTTCTACATGTGCCTGCACATGAAAATTGTGTGGGTGTCAGTACTCAACTGTACTTGTAGAGTGAGCTTCTCGTCCACCCATACAAAACCAACACGTTCATTTACTTTGTGCAACATAATCCATTTATGATTGTTTTTCTATTCTTGTCTTAGGATCGATTTTAGGACATAGACGCTTGGCCTATTTGTGTCTCTAGACCATCATCGTGCTATTGTACCGATAACTTACTTATCCCTGCCTCTAGACCATTCTCATGCTTGTAACATCAACGTGCCGACTCGTGCTTGTCCTATGGCCCATACTTTGGGATGCAACAACATGATTTGTGTCATCGACTTGGTTCGTGCTCCAACATCGAGGTCGTACCTCGCAACTTAGCAAGACTTAACCAAACTTGTCTTACGGTCTGTCATGCCCCAGTACCGAAATACGGAGACGGACTAGGCCAGCTACTCCATATGAGGTACGTAACGTCATACGGCGATCGTGACTGTCGAGAGACTAGGGGGTACAGGCTATAATCAAGTCTCCTATGGTCCCACAGAGTTCTATGTCTCAATCAATCAAATCACATCAGCAATTAAATGAACATTAAAGATAAAGCAGTAAGGCGTCCCCGACGCTTCATCAAAATGATCATGAGAGACTAGCTTTATAATCTAGCTATCTCAGAGAGTCAGGAGTACAAAATTATACACAGCTGCAGTCTGTTTATTTACAATTCTGTACTGACACAAAATATCAAGTAATCCGGCTAACAGGTGTCGGTGGCTAAATGCTGCACAAAGTAAAGGCAGGAGTGGTGGAGAAGAAACCCACTCGAGTCTCCGAACCGCCATGCTCCTAGTATGCACCATGGATGTCAGGAAGGAAGATCGTGTCCTCCGGCTCTGCTACGAGATCTGGCCAAACAAAACCAGCGGGGTCAGCCCCGAATAGCAAGTACCGCCAAAGGGGCATAAGAGTTAAGATTAAAAACCCAGTTAATAGAATGATTGATAATAGTAATACTTATGCTATTATTATAGGGTAGCGCAACATTCTCGAACCCATGTGGCACCCTTACAACCAAACAAGGACAAAAGGTGCCGCATGGAGTCGGGACGTGTCGTACTCTATAACTTTCACATAAGTTAAAAGGTATAAACAATAAAATCTCCTGATCGTAACTTCGGTCGATAGCCTATCGCAGCACAATAACCAACCCAACAATCAAACAAGAACATGGGTTGGATCATGTACCATGATAGACCATGTTCCTCAGTCATTCACAGAAGTAGCACCTCACAACCAGAATAAGTCTTCCGTTCATAACTTCGGTCCACAGCCTGTCATAGTACGATAACCAACCCAACAATCAAACAAGAACATGGGTTGGATCACGTACCATGACAGTCCGCTTCCCTCAGTTATTCACGGAAGGTAATAAGATACATGCAAGTCATTTTCCACGGCCAATCAAGTCTACGAGTTTCTAGTGGGACGAGGTTATCCTCGCATCATGTTATTTAGAAATCCTCAGATCGTATCTTTCCAGCAAGGCTAGCCAACCCAGAGGTTCGCGTAGACAGGTATGATTGAGCACAGATCCCTCGTAAGGCCACATTGCCAAAACATATAATATATAGCAGAAATTAATCAGATACAGTCATCCACTCGTTGTAGATGACACAGTATCCGTGGAGACTAGCCGGTGCGTCGAGACAATATCTCAAGGCGGCTGGTGTAACACGATCTCGGGATTTTGCCCTCCCCATGCATCTAGTATATTTAGTTGCCTAATTTAATCCTAGGTGAAATTTTGGACTCACATGCTGTGGCCTGCATGATTATCCTCCTAAAAGTCGTACTCAAGTACGAGTACCCCAAAGAGGATCCATGTCAATCAGTATGTCAACATGTTCTACCCTCCTTAGTGTAATGCATCATTGCAAATATGCCACGTGGAGTTACGAGTCATTTGTCGAGCATGAACAAGAACTGGGACATTCAAGTACATGTATCAGGTGGGAACACTTTGTTTACCGAGGTCACATTAGTGCTCATATCATGCTCAGGACAAAAAATATATATAGCACACACAAACATTCACATATATATATACATATAAGCACTATAATATAAGAAAAAAATATAAAATATAAAGAGAGCCCAGGTCAGAATGCGCATGGTCAAGATGCGCAGGGGTCAAAACGCGCAGCGGTTAAATGGCGCAAGGGATGGATTGCGCCAGAGTCGAGTTGCGCATGGATCAGGTTGCGCAGGAAATGGATTGCGCTGAAGTCAAGCGCGCACGGATTGACTTACGCTGGGTCGGATGGCGCTGGAGCTAAGGAGCGCCAGCGCAGTTCAGCTCAGCGCAATGCGCTGGCCGAGGGGTTGCGCAATTCGTCAAGAGACGAGCTGCGCAGTTCAACCTTGCGCTAAAGAGCACAGGCTGAAGGGTCTTCTCCTCCAGGCCGAGAGCATCCTCAAGAACACCAAAAACTTCCAATTCTTATAACTTGACCAAATCAAAACCAAATCTAGGTTTTCAAAGTTCTAACTTGAGTAAAATTGAATTCTCTTCCACATGGAAGCATCAAAACCCACAAAACCCCAACGAAAATAGATCAAAACCAAGGAAATCCGAAAATGATTAAAACTTAGATCTACAAAAATCAAAGCTTCAAAATGAAAATTTCCAAGTTCTAAACTAGTATAGGTTGAGGAGAAGAACATATTTTGACAAGTAATTTTGTAAGAAACATTGACAAAAATTTATGGATCCATCTCTTGAGCAAGTTGGTACTTGCCTTGGTTGGTGGAGGAAATAGATGAGAGGAAATAATGAGAGGAGAGAGAATGAGATGAGTTATATATAAAGATCTTGAACCTAAGGGTTCATGATGAACCAAAGGGTTCATGATGAACCATTGGTGAACCAAAAATAGGTTACCCCAATGAACCAAAACTGTAGGCCCAAATGCAGAAAATAAATTATGAAATATTATTTTGGAAGATGCATGGAGAAATACAGCATAATAATTAATAATAAATACAAGGTGAATACAATTTATCGGTTTACGTATTAAAATACGTATTCCAGGATCGGGGAGTGACATCTCTACCCTTCTTAGAAAAATTCCGTCCTCGGAATTCCAGCCAAGACAGGGTAGTAAAATCAGGACAAGCAAGGCACAATCACATACAAGTTAACTATCATAGCAGTTATTATTATACATCACAAAGTACAAAATAAGCAGGTGCAGATAAGCATAGAATCGTGTCAATAAGGCATAAAAAAAGTATACCTCATTAGTCAAACAAATGCGGATACCGAGATCTGATCTCGTCCTCGTGCTCCCAGGTTGACTCTCCCGAAGAGTGATGGTTCCAAGAAATACGGACAAGGCTTATCGTCCGATTCTTGAGTACCTTCTCTCGTCGGTCTAAAATAGATATGGGTCATTCCTCGTAAGTTAGGTCGGTACCAACGACTAACTCAGAATGATCGAGGACATGACTCGAATCCGAGACATACCCACGTAATTGGGACACATGAAACACATCATGTATGCCAGTTAACGAAGGCGGAAGGGCAAGTCGATAAGCCACATCGCCTACCCGAGCGAGAATCTCAAAAGGACCAACGTATCTTGGACTAAGCTTTCCTCGAGTTCCAAATCTGATGATACCCCGAGTAGGCGAAATCCGCAGAAACACTTGATCGCCAACTCTGAACTCTAGAGGCCTACGATGCTGATCTGCCCAATGACGATATCGGTCCTGTGCAACTCGAAGGCGCTCTCTGACCAACTTAACTATCTCCACAGTTTCCGTGATCATCTCTGGCCCCAACAACTTCCGTTCTCCGACGTCGTCCCATGCCAAAGGGGACCTGCACTTCCTTCCGTACAATGCTTCGAACGGGGCCATCTGAATGCTAGCCTGATAGCTGTTATTATAGGAGAACTCCACTAAATGAAGGTGATCCTCCCAAGATCCGCCAAAATCCAAGGTATACGCCCGTAGCATATCTTCTAACGTTTGGATGGTTCTTTCTGATTGTCCGTCGGTTTGTGGATGATAAGCAGTATTGAATCTTAACTTGGTTCCCAAACTTTGGTGCAAGCTCCGCCAAAAATAGGAAGTAAACCGCGTATCCCGATCTGATACTATACTAACCGGAACACCGTGCTGCCTTACTATCTGCTTCTTGTACATTTCTGCTAACTGCTCAGTAGTCTGTCCAACTCGGAAGGGAAAGAAATGAGCGACCTTCGTGAGTCGATCTACTATTACCCAGACTGCATTCTTACCAGTCGGGGATCTAGGTAAACCGGTCACAAAATCCATCGTGATGTGCTCCCATTTCCATTCTGGGTTAGAAAGCGACTGTAGCAATCCTGCTGGTCTCTGCTGCTCGGCTTTCACCTGCTGACATACCAGACACTTGGATACAAATCTCGCTATGTCTTTTTTATGCCATTCCACCAAAAATACTTCCTGATATCTCGATACATCTTCGTTCCTCCTGGATGAATGGAGTAAATAGAACTATGAGCTTCGGATATAACTTCTTGCCGAAGGTCTCCACTCGGTACACAAAGTCTGTTTCCAAACCTGAGCGTACCATCTTCATGAATCACTAACTCCTTCCTACGGCCTGATTCACACTCCGACCGCAACTTCTGAATCTGTGGATCTCCTGCTTGTGCTGCCCTTATCCTCTCTACTAAGGTTGATTGAATCTGTATACTGGTCATTCTTCCTATATCCCTTGGCAAAACTACTTTGATTCCCATACTCTGAAGGTCTTCTAAAATATGCTTCTGCAAGGTCAAGATATAGGCACTGCCTCTCCTGCTCAGTGCATCTGCAACTATATTCGCCTTGCCTGGATGATACTGAAGATCTAAATCAAAATCCTTCAGCAGTTCTAACCATCTTCTTTGCCTCATGTTCAAATCTCGCTGCGTGAACACGTATTTCAAACTCTTATGATCAGTATAGATCTCTACCCGATCCCCGTATAAATAATGCCTCCACAACTTGAGTGAAAACACCACAGCTGCTAACTCCAAATCGTGAGTCGGGTAATTCTTCTCATGGTCTCGAAGCTGCCGAGACGCATATGCTATCACCTTTCCGTGCTGCATCAATACACATCCAAGACCCTTCCCTGATGCGTCACAATATACTGTAAAGCCTCCCGCTCCTACTGGAAGCGTCAAGATCGGGGCTGAGATCAATCTCTTCTTCAATTCTTCAAATGATGCCTGACAGCTAGCTGACCAAACAAACTCTACGTCCTTGTGCGTCAAACGCGTTAAGGGCGCAGAGATCCTGGCAAAGTCCGCCACGAACCTTCTGTAGTAACCAGCTAATCCTAAGAAACTTCGCACTTCTGCAACCGTTCTCGGGACCGGCCAATGCTCCACGGCCTCAATCTTCTTCGGATCCACTGACACTCCTGCCCCAAACATTACATGTCCCAGGAACGAAATGTGGTCTAACCAGAATTTACACTTGTCGAGCTTCGCATAAAGTTGATGCTCCCTCAATGTCTGTAAGACAGTCCTGAGATGTTTCTCATGCTCCTCTTCACTGCTGGAATAGACAAGAATGTCATCTATGAACACCACCACAAATTTATCCAAATACGACAGAAAGATGCGGTTCATTAAATCCATGAATACTACGGGGGCATTGGTTAGTCCAAAGGGCATTACTAAAAACTCATAATGCCCATATCTAGATCTGAATGTTGTCTTCGGTATGTCTTGCTCCCGGACTCTTACTTGATAGTATCCCGACCGAAGATCGATCTTGGAAAAGATGCTGACCTTGCTCAACTGGTCAAACAGGTCATCAATCCTTGGTAGTGGGTACTTATTCTTCACTGTTACTGCATTCAGCTTGCGGTAGTCGATGCACATCCTCGTCGACCCATCCTTCTTGGGAACTAGAATCACTGGCGCGGCCCAGGACGATTTACTGTCTCGGATGAATCCCTTAGACTTCAACTCTTCTTCATGTTGATACAACTTATCCTGTTCTGACGGCGACATTCTGTAAACTCTGTCTGCAATAGGCCTCGTTCCAGGGTTCAACTCAATGCTAAATTCTACCTCTCTGACTGGGGGTATCCCTGGGAGCTCATCAGGGAAGACGTCAAGAAAATCTTCGACCACTCT
The DNA here is from genome assembly GCA_029216955.1 of Iris pallida. Lineage (NCBI taxonomy): Eukaryota > Viridiplantae > Streptophyta > Magnoliopsida > Asparagales > Iridaceae > Iris > Iris pallida. Next base: position 1,038,805 of record JANAVB010043216.1, on the reverse strand, counting down.
CGGAATCTGTCCTGGCTCTGACACTGCTGCTGAGATGACGCCTCCGGCCTGATTCTTCATGGTTCGAGTAAAGATGAACTGTTCCATCCCAGGAATACTGAATATGACCCTACCTCCTCTACAATCAATTGTCGCATGACTGTCTCTCAACCAGTCCATGCCAAGAACAACATCAAAATTCTTCATAGGGAATTCAATCAATGATGCGGACAGTAAATGCCCACACACCTCTACCGGACATGAAAAGCGCACTCTGCTAACTTCTACGAGCCCATTGCCGGTGAGTATATCCATCCTCTCCGGCAATGCCTCAAACTCTAATCCGATCCGTGTAGCATATTGTGCAGAGATGAATGAATGAGTAGCGCCTGAATCAAATAATGCTACAGCGGAAAATGAGGTGACGAGAATTTTACCTGCCACCGCGTCACTAGACGCTAGAGCCTCTCCCAAGGATAATGTGAGAGCCTGGCCCCGCGGAGCCCCTTGTTGCGGCCTTCCTCGACCATGCTGTTGCTGTCTCTGAGGGCCTTCGGCTTCATGTGCTTGGCGAAACATCTGAGCCTGCATTGGTAGACGCTGGGCTAGGGGCCTTACTGCTAATACTGGCCCTCCACTCGGGGTTGCCACCGGAGCTGGCAACGCTGGAAACTGCTGAGCTGGCCCTCCTGGCCTCTGCATCACAAGACAAGTGGAGATACGATGGTCTGAACTACCATACCTCAAGCATAAGCAATTCGCTGACCGACACACCTCCCTCGTGTGTCCTGTCTTCCCACAGAATGTACAGCCCTGGGGTGCTCCCTGACGCTGCTGTTGGTTCCTCGGCTGCTGATGCCGAACTGGCGCTGTATTAGTTGACACGGCCGTCCTCCGCGGCGCTCCTGCCTCATGAATACGAACACCGGGTGCTGGTACCGATGTTCGCTGCATTGTTCCTCCTCCAACCTGGGAATGAGATCTTTTCTGACCTCCTGTCCTCGATGCCAACCTCTGCTGGGTAAGCTCGTGCCTCCGGGCTGCCGTCAAAATAGCGTCAAACGTCTGGAAGTCGTGTCCTTCCACAAGCTGTAATAGTTCCAAATGAAGTCCCTGCTAGAACCTCATAGCTTTCTCTGGCTCCGTTGCCACCATTGCTGGTGCAAAACGGCATAATCTGCAGAACTCTGCTGCATACCCATCTACGGTCTTGTCTGCTTGCTTGAGACTGATAAACTTCTGCTGGAGCTCATATCGAGCTACTACGCCAAAATACTTGGCCTTGAATCTTTCACTGAAGGTGGTCCAACGAACAGGGCGTCTTATACCAACTTCTTCTGATGCCCACCAGTCGCGGGCAAGATCCTGAAGTACCAATTTGACCTGATCAACCTTTTTATCATCTGGAACCTTGGCTGCCACAAGAATGGCTTCGATGTCTTGAATCCATGCATCCGCAGTGATGGCATCCTCCGTGCCGTCAAAATACCTCGGGTTCAAGCGACGGAACCTTCCTGATGCTCCCGAGTCAACCCCGGCACTCCTCTCAAGAGCTAACTGAATCCCTTGGTTCAGCAACATGTTCTGCTCCTGCTGCTGAGTCTGTTACTGTTGGTGAGTGACAAGAATCCCCCGGATAATCTCAAGGAGTGCTACGGCATCTGGCACTGCCGTCGCTGTTGGTGCTGCAGGAGTTTCAATAACCTGTGGCTGCACTGCCTCTGGTTCCATTTCTGTTCGTGCCTGCCCTGGGGAAGGTTCTCTCCCCTGTTGGTGCCCAGTCGAGCCATGCTCTCGCTGCTCTTCCTCATGGGCCTCATCCGCTACTGAGAATGAAGCACCCCTATAGAGAAAGATATAAGATTATCAAGTCCGAACGAGGAAGATTTCGAGGATGCAAGTCAGGTTAGAGATCAAGGCAGGGACAGAGAATTCGAAACAGAATTTCAAGGGGAACAAGTTTTGATTGAGACTCCTAATAATTCGCAATACCCCACAAGTCTGAAAAACAGACCTACATGGGCCACCACTAAAATCTTGTCACGTCTCAGTACCGAAATACGGAGACGGACTAGGCCAGCTACTCCATATGAGGTACGTAACGTCATACGGCGATCGTGGCTGTCGAGAGACTAGGGGGTACATGCTACAATCAAGTCTCCTATGGTCCCACAGAGTTCTATGTCTCAATCAATCAAATCACATCAGCAATTAAATGAACATTAAAGATAAAGCAGTAAGGCGTCTCCGACGTTTCATCAAAATGATCATGAGAGACTAGCTTTATAATCTAGCTATCTCAGAGAGTCAGGAGTACAAAATTATACACAGCTGCAGTCTATTTATTTACAATTCTGTACTGACACAAAATATTAAGTAATCCGGCTAACAGGTGCCGGTGGCTAAATGCCGCACAAAGTAAAGGCAGGAGTGGTGGAGAAGAAACCCACTCGAGTCCCCAAACCGCCATGCTCCTAGTATGCACCATGGATGTCAGGAAGGAAGATCGTGTCCTCCGGCTCTGCTACGAGATCTGGCCAAACAAAACCAGCGGGGTCAGCCCCGAATAGCAAGTACCGCCAAAGGGGCATAAGAGTTAAGATTAAAAACCCAGTTAATAAAATGATTGATAATAGTAATACTTATGCTACTATTATAGGGTAGCGCAACATCCTCGAACCCATGTGGTACCCTTACAACCAAACAAGGACAAAAGGTGCCGCATGGAGTCGGGACGTGTCGTACTCTATAACTTTCACATAAGTTAAAAGGTATAAACAATAAAATCTCCTGATCGTGACTTCGGTCGATAGCCTATCGTAGCACAATAACCAACCCAACAATCAAACAAGAACATGGGTTGGATCATGTACCATGATAGACCATGTTCCTCAGTCATTCACAGAAGTAGCACCTCACAACCAGAATAAGTCTTCCGTTCATAACTTCGGTCCACAGCCTGTCATAGTACGATAACCAACCCAACAATCAAACAAGAATATGGGTTGGATCACGTACCATGACAGTCCGCTTCCCTCAGTTATTCACGGAAGGTAATAAGATACACGCAAGTCATTTTCCACGGCCAATCAAGTCTACGAGTTTCTAATGGGACGAGGTTATCCTCGCATCATGTTATTTAGAAATCCTCAGATCTTATCTTTCCAGCAAGGCTAGCCAATCCAGGGGTTTGCGTAGACAGGTATGATTGACCACAGGTCCCTCGTAAGGCCACCTTGCCAAAATATATAATATATAGCAGGAATTAATCGGATACAGTCATCCACTCGTTGCAGATGACACAGTATCCGTGGAGACCAGCCGGCGTGTCGAGACAATATCTCAAGGTGGCTGGTGTAACACGATCTCGGGATTTTGCCCTCCCCATGCATCTAGTATATTTAGTTGCCTAATTTAACCCTAGGTGAAATCTTGGACTCACATGCTGTGGCCTGCATGATTATCCTCCTAAAAGTCGTACTCAAGTACGAGTACCCCAAAGAGGATCCATGTCAATCAGTATGTCAACATGTTCTACCCTCCTTAGTGTAATGCATCATTGCAAATACACCACGTGGAGTTACGAGTCATTTGTCGAGCATGAACAAGAACTGGGACATTCAAGTACATGTATCAGGTGGGAACACTTTGTTCACCGAGGTCACATTAGTGCTCATATCATGCTCAGGACAAAAAATATATATAGCACACACAAACATTCACCTATATATATATATATATATATATATATATATATATATATATATATATATATATAAGCACTATAATATAAGAAAAAAATATAAAATATAAAGAGAGCCCAGGTCAGAATGTGCATGGTCAGGATGCGCAGGGGTCAAAATGCGCAGCGGTTAAATGGCGCAGGGGATGGATTGTGCCAGAGTCGGGTTGCGCATGGATCAGGTTGCGCAGGAAATGGATTGCGCTGAAGTCAAGCGCGCACGGATTGACTTGCGCTGGGTCGGATGGCGCTGGAGCTAAGGAGCGCCAGCGCAGTTCAGCTCAGCGCAATGCGCTGGCCGAGGGGTTGCGCAATTCGTCAAGAGACGAGCTGCACAGTTCAACCTTGCGCTAAAGAGCGCAGGCTGAAGGGTCTTCTCCTCCAGGCCGAGAGCATCCTCAAGAACACCAAAAACTTCCAATTCTCATAACTTGACCAAATCAAAACCAAATCTAGGTTTTCAAAGTTCTAACTTGAGTAAAATTGAATTCTCTTCCACATGGAAGCATCAAAACCCACAAAACCCTAACAAAAATAGATCAAAACCAAGGAAATCTAAAAATGATTAAAACTTAGATCTACAAAAATTAAAGCTTCAAAATGAAAATTTCCAAGTTCTAAACTAGTATAGGTTGAGGAGAAGAACATATTTTGACAAGTAATTTTGTAAGAAACATTGACAAAAATTTATGGATCCATCGCTTGAGCAAGTTGGTACTTGCCTTGGTTGGTGGAGAAAATAAATGAGAGGAAATAATGAGAGGAGAGAGAATGAGATGAGTTATATATAAAGATCTTGAACCCAAGGGTTCATGATGAACCAAAGGGTTCATGATGAACCATTGGTGAACCAAAAATAGGTTACCCCAATGAGCCAAAATTGTAGGCCCAAATGCAGAAAATAAATTACGAAATATTATTTTGGAAGATGCATGGAGAAATACAGCATAATAATTAATAATAAATACAAGGTGAATACAATCTGTCGGTTTACGTATTAAAATACGTATTCCAGGATCGGGGAGTGACACGGTCCTTCTTGACTTAACTTGAAATGACTCAAGTATGACTTATGTAACTCTATGCCAACGACTTAATACACGATGCCACATTTCGTGCCAAAGCACGTGTCTTTACTATAGCCAAATCTTAGGCTTCTTAAGACTTGTGTTACAACCATACACACCATCTTTATCCCATTCGTGTCGTGCTTGCACTTTCTTTTATTCGACCGACACCGTGCATGTGGATTGCATGTCAGCACGCCAACTTATATATATATATATATATATATATATATATATATATGAAAATTCACTGGCAATTCAAGCCATCTTGGACATGTAGGTTGTGCAGATGAGACCCTTGCAGCTAAGGGTAGCTAGCCCTGCTCAAGTCCTCAAATCACCGACGGCATGTTCTTGCCTAACTACCTTGCTTCCCTCCTAGGCCAATACGGTCATGTGGCCCCAGGCTACTGAATCGAGGGCGCGAAACCTTGTCGATAAGTTGTCCATGACCACGCACCTACGAGAACTTCTAGACTCAACGTAAATGTATGGCCTAACCGTCACAACTTACTTTCCTTTGGTTTACTTCTTTTCTTTTCCATACTTCTTTTGCAGAGCCTAAGCCAGGGTTGCCTCGGCGACTGACCTACAGCCCCGATATCTTTCCTCGACGACTGGCCTAAAGTCCCGACATATTTCTCCTCGACGACTGACCTACAGTCCCGACATGTTTTTAATATTTCCATACTCTTATTGACTCAACTCATGAATGGCTAATTGATAGCCTTCAAGCGTAACTTTAACATAACGTGTTTTATATGTGCCATAGACCGTGGCTAACTCTTCATCGAACCAACCGTGGCTCGTGCCTTAAACCAACTTGTGTTCTATGCGACACTACCGCCAAAGTCATACTTTATATGACGAGCCTTGAGATCGAGGGACTAAGTGACTTGACAACCGCAAATAACATAGGATAGTGATTGCTATGACTTCGATAGCCCAGCATAACTTTGCCTAACTTAATCGTGCAATAACTTGACGAGCAAAGGCTATGCCAAGCCTCGCATCGTGGGAACGTGCACGCGTTCGACTTGAACAACCAAGTTCTTTGGGTACCTAGACTTATGCCATAAGCCATGCGATACAACTTAACCCGTGGGACAAGCAATGGCTATGTCAAGCCTTGGACGATGGGATCGTGCATGCTTTATTAAGCATTTATGCGTGCGACGCCTATGACTTAGTCTAATTTCATAGCTTTGTGGCAGCATCGACCAACTTTTCTTCTCCTAAGCCACGGGACAAAGGACCGAGTGTCATTTTGAAAGCAAGACGTGCGATACTTCTAAGCCAACCGTGGGACCTTTCCATGTTCTAACTCAGCCTGACCCAACTTGAGATTATTCTCTTAGCTATGTGGATTCATCTCTTTTATTATCAAGCATACTTGTGTATTTGAAAACTATTGTTTTATTAGTGTGAAGGTCAAGCTGAGGCAAGTTTATCGAAGCCACCTACCTGAGCGAGGAGTCGCCTCGACCGAGCGGGTCTTCGAGAAGCCGTTGCATGGCTAAGTTCGAACGTCGTTGGCGTTTCTATTTCTCCGATTGACTGAGCGGGACGGGTCACTACACATAGAATCATTTGTTTCCAAAGAACAACCAGTTTTGAAGATCAAAACCCTATTTTTTTTCCAAAAAAACCCATTTTTCTTCAAAGTAATTAAAACACAAGAAAATGAAATTAAAATGCTACGGTCATAACATTAATCATGCTAAGAATGAAAAGAGGAAAAGAATAGAATAATAAAATTAAAGTTTGAGGAATTCCTCCATAGTTATGCAAGATGTACTTGCCTCTCTTAAATGGTTAGGGTTTTGGTGGAGGAGAAATAAATGGAAGTAAATGAGGAAAGAGAGAAATAGTGGTATAAATACGTACCAAGTCTGCCACTACCACATTTCAAAAACCAAGATATTTTTTATCAATTTGTATTATTATATTATTTGAATAATTATTTAAGTTATTTATTGAGAAGGTTTCATTCATTGTTAGTTTACCCTATTAATTGAACCTTAACTTGTGAACCCAACTAGAATAGACATGACCACTAGAGCACACAACCTAGGATGAACCCATCTAGCTGTAGAACCCTAGAGGGGGGGTGAATAGGGTAATTAAAAAAATTAACTACAACAATTGATGCAATAAAGACAATTGAAAGTAATGAGTAGAAAGATCAAACGCAAACGCAAGGATGTATCCTGGTATCCTCTTTTGAGGCAGTCCAGTCCCGGAACTCTCTCCGGCTTTAATCCACTATTTAACCAAATAGTACACACGAGTTTGGATTCGAAGAACTTGCCAACTTCAACACGAGTTTGGATCCGAAGACTCGCCAACTTCTATACACGAGTTTTCTTACGAAGGCTCGCCAACGTCAAACAAAAGAGAATGAGAACTTGTTGATCTTCTAACACGTGAAGATCGAAATGTACAACTCTTTAATACTCTAGCACTTTGGGAGAGGATGACAATGAAAAGCTTGGAAGAGTATTAATGGTGGAGCTCTTGGTTGTTGGAAAATTTATGGAAGAGTTGGTAAGGAAGCTCAAGAGAGAGAGAGAGCTTCCTTTTATAAGAGAACCAAGAGTTGGTGGCATTTAATGCTCAGAAAGCAGACAGACCGGCATGCCGTCGGTATGCAGCGGCATACCGTCGGTATACCGGCCAAATAGTAACGGTCATATTAATGACCGTTTGAGAGCATTAAATGCGGCCATTAATACTAGTCAGAGCAATTCGAAAACCAAATATTTGAAACTCGGTATACCGCCGGTATGCTGGAGCATTCCGCCGGTATGCCGACAATTTGTCACAGCAAGTTTTGAGTTGCTAAAAACGGTATACCGCCGGTATACCGGAGCATGCCGTCGGTATGCCGACAATTAGTCACAGCAACTTTTGGGTTGCTAAAAACGGTATACCGTCGGTATGCCGGAGCATGCCGTCGGTATGCCGACAATTTGTCACAGCAACTTTCTGTACAAGAAAAACGGTATACCGTCGGTATGTCGGAGCATGCCGCCGGTATGCCGACTATTTGTCACAGCAACTTTATGTATTCCAAAAACGGTATACCGTCGGTATGCCGGAGCATACCGCCGGTATGCCGCTCTGTAGCTATTTGATTTTTGACTTGTTCTTTTTACTGTCATCCGTCCTTAGGTGTTTACAGATATACCTAGACCAGTACAGACTCGAAGACTCTAAGCAGGAAGACGCCGTCTTATGCAGGAAACGCCGGTAACTGCTCCAGTCTTCAAGGAAGAAGTAGAAAGCTCTTGAACGGAAGAACTCCATGTAGTAGATCTTCTGAGAATATATGAACCTGAAGAACAGAAGACTAAACTACGAAGATGCTGTTAATTACTCAAAATAAAATGTGCCAACAAACTCCCCCATTTTGATAATTGACAAAATAGAGAGATAGCATCTTCAGGGAGTAGCTCCCCCGTAGGTAGACAGCTCCCCCTTAATACGATTTCTCCCCCTTTGTCACTTAGTCAAAGATGGGGATAAACAATAGAAACAGTGCATAATAAAGCAAACACGAGTATATAAAGAGAGAAGCATGCATTAATATATGAAGTTGGAAGTGAATACATGCTGGACACAAACATTGCATACTGAGAACATAAAAGACTCTCCACCATGAGAGCCAAACACTAGAGAAACCCAAAGAGTAAGTCCCCGAAGGACAGCAAACAACAAGGAAAAATCACACACCGGTCCCCGAAGGACCACAAAAGACAACATAAAGACAAACACATAAAAACTAGAAACACTCAAAAGCCGAAACTATGGAAGTCCATCCCTAATCCTCAGCCGGATCATCATCATCATCACCCTGAGCTTGCTGGAAGGCGCCAAAAGGATCAATGCCGTCAGGGTACATAAACCCATAGGCATTGGGGTCAGAGAAGTGCGGGCCCGTGTACATGGGATCCTGAAGATGGAGATCCAGAAAAGCATCACGGTCTTGAAGAGTGCGCTGAATAAAGTACCCCTGATCGTGGAAACGAGTCTAGATCAGGGCGCCAAGTCCACGAGTGTGGGCCCGCATCTGCTCCTCCGCCTGGGCCATCCGCATATCAAAATGCTGCTGAGTGAGCGGCATATAACGGCCCAAAGTAAGAGGGGTAGATGTGGGAGCAGCAGGCGTGGATGCCGGTTGCTCTTGGAAAGATGAGGCACGGGAAGTAGAGGCGCCACCAAGGGAACGTAAGACAGCAAGATATGAGGGGACGCCATCCGAGGAGCAGAGAGACAGATCAACATGTTTGGCCTCCATAAGCAGAGTAATAAAAGAGCCATAGTAGAGATTCTGCTTCCCGAAAGGCAAGACACGCCAGAATTACAGAAGAAGAGTCTTCGGGAAGGAGAATCGCTTCCGGGCATAGAGATGATACATGCAGACGAGGGCATCACCGGTGATTGCGTCATAATTCCCGCCCTTAGGAAACAGAGTGTGGCACACGAGCCGATGGAGCTTGTAGTAAAACGGCTCCAGCTGGACAGAGAGGGCCGGGATGGCAGGAGGGTTGGGACCCTTGCATATGATTCGGCAGAATTCGTCGAAAGGGGACGCCGCCGAGGAGTTGAGAGCACCCAAAGTTGGTAACGCTTCCCCTTTGTCCGGGATGCCTAAGATGTTCCCCACTTCCCGAGAAGTAAGACGGAAGTGGCGGTCATTGACCATAGATTGAATGGCGGATGGATCGTCGTCATCCCCTCGCATGTTGCAATAGAAAAGTCGGACATCAGCGGGGTAGACAGGAATTTGGCGTCGAAGAAGAGAGGAGAGACCGGCGTCGTCAAACAAGGGACGTGACCGGAGAAGAGATTCCAGTTGATCGCCCTTCCCTTGAACACGTTGTGATGGATGAAGTGCTGGAACCAAAGGTCGGCCGCCAGAGAGGTGGAGAAGACGCGTGGGTCATAGCCGGTAGGTAGCGCCACCGGGACGAAGGGGTTGAACATGGAGAAAGAGGAGGATCGGGGGCGCTTAGGGTTTGCCATGTAGAGGGTTTTTGTGCTTTGTTGTGGAAGAAGAAGTAATAGAGAGGAGATGGAAGAAGGAGGGTTTTTAAAGTAGAGGAGAAAGATGAAGAGATGAGTTTGAAAATGGGGGGTAGGGAGGGAACGGTTATAGAGGAGGAGTAAAGTGGGAAGATGAAAAGGTGATGGGATGAAATAATGATGGAGTAAAAAGAGGAGAGAAAGGGGGAAGGTGATTTGAAGAGTAATAAATAGGAAAGGGAGTTGAGGAGATGGGTAGTTAAGAGGGATGGGATGGATGAGAGGGAATAAAGAAAGGATAGAAAGAATAAAGGAAAAGAGAGGAAAAAGTGGGCCCCGATCTCATAGAAGTATTCCTGTCCGCCGCCATTCGGCATACCGGCGGTATGCCGACGTATACCGACGGTATGCCGAGTTTCGAAACAGAACATAATTCTGCTTGGAAAAACGGCATGCCGCCGGTATACCGTAGTATACCGTCGGTGTGCCGGCCGAATGGGACTAAGGATCAAAAGTCAAAATGCCTAGTTCACGACAAAGGAAAGAGAAGCGATCTTCCGGAAGAGGCTTAGTGAATATATCGGCTAATTGATAGGTAGTATCAATAAATTCAAGATGGATATCTCCTTTTTGCTGATGGTCACGAAGAAACTGGTGTCTAATTTCAATGTGCTTCATGCGTGAGTGACAAATCGGATTTTTCGTGAGATTGATAGAGCTAGTGTTATCACATTTAATAGGGGTACAAGAATGAGAAATGCCATAATCTAAAAGTGTTTGTGACATCCAAAGAATTTGTGCACAACAACAACCAGCCGCAATATACTCTGCCTCAGTGGTTGAAAGAGCAACAGAGTTTTGCTTCTTACTAAACCACGATACCAAGGACTTCCCGAGGAATTGACATGTGCCACTAGTGCTTTTTCGGTCAATCTTGCATCCGGCAAAATCCGCATCCGAAAAGCCGTAAAGCTCAAAGGATGAGGATTTCGGATACCAAAGACCCATGTTAATGGTGCCTTTGAGATAACAAAAAATGCGCTTAACGGCACTCAAATGTGATTCCTTTGGATTGGCTTGATATCGTGCACACAAGCAAACACTAAACATGATATCCGGACGGCTAGCAGTTAAATAGAGTGAGCTACCGATCATACCTCTATACTTACGAATGTCGACCGATGTGCCATCTTCATCACCGTCAAGCTTTGTCGTTGTGGCCATAGGAGTCCTCATTTATTTGGATGAGTCAAGGTCGAAACGCTTGATGAGGTCCTTTGTATATTTTGCTTGATTGATGAAGGTCCCTTTAGGTCCTTGTTTGATTTGTAATCCCAAGAAGAAGGAGAGTTCACCCATCATACTCATTTCAAATTCTTCCTGCATAACTTTGGCAAATTCTACACAAAGTGTGTTGTTAGTAGAACCAAAAATAATATCATCAACATAAATTTGAACCAATAAGAGAGTCCCATCATGGGATTTAATAAAAAGTGTGGTGTCAACTTTGCCCTTTGAAAAATTGTGAGAAACAAGAAAAGAGCTAAGACGCTCATACCAAGCACGTGGAGCTTGTTTGAGGCCATAAAGGGCTTTATGGAGTTTGAAGACGTGATTAGGAAATTGAAAATCTTCAAAACCGGGAGGTTGTTTAACATAAACTTCCTCTCTAATAATACTATTTAGAAAAGCACTTTTAACATCCATTTGAAATAGCTTAAAGTCATTAAAACAAGCAAAGGCACAAAGCATACGAATGGATTCAAGACGTGCAACCGGAGCATAGGTTTCGTCGTAGTCAATGCCTTCCTCTTGGTTATAGCCTTGAGCAACCAATCGGGCTTTGTTACGAGTCACTAACCCGTCTTCATTAAGTTTGTTGCGAAACACCCATTTAGTTCCAATAATGGGGTGATTGCTAGGTTTTGGGATAAGTTCCCAAACCTTGCTTCGCTCAAATTGATTTAGCTCCTCTTGCATAGCTATCATCCAAAATTCATCAAGAAAAGCATCATTAACATTTTTAGGCTCTATTTGAGAGATAAAAGCCACATTGGCACAAAGATCACGAGTGGCGGATCTTGTGCTAACACTTGAGGAAGGATCCCCAATGATAAGCTCCTTAGGATGATTGGTGACAAATCTCCATTCTCTTGGGAGATCCTTCGAAGGAGGCTCGAGAGGAGGAGACTCTTTAGATGGGGTCACAACTTCATTGTTAGATGAAGAAGGACGATCCTCAATAGAGGAGTTCTCCAACCCAAACGAGATGTCATCAATATCCTCGGAAGAGGAGAATGTAGAAGAGTTGAGTTCATTAAAAGAGACATTGATTGACTCTTCAACAACAAGACTTTTTTGTTAAAAACACGAAAACCTTTACTATGAGTAGAGTATCCAAGAAATATTCCTTCATAGGCTTTTTCTTCAAACTTGCCTAGGTTATCCTTGGTATTCAAAATAAAACAATTGCAACCAAAAACTTTGAAATATTCAATAGAAGGAATTTTGTTGAACCAAAGCTCATAAGGAGTCTTCTTAGTAATAGGTCTAATTAAGACTCTATTAATAACATGACACGCCGTATTAACGGCTTCCGCCCAAAAATATTGGGGGAGCTTATATTGGTTTAACATAACCCGGGCCATGTCGCCAAGGGTTCTATTCTTTCTCTCCACAACACCATTTTGTTGAGGAGTACGAGGACAAGCAAAATCATGTCCAAAATTATTCTTTTCACAAAATCTTTTAAAATCAACATTATCAAATTTTCCTCCATGATCACTCCTAATTTTGTTGATAGAAAAACCTTTCTCATTTTGAACACGTTTACAAAAAGCAACAAATTCACGAAAAGTATCACTTTTGCAAGCAAGAAAAATAACCCAAGTAAATCTCGAAAAATCATCAACTAAAACAAAAGCATAAAGTTTGCCACCAAGGCTAGCTACTCTACTAGGCCCGAAAAGATCCATATGAATAAGTTGAAGGGGTCTAGTGGTACTCACAGAGTTGATGGATTTGAAGGATGACTTGGTCAACTTACTTTTCTCGTATTCTTCACAAACCATATCCTTTTTGAAGGAGATACTAGGAAGTCCTCGTACAAGCTTCTTGGAGGCGAGGCGAGAGATGGTATCCATGTTGGCGTGTCCAAGCCTCATGTGCCAAAGTCAACTCTCATCGTTCTTTGCAACTAGGCACCTGTCATTGTTAGTACCTTTAACAAGATAAAGAACATAAATATTGTTTTCTCTAATACCTTCATACACAATAGTTCCATTGGAGCTATCGGTAATGTAGCATTTGAATTTAACAAACTTGATATCATAGCCATTATCGGTAAGATGGCTAATACTAAGAAGATTATGCTTGAGGAGATTAGTAACAAGACATACATTATTAATACAAGGATAAGGAGGAGAACCGATATTACCATTTCCAATAATATAACCTTTAAGATTGTTACCGAAGGAGACGTGTCCTTTTTTCTTCATCGATAGCGTTGTAAAAAGTGAAGCATCACCGGTCATGTGCCGTGAACAACCGCTATCGAGAATCCACTTGCTTCTAGCATGAGAAGGATTCGTCACCTACAACATAAGTTGAAGATGAACATTTTGGTACCCATGATCTTATGGGTCCATGAGTGTTAGTCTTAGGAACCCACTTAAGAACTCTCATGTCAACTTGTTTTCTTGTATAACAAAAGTTTGAAGTATGACCGACCAAACCACAATAATTGCACATCAAAGAAGATTTAGAAGAAGAAGTGTGAGTGTTGTGCATAGGTGAGTTTCTAGTGTGAGAAGTTCTACCATGAGTGTTATGATGATAGTAAAAAGCATGATGAGAGGTGTTCTTCTTAACAAAAGGTCCTTTTCTTGTGTTAGAAAAGGAGTTGTATGTAGTATTCATGTAAGGGTTATGTCTAGCATTTTGATGAGTGTTTGGGTGTCTAGGAGCATGCATGTGAGTGGTATTCTTATTACCTAAATTCTTACTCCGTGTAAGAAGATCATTATACTTAATAGAAGTGGTGTATTCTCTCTTATTAGCATCTTGACATTTGCGCATAGCAAATTCATAAGCACTTCTCATGGATAGAATCTCATCATCCCTTTTCTTGATGGTGTCAAGAGATTCTTGAAACTTGAGTCTCAAAGACTCTATTTCATCCATGTCAGAAATAGGAGATTTTCCCTTCATATCAATAATGATGCTTGAGAGCCTCTCTATTTCAAGTTTAAGAGCCTCAACCTCCTTAAGAGATTTCTTGTATTTATTTCGAACACCTTTGTGTTCTTCATGTAACTCAAGAATGGCTTTCTCCAAATCATCATAGGTAAGAGTGTTTAAGGAAAAATCATCAAGTACCTCATCGGTTGCCATGAGACAGACGTTGGTATTGTGTTTGCACTCCTTGTCGTTGTCGGAGTCGCTCGCGTCGCTTTCACACCAAATGCTAGTGTTGGCGAACTTTCTGGAGGACGAGCTTCCCTTGCTAGGCTTCTCGTACTTGCTTGAGTCTTTTCGTATCATCGGACAATCCCTCTTGATGTGTCCGGGTCTTCTGCATTGATAGCATGCCGGGTCTTCTTCATTGTCCCGTCTGGAGCGATTGGCCTTGTTGAACTTTAGGAACTTCCGGAAGTGCTTAGCTGTGAGAGCTATTTCTTCATCGTCGTCCGACTCATTGTCGTCGGAGCTATCCTTGGAGTAGGACCTTGATGCTTTGAGAGCAAGAGTCTTCTCCTTTTCTTTGGTCTTCTCCTTCTCCTTCTCTTGAATGGAGGATTCCTCTTGGTCCTTCATGTCAAGCTCGTGAGTCATTAGCTTACCCATGAGGGTCTCTAGGTTCATGACGGTTAGATCGTTCCCCTCAATGATTGTGGTAGCTTTAGGACTCCAAGCTTTCGTCAATCCTCTAAGAATCTTTCTTATCTTTTCATGAGCGGGATATTCCTTTCCAAGAGAAGAGAGAGGGTTAATGATGTCACCAAAACGAGTAAACATGCTAGCAATAGATTCATCATGCTTCATTTTAAAAAACTCATATTCTTGCGTGAGTCTACTGATCTTGGATTCCTTCACTTGTGAAGTTCCCTCGTGTGTGACTTCAAGTAACTTCCAAATCTCATTGGAAGTCTTGCAAGTAGAGATTCGGTTGAATTTACTACTGTCGAGAGCACAGTAAAGAGCATTCATTGCCTTGGCATCTCGACAAGCAAGCTTCTTCATATTTTCAGCAAGTGTTTCTCGAAGGGTGTCAGAAGCAATATCCTCAATAGCTCTAGAAGGAGTAGGAAGGCCATTTATCACGCAATCCCATAAATCGAAATCTATGGACTTTAGATAAATGCCCATCCTAATCTTCCAGTAGTTATAGTTGGTACCATCAAATAGGGGAGGCCTATTTGTGGAGTGTCCCTCATTGTGAAACGTGTTGATGCTAGGGTTAGAGGCCATGGATCACTCAAGGGTGTAAATCCAAATCAAGAGAACGAAGCTCTGATACCAATTGTAGAACCCTAGAGGGGGGGTGAATAGGGTAATTAAAAAAATTAACTATAACAATTGATGCAATAAAGACAATTGAAAGTAATGAGTAGAAAGATCAAACGCAAACGCAAGAATGTATCCTGGTATCCTCTTTTGAGGCAGTCCAGTCCCGGAACTCTCTCCGGCTTTAATCCACTATTTAACCAAATAGTACACACGAGTTTGGATCCGAAGAACTCGCCAACTTCAATACGAGTTTGGATCCGAAGACTCGCCAACTTCTACACACGAGTTTTCTTACGAAGGCTCGCCAACTTCAAACAAAAGAGAATGAGAACTTGTTGATCTTCTAACACGTGAAGATCGAAATGTACAACTCTTTAATACTCTAGCACTTTGGGAGAGGATGACAATGAAAAGCTTGGAAGAGTATTAATGGTGGAGCTCTTGGTTGTTGGAAAATTTATGGAAGAGTTGGTAAGGAAGCTCAAGAGAGAGAGAGCTTCCTTTTATAAGAGAACCAAGAGTTGGTGGCATTTAATGCTCAGAAAGCAGACAGACCGGCATGCCGTCGGTATGCAGCGGCATACCGTCGGTATACCGGCCAAATAGTAACGATCATATTAATGACCGTTTGAGAGCATTAAATGCGGCCATTAATACTAGTCAGAGTAATTCGAAAACCAAATATTTGAAACTCGGTATACCGCCGGTATGCCGGAGCATGCCGCCGGTATGTCGACAATTTGTCACAGCAAGTTTTGAGTTGCTAAAAACGGTATACCGCCGGTATGCCGGAGCATGCCGTCGGTATGCCGACAATTAGTCACAGCAACTTTTGGGTTGCTAAAAACGGTATACCGTCGGTATACCGGAGCATGCCGTCGGTATGCCGACAATTTATCACAGCAACTTTCTGTACAAGAAAAGCGGTATACCGCCGGTATGCCGGAGCATGCCGCCGGTATGCCGACTATTTGTCACAGCAACTTTCTGTATTCCAAAAATGGTATACCGTCGGTATGCCGGAGCATACCGCCGGTATGCCGCTCTGTAGCTATTTGATTTTTGACTTGTTCTTTTTACTGTCATCCGTCCTTAGGTGTTTACAGATATACCTAGACCAGTACAGACTCGAAGACTCTAAGCAGGAAGACGCCGTCTTATGCAGGGAACGCCGGTAACTGCCCCAGTCTTCAAGGAAGAAGTAGAAAGCTCTTGAACGGAAGAACTCCATGTAGTAGATCTTATGAGAATATATGAACCTGAAGAACAGAAGACTAAACTACGAAGATGCTGTTAATTACTCAAAATAAAATGTGCCAACACTAGCTTCATTTAAGTCATGTTAGACTTAGTTTAGACTAGGATTGAATCCCATACTTAGTGCACCATTAACCCTTTAATTAGGAGATGGTTCATAATGACTTAGGAGAGTAAATTAGACTTTTATAGGGGTTTTAGGGCTCCCTCTCTTGGCTGGTATTGGAGACCAATAATTCATCTTATTTCTCATTAATGAGCCTCGACAAAACCCTAGAATAGCTCATTTCCATTTCCATGGGTTCCAACCATTGAAACTATCATAAATTCTCCCAAACTCCTCCAAAATCTTCATTCTTCAAGGCTAGGAGCTTGGAGATCCAAGGAGCTCGTGGGAAAGTGTCCAAGGAGGAGAAAATTGTGTCTAACTTGACACAAGATCATTCCACAAGATATTTCATTAGGATTTCAACCACCCAATAGGTAAAACCTTGCTTTCTCATAGTTTTAGATCCTTCTTCATGCATGACACATTGTAGGAACACCCACATTGGTAAGGGATATCCATGGGGAGGTGAGCAAGGCTCTAACCTTCCTTTTTGTGCATTTCATACGGAATTTTTGTGCCATCCTTGGAGAAATCCGAGGAGAGCCCCCAAGTGTTTGATGAAATGCCTCATAGGTTTGAGCTTTGTTTTTAGTTTTGATGTCATATTAGGATTGGTTACTCATTAGTTAGGCTCTCTAATTGATTTCCTAATGTTTATCTATATAAATATATATGTATATATGAGCCACATGTTATATATATGTGTAACACTATATATAGTATGGTATATATATACATATGTATACTATTGTGGGTTGCTATGTGGTTTGTATCTGAGATTGGGGGATATATATTTTATGTTACATGAGAGTGTGTGTGTGTGTGTGTGTGTGTGTTGTTAGTGAAGAGAGGTTTGGTTCACTGTCACAGTGAACTCAGTTGGCATTGGCCATTTGACCATAGGCTTGAGCAGTGTGAGAGGGGTCGAGCTAGGTAGCAACAGGTCAGAGCCCATAGGCATGTGTGTGAAAGCAGTAGGAACGGCAGGGGATTTGGCACTCGGTTGAGTGCCTCTTATGAGTATCAGTAAGATACTCACTATGGGAGTGAGTATCTTGGCCTAGGCTTTTAGTCATGCAGCAGTAGAGGCAAGGGTCTGATGTAGGCAACACCATGCCTTGCTTTGCCTTGGCTTTGCCTTGGCCCATTTGGTTTTTTTTGCAATAGTGGATCTCCTTGCAATGGTCAGAACTGCTAAGGGGCTTGGCAGTATGGCTTTGCAGCAGGGGATGCTTAGCCATTTGAATGTTAGTTCAGAGGTTGAGTAGGTGTTGGCCATGTGTGGTGTTTGGCCAACATGCCATAAACAGTGGGATTGGAGGATTTTGAGTTAGAATTAGTTAGAATTATGAGTTAGTGTATGTTAGTAGTTGGTTAGGATACTTGAGTGTAATAGAGCTTTGGGGGTTTGTGGTTCCAGTATATAGAGCCTTTGGGTGTGAGTTGGTATGTGTATTAGTGTTCTTAGTGTTCCAGATTTGAGAGAGGGCCACTTAGCATTTGCCTTTATTAGGTAGCAGGGGATTTAGGTCTGCCTACATAGGTAGACAGTAGGAGAGGTCGGGTCATGCAGAGGCCTTGCTTGGGCTTGAGCCATGTGTGGCTTTGGCCATCATATTTGGCCTTGGGTTTTGACCATAGGCATGTCTAGTTAGAGGTTAGAGTGATTAGTTGGGGTACGGGTATGTTAGAGTTTTGGTAATATAATTTACCTCCATATGTGGCATTGCATTGTGGCTTGTAGCATGCTTGACTCAATCATTTGCTTTTGCAGCAAATGTAAAGCAAGCTACAGCAGCAGCAAGCCTTGGCAGCTGCTGCATTACAGCAATGCAAACTGCAGTAGTTGCATGAGCTGTGATAATTTGGGCAGCAGGGCAATGCAATTGAGATTACATTGTAGTGAGTAGCTTGCCCTGCTGCACTAGGCAGCAGGGGATCCTCCTCTTGAGTTTGGTTTTAGGCCTTTGGGCAATTGGGTTTGAGAAGGAGTATGGGATTAGAAGAGTCCTATAGGTTTCTAGGTAGAAGTTTACATATCAGCTAATGTATAGGATATTACCTATATCTAAGATAGAGAGTGTATTATAGGTTATGAGAATGGCATATATATATATATATATATATATATATATATATATATATATATATATATATATAAAAAGAGAGAGAGAGGGGAGTGCTCTAGAACCAGCTGGCTGGTTTTGTATTATGAAATCAACCTATGTTAAACACGTTGGATTGAAATTGAATGGTTGAGATTAGATGACTTAAAAAGGTGGTAGGGTCTACACCTTTTAATCTCAACCGCTAAATTTTAATCCAACCTAAGAAACATAGGGTGGTTTTATAATACAAAACCAACCGGCTGATTTTGGAGCGTTTATATATATATATGTGTGTGTGTGTGTGTGTGTGTGTGTGTGTGTGTATGTGTGTGTGTGTGTGTGTGTGTTAAGTGGATAACCTAACTAAGTTTTGGGGTTTGCCTTCTAAGTATTTTAGGTATGGGTGGTTTCCTATGTTAAACACGTTGGATTGAAATTGAATGGTTGAGATTAGATGACTTAAAAAGGTGGTAGGGTCTACACCTTTTAATCTCAACCGCTAAATTTTAATCCAACCTAAGAAACATAGGGTGGTTTTATAATACAAAACCAACCGGCTGATTTTGGAGCGTTTATATATATATTTTTATATATATAAACGCTCCAAAATATATATATATATATATATATATATATATATATATATATATATATATATATAAATATATATAAAATATATATGTGTGTGTGTGTGTGTGTGTGTGTGTGTGTGTGTGTGTGTGTGTTAAGTGGATAACCTAACTAAGTTTTGGGGTTTGCCTTCTAAGTGTTTTAGGTAGGGATGGTTTCCTATGATACTAAGGTAATGGGGTGTTACCTAAGTATCTAAGGTATGGCACCTACCTACATGTATATAGATAATGGTTCAATCAATCTAAGTGTAGGGCTGTTTACCTATAGTCTAAGGTAATAGATTAGCCTATAGTCTATGATAGATTGATATAGATAAATATACATGTAAGGGTAATGTTGGGTATATGGATACCTAGATTAGGGTATCTTAGTAGGTAATGACTTGATATAGGATACTAGACCTAGATTTGGCCATGGTTGACCACGGTTGACTATTTTGACTATAAGTCAACTTTGAGTCAACATCTGACGTAGATTGGACTAGGGTTTGACCAAAGTTGACCAGTTGATCAAAAGTCAACTGTGAGTCAACACTTGACCTAGTTTGACCTAGATTGTATATCACGTACTAGAAAACCATGTTTATCATTGTTAAACAATATTTAACACATGTATATCTCACCTATAGGTCTTGTGACTCCACTTTGAGCCTCGATTCACATTCATTGCTCTGGACAACAGGCGAGTACATTCTCTGATAGTTTTCATTGCTTTGATATCTACTATATTTGTTCAGTTGTAGTATTTTACTTGATTCACGACACGAGGATACACTGACTAGTATATGTTGGATCCCGTCGTGAGATGTTATTTCCGGTTTACCTGGTATATGGGTACATTGTTCGATCTTGTTTCTTGTACTTGTATAGACATTAATTTGGGAGTGGACTGGCTTCCTGCTCTTTGAGTCCTGTGTCATGACGAGTCATGGTTGGATCTATTATACTACTCGGGGATGAGGAGTTATTAGAGGTTATGTGATCAATATCCCTCATGTAACTACTTGTGTATAGCTTCACCCTTGCCACACGTAGGGTGTAGCCTGACCTGATACTACTTGTGCATAGCTTTCCATTTTGATCGGCATGATCCTCTATACTACTTGTGCATAGTCGGTCAAATGGAACAGCCTGATCTGGACCCAAGTTGATCACATAATGCTCTAATATCTTAAGGCACCGTTTATATTTACATTGTAAATCAAATTTTTTTGTACTATTTTACGTTCCAGTATTTTGCACTATGATATGATTTCAGTCTACTTTGTACTGTTTTACTTCTAGTCTTGATATTCTATCTTGTATTCCATTATAACTGTTTCCTATAGCTGTTGTTGGCGTTTGTACTTCGCTCCAATCTTG
The DNA here is from genome assembly GCA_029216955.1 of Iris pallida. Taxonomy (NCBI): domain Eukaryota; kingdom Viridiplantae; phylum Streptophyta; class Magnoliopsida; order Asparagales; family Iridaceae; genus Iris; species Iris pallida. Next base: position 1,018,013 of record JANAVB010043216.1, on the reverse strand, counting down.
ACTGGATAATCATATTTTTCAGAGAACTTAGATGCAGATTGCTCGACCTTCTACGGGTTGGGCATTGATGGAGACTTTAACCTGGACTTGCCTGTGGAGTCGGTGCTCGTAGAGGACGCACCGCCTGTTGTGACTTAGATTAGCTAGGCTTTGACTGGATTTGTATTCCAGCTTGATACTTTGGGTCTGTAGAACTTATTTGAGATTGTATTATGTATTTAAATTCTAAACTTGTGTTTGTGACTCTACATCTATTTCAGACTATCTATTTCATCTTTATCTCTATCATATTCGTGCTTATCTTCCTTAGATTCATGTGACTGAGTTGTGATTATATTCTTCCGTGCGGAGATGACAGTTTATATTCATTGTGTCTTAGAAGCTATATGTTCTAGATGGCCTATACAGCGTTCTACCGTCGACTCTGCGGCATAGGCTGGACGTACCCACGTGCTCGTGCCCTAAACAGGGTGCGGGTCGTGACAAAGTCCAAGGGATCTCCACCATTCATTTATATCCACTCAATCTAGGCCATTCATTCCTTTCTATGTTGAACCAAGCCAAACCAAGTTGATTCAACATGAACCAAGAGCTATGCAAGTGCAGAAAATAAAATACAGAAAAATAACTAACAGGTAATTACAGAAATTAAATGCAGAATAAATGCATGATAAATACTAAATAAATATAGGTAAGGAGTACACGTATTAAAATACGTATTCTGGGGACGGAAAGTAACAACGATGTAGGGATGGGACACTACAGTATATACCGTATGTCAGAATTGTCGGTATACCATGTATACCGTATGTCAAAATTTAGTTCAGATGTGGTCCCAAGTCAACATATAATTATGATCGTGTGAACATCTAGAAGGTCAGGATTAGCGATGAGCTAATTTAGGAATTTTTCTAAACCTACATTATGGTTTCTTAACCTAAATATAGAGGTTAAGGGGATCCCAATGTGAAACTCAAGGGAGAGATTCAATGAAGCAAGTCCACGGTAATATAAGTGAAAGTCTATACTTTACTCTTAGGGCTCGTCTTTCGAAATAGTCTGAAGAAAAGATCTGTTTGAGAAGTCTTCTTCTTAGTTTAGATAGATCATCACAGGATTGGTGAATGATTTCAATTGTAACATTTTTTTTCTTTCTTGAGATTGGTGAGGGATTGAACTTGGGGTGCAAAGGGTTCAACATATTTGTAATCAATCTTGGTGAGGGATATATATATATATATATATATATATATATATATATATTTGGAACCAGGTAAATTGTTTCTGGAATCGCTCTCACTGGGATTCGAACTCCTGACCACTCAGGCCGCATGCATCTCCCTTAACCACTAGGCTAGAGGTCATTTGCGATATATATATATATATATATTTTTTTTTTTTTGCGATATATATATATATATATATATATATATATATATATATATATATATATATATATATATACACACACACTATTGTGTTACATTCTCCCTCTTGCCTACCCGGCATTCCCCATATCTCTTACATCATGTTCAATATTATGCATAATCCTTATGATCACCATGCTCGTGCCCGTGAACACCCTTTATACATTATTAATATAAAACTATTGTGTTACATTCTCCCTCTTGCCTACCCGGCATTCCCCATATCTCTTACATCATGTTCAATATTATACATAATCCTTATGATCACCATGCTCGTGCCCGTGAACACCCTGTTGTTCCGCTCTTTCCAGATATGCCAGACTGCTGAGGCCAGCCTAGCACAAGCTTCTCTATACCATGTTACCCATCTTCCTTTGTGGTCTTGAATCTTCTGAATTGCTTCTTCTGTATTGTCGCATGTTCCAGCCGTCAACCCCATCTTGGTTAGTTGCAGATGCCAAATATCCTTAGATGTCGGGCACATGAAGAATACATGTTCCATGGATTCAGTGTCTCGTTGGCTCAGCAGACACGTGTAATCCGTTATTTGTACCCCGAATCGTAGTAGCGTATCTTTCATCATGAGTCTTTTGAGTACTAACTTGTATAAGCATAGCTGCATCTTCCGAGGGATCCTCGTCTTCCAAACAATGTCGCCGTTGATCATCTTTGTGTGCGCCTCCCTGAGTTTGTCATACATAGATTTGAATACGAATCTATCGTCCACTGAGTCCAACCACACCCACATATCCCGGACAAGAGTGGGGTTGTTTGATCTGTTTAGCAGCGTGCCTAGCCAGGCGGTGAGTTTCTGGAGTCCAACGCCCATATCGGATAATACTGTTCACCTTCTCACCTCTAGTAGCTTCCCTTTCAATGTGAGGGCAAAGTATTTGTAGTAGACACGTATGGCCTATCCAAGGATCTAAGTATAGATCTTTGCTTCGACCATCAGCGAACACCCGCACTATATGTTGCTTGATCTCTCTCCTATATGGACGCGGATCAAGATACCCGTCCGCGGAGCCCCGCCAAAGCCTAGCCTCCTCTGCACCATCGGATCGAGCGGGACCCTCACAAGGCCCACGCGATGTCGTGCGATCCAATGTCCTAGAAGACGCGGACTTCGGCGAGACTCCAAAAACATGACTCCCGATCCGGACCATATATATATAGGGGTGAGCATTATTCGGTTTTTGACCGAAAATCAATCGAACCGAATAAGATATTCGGTTCGGTTTTAAAAAGAACTCGGTTCGATTTTGGTTTTAAAAATACTAAATTTTCTTATTTGGTTATGGTTTCGGTTTTGATCCAAAACCGAAAACTGAATAAGAAAATTTAGTTTACACACACACACTATAGCTATATACTAAATAAATTTATGTATATTTAGTTACTATATATATTAACAAAAAAACGCAAATAAACCAAAAATCGAAACCGAATAAATGAAAACAGAAATAATTTAATTGGGTTCGGTTTGATTCGGTTATGGGCCATTTCGGTTCGGTTTCGATTTTGCTTATTCAGTTTTCGATTATTCGGTTCGGTTGGAACCGAATTAACCGAATGCTCACCCATAATATATATATATATATATATATATATATATATATATATATATATATATATATATATATATATATATATATATATATATATATAATGTCAAAAGTTGGCTTTACCGTAAAAGTTTTCTTTCCAAAAATACCCTTCAATACATTTACTAATTAAAAAAATTAATTGCAGTTAATCTATTCTACTATATAATGCCAAAAGTTGGCTTCACCGTGAAAGTTCTTTCCAAAAATATCCTTCAGTATATTTACTAATGAATCTATTCTACTATATAATGCCAAAAGTTGGCTTCACCATAAAAAAAATTTCCAAAAATACCCTTCAATATATTTACTAATTAAAAAAATTAATTACAATTAAAATTAATAGAGGATGTTAGGGGTGAGCAACGGTTCGGTTCAAACCGAACTAAATATATAAACACCGAAATAACCGTAAACCGTACTTATCAAAATCGAACAGTTTTCATAAAAATCGAACAAAACCGAACCGAATTAATGGGCCAATAGGTCAGACATTCACATTTTAGCAAATGCGCCAATTAAAATAACAAATCTTAAATAAATAAAAATAGCATTGTTGCATTTATGAATTATTATAATTACAGAGAGTGAAAATATATTAGTATATATAGATTAGAGTGAAAATATATTAGTACATATAGATTGAGGATAGAGAGAAAGAGCGCTCAAAGAAGCGATGACAAGTGCCAACGGAGAATGGAAGGAGAGAATGAGTTTAAATACGGTTAGCGAAAACATTAATCTATATAAATTGAGGGTAGTTTAGTATATTATTGAATCTAAATCTTTTTTCGTTTCTGTTCGGTTCGGTTCGGCTACTCGGAATAAGAACCGAAAACCGAACTGACTGAACATATAACCGAAAAACCGAACTGATTGTCATATCTCGGTTGGGTTCGGTTCGATTTTTGGTTTTAAACCGTTATATGCTCACCCATAGAGGATGTAATAAAATATGTATTAAAAGTAGGCATACATGCATGCATATAGTAGATGAGTCAAAAGAGAAAAATTAAAAAATTGAGCCTCATAATGAATTGTAGTTAATAAGCACAAAAATCCAAGAGACAATATAGACAACTGAAGTTATTATTTATTTTTTTCAAATAATATAAAATACGTGTGCATACGTTCGATTTTTGGTTTTAAACCGTTATATGCTCACCCATAGAGGATGTAATAAAATATATATTAAAAGTAGGCATACATGCATGCATATAGTAGATGAGTCAAAAGAGAAAAATTAAAAAAAATTAAGCCTCATAATGAATTATAGTTAATAAGCACAAAAATCCAAGAGACAATGTAGACAACTGAAGTTATTATTTATTTTTTTCAAATAATATAAAATACGTGTGCGTAGAAGAACACAAAGCAAAAAAAGGAATGGTATATATATATATATATATATATATATATATATATATATATATATATATAATGATGGAGCTAGGGTTTGATCCAAACAATGGAGATCCAGGCACGGCGACGGTCGATACAGGGCAGGGACCACGAGAGGAAGGCCAAGCGGGGAAGGGTGATCAGTGTATGCGGGACGTAGCCGGTGGATGGACTGCAGTTGAACGGAGGAGGAGAAATCAATCGACGAATACAAGGGACAGATCAGAGAGGAAGGGCATCACCGAGTCCAGAGGAAGGCTCCAAAAGAGCAGAACAGGGCCTACCGGATATATGAGAGGGCCACAGAGGGGTAGTAAGAAGGACGAGTTGCGACAGCCGCAATCGTGCAAAGCAATGGGGAAAGTAGCATGGGGAAGGATGGCCACCAAGGAGCGAATACTGGAAGGACCACAGCAAGCAAACAACCTCGACGGACGGAACCTAAAGAGAACACCAAGGCCTGTATCCTGGGCAGATCTATGCAAGGCATCACGTACACAGGAAGAAACCTCATTACAATATGTGGAACCCCGTGTAATCGATGGAAAGAGGGTTGTTGAAATCACTGGCGATGACCTAGAAGAAACAATGGAGTACTGGAAGAACACCCTAGTCCTATATGTGATGGGGAAAAGGCCGTTCTTTGGCCAGATTAGAGCCTTTGTGCATAGGGTATGGCGTCCCAAAGGCACCATGGAATTCTTCTCCAGGGAAAACGGCTTCTATTTTGTAAAATTCTCGCTTCAAGAAGATATGGAACGGGTGCTTGAAGGGGGTCCCTGGACGTTTGACGGCAGGCTAATCGTTCTTAAACGCTGGCATCCTGCATCGAACTTCGAGAAGGACCGCCTCACAGCAGTCCCCATCTGGATTAGGTTCCCCTGGCTATCTCCACAACTATGGAGTATACCATCGATAATGAAGATGGCAAGTATGGTGGGCAATCCGATACGCACGGATATCCCAACGGCAAGGAGGCAACGGCTGGCATATGCGAGGATATTCGTCGAGATCACGGCAACAGAGCCACTTCCACACAAAATTGACATGATTCTTCCAAACGGGCAAAGGATGGAACAAGAAATAGAATACGAATGGGTTCCGCCGTCCTGTGGTAAATATCTCTGTTTTGGGCACACTCAAGACCAATGTAAAGAAGTTCCTCAACAACAAGACGAAAGGGAGCTGCCTACAAGAGGAGGAGGGACAGTTCATGAAGTTGGCCAGGGAACCTTAGAAGAGGACAATACCGAAGCAGAGATGGTCGACACAATTGCCCCAACATCACCAAATGCAGAGGAAGAGATGGATACAAGCCTTGCGATTATTAGGCAAGAGGCTACTACCCAGGTTGGATCGATACTAGGGAAAAGACCAGGGACGAAAATGAATGTGGAAGGAGGCACCAACACTTCTCAAGCGTTGATCATATATAGGCAGGATGGAGATACCAACAGCTCAATGCACAATCAGGAGGACTCCCCATCCGTGAAGGAAGGAGGGGGCACAGAGTATCAGAGGTCCTTATCTAAAGCCACAAAAAGGAACCTGCAATATGCAGGTACCCCGGTCACCCAGCCTGGGGCTAATAATAATGACAGCGGCATAGAGATTCAACAGGATAGGAGCCTACCGATAACTCGAGACAACACAAAATGGAAGTTACTTCTGAGGGGAGAAAAGAATAGGGCAGGTTCAGGGAATGATAATCAGATACAAGCCAACCCGCAAATAGACACTCCTTCTCAGCGTCCTGGGAAGAGTCAGAGCAGCTTAAAGGACATTCCAACCCGAGATAGATGACAATCCTCACATGGAATGTCAGAGGTGCTAATTCCAGTGTGAGATGGAGGGAGATAATGAATGTGAAGCATAAGCACAGATGTACGATTGTATCTATTCTTGAGAGCAAGGTTAAGTCTGCTGAATTAATAAATAGACGAACACCTGATTATTGGATTTCGTATCATAATCTAGAGCTTGGAAGCATGGCCAGAATCTGGATGCTGTGGGACACTCGGGTATGGACAGGACAGGTAAGACTACTCACTGACCAGTTGATTGCAATTGATTTTACTAACAGATAAGGGTTCCAAGTGGTGGTTTGTGCAGTCTATGGTTATAATGATAGAAGACGACGGTTTGATCAATGGTAGAGCATCATCAGAGTTGCGATGGAAGTAGGCGATCAGAGACCACTTGTTCTATGTGGGGATTTCAATGCTATGCTATATGCCTCGGAGAAGTTAGGAGGACGAAGAGTACCAGACCCGATACTTGCAGACTTTTAGAACTATCTACTAGGGTCCGGTCTTACTTGCTTATCGAAGACAGGGCAAGTATGATCGTGGAACAATTGCTCTACTACAAACCGAGTTGTTTGCCAACTCGATAGGGCGTTGTGCAATAATAGATGGCTTGAGATCTTCCCAACTGGATTAGCAGAGGGACTTCACCGAGGCACAAGTGATCACACTCCTATTCTGATCTGAATGACTGAAGTGACTCCTACACGAAGACGGCCTTTCCGATACTGTAATGCATGGCCGAAGATTGAAGGGTATAAGGAGGCGGTGGAAAGAGGATGCGAAAAAACTCTGGCAGGAAATGCATAGTTCCATTTTCTGCAACGCCTCAAACTTATTAAGAGGGAACTTAAACTCTGGAATAAATGTAGGCCGGTCCACAACCAAGCAACCAAGGAGAGGGAGTTGCAAGACATTCAAGATCAACTTCAACTGAATCTGATGGACCACGCTTTAGCGGAGAAGGAGATCACAGTGCAAGCTGAAGTTAGAAGCCTTCAATTTCTAGAGGAGATCCAACTGCAACAAAGAGCCAAATATGGGTGGCTCAAGGATGGGGATCACTGCTCAAAATTTTTCTATGCCACGATTAAAGCTCGTCAGCACAGAAATTCCATTCACACTCTCATTGGCGCTGATGGGATCCCGATTACAGATAATACCATGATTAAAGAGCAAGCGATTGAGTTTTATAAATCCCTGTATAATCAGAATGATTACAAGACAGTCTTCCCTAGTATCATATGCAAACGAGTCGTCACTGAGGCGGGTAACGAGATACTGAGGAAAGAAGTCACTCTAGAGGAGATCGAGTGTATTGTGAAAATGGCAGATCCCAATAGAGCACCGGGGCTGGATGGCTTTAATGCTGCCTTATTCAAGAAGTATTGGGAGTATCTGAAACACAAGGTCCTGCTCGTTGTTCATGAATTCTTTCAATCGGGGCACCTGCTCAAGGAGATAAACCATACATTCTTGACGCTCATACCCAAGAAAGAAGGAGCTGCTGCACTGGGAGACTTCAGGCATATCGCTTGCTGTAATTTCATTTATAAGATTATTACGCATCTCATGTGTGACAGAATGCAATCTATTTTGCAGGAACTCATATCGCCCAATCAAACTGCTTTCATCAAAGGACGATCGATTGCGAAGAATTGTCTGCTTGCTCATGAACTGGTACGAGAATTCAACAAAGTCGGAGGCAGAAAGGGATGCATCAAACTTGACTTGAGGAAGGCTTACGACTTAGTAAATAGGGACTTTGTTTGCGAGTTGATGCTTAGTATGGGATTCGATCGGTGGTGGGTCGATCGGATTAGAGAATACATCTCTACACCGACTTTCTCAATCCTCATCAACGGCCAACCATATGGATTTTTTGGAAGCAATCGAGGGCTGAGGCAAGGAGAACCCCTATCCCCGTACCTGTTCACCATTGTAATGGAGTATTATACATGCCTAATGGACTTGGCTGTTCACCGCAAGCAGATCACACCTATTTTCTGTCGAGTTTCCCCGAGCGTATCTCATCTTATTTATGCGTGTTGCAGTGGGTGGGGTTCCCAACCTATGTGGAGAAGACCCCGGAGTGCGACGAGTACCGTCTGTGTGTCAGAGAAGCTCGAGGAGGTGACGAGGCCATTCGAAGATGAAGAAGAAGCTCGGGAGACACAATTTTACATTCTGGAACAGGGGAGGCAGAGTTCGGGACAAACTTTGCCTCCACACAGAGTTCTGGCCGAACTCTGCCTTTTGGTTCCAGAACTGTGCTGATTGTCAAACACAGAGTTCTGGCCGAACTCTGTGTCGTCGGGGCTGAAGCATTTTTTAGGGTGATTGATCACCATTAGATCGTATCCTACGGTCCAGGTTTTGCTGCGGATTAGGGGGTTTATACATGGTTATTCCTAACCCTAATCACAACACAACATTGAAGAACAAAAGAGAAAAAAGAGGCAAGAGTTCCATTGCAACTTTGGGAGAAAAGAAGGAGGATTGAAGGCCATTTTCGAAGGAGGATCGTGTTCGGGTAATCTCTACTCGTCGTCCTTGTTCTTCGTAGATTTGTAATCATTATTCTTACTCCTAAGTGTTGTGGGGATCCGATTTGGATCGGAAGAAGTTTGTAGAGGGTGTACTCCTTTAATTCATTAGTGAAGGCTTCTAAGGGTTGGACTTCGATCGTCCCGTGGTTTTTTCGTAAGGGTTTTCCACGTCAAAAATTCTCTGTCTGCGTGGTTTGTTTTGGTGTTTTGGTTCGTGCGTTGTATTTCTCGGTTCTCTCGCAGGTACTCTCTAGTTTGGGGAACGGTTTCCGCGTTTCATTTCCAAAAAGTGGTATCAGAGCCAGGTTCTGGAATTCAGAAGAGTGTCAGGAGTTGACAGGAAAACTAGAGAGGAGAGATGGACGCGAAGTCGGTGCGCATGATGAACCTGAACGGCACCAACTATCATTATCGGCGGAGCAAGATGAAAGATTTGTTGTTTGTCAAGAAGCTGCATCTGCCCGTATTTGCATCCGAGAAGCCCAGTGATAAATCCGAGGAGGACTAGAAATTCGAGCATATACAGGTGTGCGGATATATCAAGCAGTTCATTGACGAGAACGTGTACAGCCACGTTGCCAATATTAAGCACGCAAAGACGTTATGGGATAAGCTGGAATCTTTGTACGCGAAGAAGACCGGGGTAAACAAGTTATTCCTGATTCGGATGATGATGGGTCTGCGGTACAAAGATGGGGCATCTATTACGGATCACTTGAGTGATTTCCAGGTCGTGGTTGACCAGCTATCTTCAATGGGAGTCAAGTTCAACGATGAAGTTCAGGGACTATGGCTGCTGTGTACATTGCCAGACTCGTGGGAGACCGTACGAGTATCTATGATCACTTCTGCTCCAGAGAGCTTGGTCAATCTGGAGTTTGCCAAGAGCGGGGTGCTGAATGAAGAGATGCGGAGACGTTCTCAGGGTACTTCATCCATATCCCACCACTCAGAGGTATTGGTTTCAGATAGCCACGGAAGGGACAAAAGCAGGGGTCCAGGTGGTGGCAGAGACAAGAGCAGGGGAAAGTCCAAGGGTCGGTACGAGGACTAGGAGTATTACCATTATGGCAAGAAGGGCCACATCAAGCAAAATTGTTTCGCTTGGAAGAGAGAGAAGAAGGACGACAAGGGGAAGCAAGATGAGAACACTACAGCGGCGGCCTCGATACATGGAGGCGATGTGATCATCGTAGGTGATGAGGTCATTACAAACCTCGCCTGCGATAACAATTCTTGGCTGGTGGACTCAGGGGCTTCGGCGTATGTATCTCACAACATGGCACTATTTGCCACTTACACGACAGGCGACTGTGGAGTGTTGAAGATGGGCAATGGAGATGTGTCGAAAGCGGTTGCCGTTGGTGATGTGCATTTGAGAATGAAGACGGGTGCAGTTCTTGTTCTCAAAGATGTTCGTCATGTCCCTGATATCCGTTTCAACCTGGTGTCGGTTGGAAGGTTGGATGACGAGGGATTCTTCGATCTCTTCGAGAATAGTCAGAAGAAGCTTTCCAGAGGTTCGATGGTGATTGCCAGAGGAAGCAAGAAGCCCGGTCTCTACTATATGGAGGGGAGCGCACAAGGGAACTGGAGGTGAACGCAGTCAGTGATGCGTCTACCGAGTTGTGGCATAGGCGGCTCGGCCATATCAGCGAAAAGGAGATGAGCTACTTGGTGAACATGAAGGTGATTCCAGGGCTCAAGTCTACAAAGTTGGAGAAGTGCACGCAGTGCTTATCTGGGAAGCAAAATAGGGTGTCTTTCCAAAGTCACCCAAGTTCAAGGAAGCCGACGTTGTTTGAGTTGATTCACTCGGATGTCTGCGGTCCTATGAAGGTAAAATCTATTGGTGGTGCTTCTTACTTTGTAACTTTTATTGATGACTGTTCCAGGAAAGTTTGGGTCTATGCCTTAAAGACCAAAGATCAGGTACTGCCTACTTTCAAAGAGTTTTAGCCTCTGTTGAAAGAGAGACGGGCAAGAAGTTATTGTGTGTTCGGTCCGATAACGGCGACGAATACATCGGTCCCTTTGATGCTTATTGCAGAGAGCAAGGGATACGACACCAGAAGACTCCGTACAAGATACCTCAGCTCAATGGTGTAGCGGAGCGCATGAACAGGACTCTGATGGAGAGGGTGCGGTGTTTGCTGTCAGAAGCAAACTTGCCGGGCAGTTATTGGGGTGAGGCTCTTCTCACAACTGCTTATGTTATTAATTTGTCTCCTAGTGCTCCTTTGCAGGGTGATGTGCCTGACAAAGTGTCACGACCCGCACCCAATATTTGGGCATGAGCCGTGGGTACGTCCAGCCTACGCCGCAGTATCGGCGGTAGAGCGCTGTCTAGTCATCTCCACAGTTTACAAATACAACCACGCAGTTTATATTCATTTTCACAAAGTAAACAATTCACAGAGAGGCCAAACTAATGAATTCCATAAATAACTTGGAGAGATAGATAATGAATAAACTGAAAACTCCAATATCAAAATGTATCAATGTCACAAATCTCCAAGAAAGGTAATGTACTAAAATATCAACTCATGAGTCTCAAATAGGAAATACATCAAAAGTCTCAAACTGAGCAAGCTATGAAGATAATAGAATAAAACTACTGAAAGCCATCTGTAGCAGGCAAGTCTGCATAAGCAGCCTCCAACTCATCCGGTGCACCGAAGTCGGGATCTGCAGTGTGCTCATAATAGGTAGTACAAAAGTCCTCTAACTCATCACCTAAAATGTTGGTTATCCAGTCAGGATTGGAACAAGCACACAAGCTGAAATACTATCCTCAACATAATAGAATCGACAGTACATGAATATATGACATATGTAAAAAGAAACTGAATAATAATGTGATGACATGGTATATCTAGAATGAAGTATGAATCATAGAGTAATATGTTAACTGGAAAGAACATGAGAGCATAGTGACATGTCAAATGGTGAAAATAGTAAAAGACGAACTATCTAAGTGAATTGAAATATCTGTTTTGACATGTGAACGGCTATGGGGTAAATCAGGCGCACTGCACGTGCCGTGTGCAGTGGCTAGCATTCACGAAAGACACTGGGATAGAATGGGAAGTTCACACGTCTACTAGGATATTTCCCCTCCCAACCAGTACTCATGAACCTAAATAAGTCACGAAAAAGAAGCTAAACAAGAGTATAATAAATGAGGTTCATGACTCTCACTCGTGTGTCCATCGTGTCATCAAGCAAAAGAACATATGACCATATACTGCACAAAAACCATCAGAATTGGAAGTAGAACAGAAAGTGTACTTGCCTGTCGTCTTGAGCTGAGTGTGCGAGTCAAATGTCAAATCAGAGCCCAAGTGACCTATTGATAGATCAATATAATCAACACACAATTTGATAGTAGAGTAAAATCTATCTATTGATTTGTTAAGTTGTTAAGGTGGTACTCTTCTATTAGATTTCCTAGATTGATGGGTTCCTGGCAGCCTGGAGTTAGTTGGCAACTATCCTACACTCAATTGCTGCTACTGAAGTTAACCTTAATGTTTTAACCAACTAGTGCTCAAGTGCTTACAGGAATGAGGTTCCTGTCCCTAGTATTTTATCTACCTATGTTGTACCTCAAGCCAACTCAATATATCACTATACAAGCATACCCAAACTGCTACTGATTCAGTATTGGTCAGGGTTGAGTATTCCCCTGTTAATAACTGATCAAGAGGGGTGTGAGGGTTGCATCACAAGCTTACTGAAATTGAACAAAACAGTGTCTGGGGAAAACTTGTAATGTATGTACTGAAATGGCAGTTAAAGAGAGTGAATCTAAAGCATATAGATATGCATTTGTAATCTGGGAGGATACTCTCAGTAAGAATTTGCACCATGCACTGGAACTCATCTATACTCTACTAATTTACTTACAGGTGAAGGCTGGATGCTGTCATCTAGAACCTGAACATGGGTCAGGACAGGGCTCATCATTCAGAGGTTAACCAAATGAACTTCTAGAGCATGGGTGTAAGGTCACAAGCCTGGGGGTATGTTCCTGAATGCTCTGGATTGGTCCCATCATTACTCTACTCCACCTGGAACTCCCCTCTTGAATCTCAAGTTGCCTGATATCCCTAATCTTAGTATTTAACACTCTGCTTTGCATAATCAATGGTTTAGGCCAACACTCCCTATACTTATATAGCTAAAGTCAGACCTTGCCATACACCATAACCCAGTCCTCTATATTTATTTAGCTGAACATAACAGGACTTAAAAGAATTGATTACAACATTGATTGTGGGCAAAACAGGGTACCAGCATCTCAGAGGTATGCCTGTAGCTATGTTATCATGTTTGGTTGTTGAGGATAGGCTTGGATTGATACATCAAGTGGTGAATTGGTTTAACAACTAAAATGGTGACTGAACCAGATAATTGAAAGCCTGGCAAGTGGTACTAGATGTTGGTGCAAATTGGCAGTACAAAAATAGGCCATGTATGTCTTACTTACAGTGTGATGCAGTAGACCATTTACAGGTATCTGACTTGTGCCTATGTATGCAATGAGGAATGGAAGGCATGGTTGGTTGTCTTCGAATGAGATAACCTGTGAGCAGTGTATGAACAGAACATGTATCCTCTGGACATCTACCAGTCCTGTACTTGTGCTATGAACTATGGCTCAATACTAATCGAGGACTGAAGGCTAAACTATTAGCATGGGTTGGTCTTCTATCGGTACCAATGCTAAATGTCTGTTACCAGGCAGATGAGGGAATGTGTAGTTCATTCTAATAGGTCATGGAGTCCAGGTAGCAGGACAAGTGTCCAATGAGTGAGATGTATGGTTGTCCTAGGTCCTATGACAAGGGAGTCTAGTGAAGTACAGGAATTAGTCTAGGTGGTCAATTCCTCTGTTGGCACAAGACATCTAGTATCCACTATGGCCCCTTGGCACATTGGGTACCTTCAACTGGTCAATAAGGGTGGAGTTTGTCTCATGAATGAAGTATGTGGTGTGATGCTTAGGTGGTCCAAGGATGTTTGCAATGCTCAGTCGAGGGGGCCCTGCAAGTTTAAATCTAGTAAAGGAGATAGGGCAACCAGGTGCAGGCCAATATCACCATGACATTCAAGAGACCTACTCTAATGTATTGGCAACTGAAATGGGCATCAATTCTCATCCACAACTCATCAGAGGGTGACATGGTCTGGATAGGAGATTTTAGGATTGTTTGGTGTCAGGATTTATCACCCAGATATCTCATCTGAGGTTGTGCAGTGGGGTTGCAGGCCTATATTGATGTATGGAGAGCAAGGCAATTTATGCAGGATATGAACACATTACAATATGTGAATTTATACCAACCAAGGTCCATTGAATCTTTCCATTGCAGTGTACTATGTAAATCAATTTAGGTTAGTGAATAACTGCACCCAAGATTGTTCCAGGACAGGGTATGCAGTATGACCCAACCTGTTGGACATGCTAGGACTGGTATTGTCTGTCACATGTTCGACCCTGCTAAGGGTGCAGGCATTGGCACCCAGTGTACTCAGTATAGCCAACTCCTAGTACCTATCAACCCAAGGGAATCTGTCCTTAACACACACAGGTATAAAGTATCCCTCTATTTGATCACACTAGGATATGGATATTTATGTAGTCAGTTGTTAGTTTGTGACTATGGGACAATGGTGATTCATATAGGTTCCTATACTGCACAGGACAATACTTTCTTTAACCTCTGGTTCACGCACATGATCGAACACCTAGTTTCTCTCCTTGTATTGATTTTGAAAGCAGTAGTCACTGAGTTATCAAGAATCGATTTGATGAATTGAAAACTGTTGTTCAGGGTGTTACCTTATTGAAGAATTTCTGGGTGAAAAGAAACGTGGCTGCCCTGCTCGATTCCTCTTCCTCCTTCTAGCCGAAGTCTCCCAGGTGTCTTCGAGAGGTAAGTGGATGATTTTAGGGTTTATCGAAGAAGGGAATCGGCTGCTTCCATGTTCTGTATTTATAAGCCGCTCTTGATATGATCAAGGAAGAGATTTAGATAGGGTGAAATCTCCTCTATCCTCATTTGAATTCAAAATCGAGTTTGAATTCTACGAGCAGAGCAGGGATAAGTGATGAACGTTTGGTTTAAAGATTTAAACCTGAAACTTTTGCACTCAAGCCCTCGAAATTCTGGTTAATGCAGAACATTCCTTCAAGTTTGTATTTCAAAAGTAATGTTATGAGTATTAATATATATATATATGACTATTCAATAGTTTTATCATTTAGTTAAAAATTAGCAAAATTTGTAAATAGAAAAAAATGAAAATTTCGAGTCAGGGGCTCACAAACCTACCCACCTTAAAACAATTTCGTCCTCGAAATTGAAGGTAGACACAAGAATAATAATAATAAAATATTTTTTTTGTACCTCTATGTCTCGAAGAGATGAGGATAGCGCTCCCGCATCTCGTGTTCCCTTTCCCAAGTGGATTCGCTCGGAGAATGGTGTCTCCACCAGTCGAGACTTTATAGGTACTATCTAAGGGCATAGTGATAATGCTATGTCTAAAAGTAAAAGTTGCAGGTATGAAGCTATGACTGGCTCTAGAATCAAAAGGGGCTGAAAAGATTTAAGGAGAACAGAACCTGCATTCACATTAGGAGGTACTAGTGTCTTTTCGACCGCCATGGCATAAGCTCTGCCCTGCTGGTGCTGGCCGAAATGCTGCTGCTGTGTGGGCAGGGGTCCCCTCTGCTGCTGGGGTATCGTCGGCCTCGTCGGTGCTCCTGGAACAGGAGCAGTCCCCTGTGCTGAACGGGGTGGTACTAGAGTGCACTCTCGCAACTGATGTGCACTCGAACCACAGAATAGGCATGCTCCGAGTCGCTTCCTGCATACCTCCCATGTATGTCCTGGCTTCTTGCAGTAGCCGCAGGGGGTAGTCGTCTGTCTGGGCTGGCTCTGCTGATGCTGGTAACGGGGCTGTGGTTGCTGCTGCTGAACTACGGTCTTCCCTAGGGCATTAGATCGTTTTGCCGACCCGGACTGCCTGTTGCCTCCTCCGTAAGTGTCTCGATCCCTCTTCTGTTTGCGCTTCAGCTCTTTCTCTACGTCTTGTGCAACTTTCAAGATCTTCTCATATGTGGTGGCTTGGCTGGTGGCTACGGCTATACGGATCTCATGTGACAGCCCCTTCCTGAACTTCTTGGCCTTGGCTGCAGGAGTCAAGGCGTCGGCAAATCGACTGAGTCGGAAGAATTCGGCAGAATACTCGTCGATGGATAGGTTGCCTTGTTCGAGGCTCTCAAACTCGTTCTCCAACTCTTCACGAGCGGCTTCAGGGTAAAATTTTGCCTTGAATAGCTCTTTGAACTCCTCCCAGGTCACGTCTGGTACAGTGAATCTGGGCTCATCCCTGTACCACGTACAGGCGATGTCATAGAGCTGCATGCTCGTATTATCAACCTTCTGGTCTTCGGGGATTCTGGCCCTCCGGAGATTGCGGTCCATGTTCACCAGCCAGTCATCGGCGTAGAGAATTCCCTCTGTACCCTTGAATTCCCAGGGCCTGAGGTCTGTAAAATGTTTGGAGGTGCCGGGACGCTGCGGAGGAGCCTCTCTAGCCTGAAGAGCCTCGCGAAAGACGTCAGTCTGTCGGTTTTGGGAGTTCATGATCTGCTGGACAATCCTGAGGAGGGCAACATTGTCCAGCGCAGGAGGTGGTGGAGGGACTGGTGCTTGATACGGAAAGGGTGCTGGCTGCTGGAAAGGTACAGGCTGGTGGAAAGGTGCTGGTGGGGGATTCGGCGAAGTGAACTGTGGTGGAGGCGGAATATCATCACGGCGAAATCTCGTAGCCTGCAGCTGAGGAGTCTCGCCTAAGTAGGTGAAGTGACCTCCGTGAGTCGGTGGGGTTCCATTCGTGGTGGACCCACCAACGTTGGCTGGGGTGTTCGGGTGAGCGGGGTTCCTGCCTTGATCCATCTAACTGCCACAAAGTAAAACTGTTAGTTGGTATGAAGATTCAAACAGGATGCAGATCAAAGGAATAATGGAGATCAAATGTAGAATTCAATAACGATGTTAACATGTGGAGATGGTCCTTAAAGTTTACTCCTACTCGCAGGCCTGCAGTAGTACATCTAAGTTGAGTACTACCACAAGTTTCGCTGTGTTTTGCGAAATCTGACCTGCATGGGCCACCATAAAAACGTGTCACGACCCGCACCCAATATTTGGGCATGAGCCGTGGGTACGTCCAGCCTACGCCGCAGTATCGGCGGTAGAGCACTGTCTAGTCATCTCCACAGTTTACAAATACAACCACGCAGTTTATATTCATTTTCACAAAGTAAACAATTCACAGAGAGGCCAAACTAATGAATTCCATAAATAACTTGGAGAGATAGATAATGAATAAACTGAAAACTCCAATATCAAAATGTATCAATGTCACAAATCTCCAAGAAAGGTAATGTACTAAAATATCAACTCATGAGTCTCAAATAGGAAATACATCAAAAGTCTCAAACTGAGCAAGCTATGAAGATAATAGAATAAAACTACTGAAAGCCATCTGTAGCAGGCAAGTCTGCATAAGCAGCCTCCAACTCGTCCTGTGCACCGAAGTCGGGATCTGCAGTGTGCTCATAATAGGTAGTACAAAGTCCTCTAACTCATCACCGAAAATGTTGGTTATCCAGTCAGGATTGGAACAAGCACACAAGCTGAAATACTATCCTCAACATAATAGAATCGACAGTACATGAATATATGACATATGTAAAAAGAAACTGAATAATAATGTGATGACATGGTATATCTAGAATGAAGTATGAATCATAGAGTAATATGTCAACTGGAAAGAACATGAGAGCATAGTGACATGTCAAATGGTGAAAATAGTAAAAGATGAACTATCTAAGTGAATTGAAATATCTGTTTTGACATGTGAACGGCTATGGGGTAAATCAGGCGCACTGCACGTGCCGTGTGCAGTGGCTAGCATTCACGAAAGACACTGGGATAGAATGGGAAGTTCACACGTCTACTAGGATATTTCCCCTCCCAACCAGTACTCATGAACCTAAATAAGTCACGAAAAAGAAGCTAAACAAGAGTATAATAAATGAGGTTCATGACTCTCACTCGTGTGTCCATCGTGTCATCAAGCAAAAGAACATATGACCATATACTGCACAAAAACCATCAGAATTGGAAGTAGAACAGAAAGTGTACTTGCCTGTCGTCTTGAGCTGAGTGTGCGAGTCAAATGTCAAATCAGAGCCCAAGTGACCTATTGATAGATCAATATAATCAACACACAATTTGATAGTAGAGTAAAATCTATCTATTGATTTGTTAAGTTGTTAAGGTGGTACTCTTCTATTAGATTTCCTAGATTGATGGGTTCCTGGCAGCCTGGAGTTAGTTGGCAACTATCCTACACTCAATTGCTGCTACTGAAGTTAACCTTAATGTTTTAACCAACTAGTGCTCAAGTGCTTACAGGAATGAGGTTCCTGTCCCTAGTATTTTATCCACCTATGTTGTACCGCAAGCCAACTCAATATATCACTATACAAGCATACCCAAACTGCTACTGATTCAGTATTGGTCAGGGTTGAGTATTCCCCTGTTAATAACTGATCAAGAGGGGTGTGAGGGTTGCATCACAAGCTTACTGAAATTGAACAAAACAGTGTCTGGGGAAAACTTGTAATGTATGTACTGAAATGGCAGTTAAAGAGAGTGAATCTAAAGCATATAGATATGCATTTGAAATCTGGGAGGATACTCTCAGTAAGAATTTGCACCATGCACTGGAAATCATCTATACTCTACTAATTTACTTACAGGTGAAGGCTGGATGCTGTCATCTAGAACCTGAACATGGGTCAGGACAGGGCTCATCATTCAGAGGTTAACCAAATGAACTTCTAGAGCATGGGTGTAAGGTCACAAGCCTGGGGGTATGTTCCTGAATGCTCTGGATTGGTCCCATCATTACTCTACTCCACCTGGAACTCCCCTCTTGAATCTCAAGTTGCCTGATATCCCTAATCTTAGTATTTAACACTCTGCTTTGCATAATCAATGGTTTAGGCCAACACTCCCTATACTTATATAGCTAAAGTCAGACCTTGCCATACACCATAACCCAGTCCTCTATATTTATTTAGCTGAACATAACAGGACTTAAAAGAATTGATTACAACATTGATTGTGGGCAAAACAGGGTACCAGCATCTCAGAGGTATGCCTGTAGCTATGTTATCATGTTTGGTTGTTGAGGATAGGCTTGGATTGATACATCAAGTGGTGAATTGGTTTAACAACTAAAATGGTGACTGAACCAGATAATTGAAAGCCTGGCAAGTGGTACTAGATGTTGGTGCAAATTGGCAGTACAAAAATAGGCCATGTATGTCTTACTTACAGTGTGATGCAGTGGACCATTTACAGGTATCTGACTTGTGCCTATGTATGCAATGAGGAATGGAAGGCATGGTTGGTTGTCTTCGAATGAGATAACCTGTGAGCAGTGTATGAACAGAACATGTATCCTCTGGACATCTACCAGTCCTGTACTTGTGCTATGAACTATGGCTCAATACTAATCGAAGACTGAAGGCTAAACTATTAGCATGGGTTGGTCCTCTATTGGTACCAATGCTAAATGTCTGTTACCAGGCAGATGAGGGAATGTGTAGTTCATTCTAATAGGTCATGGAGTCCAGGTAGCAGGACAAGTGTCCAATGAGTGAGATGTATGGTTGTCCTAGGTCCTATGACAAGGGAGTCTAGTGAAGTACAGGAATTAGTCTAGGTGGTCAATTCCTCTGTTGGCACAAGACATCTAGTATCCACTATGGCCCCTTGGCACATTGGGTACCTTCAACTGGTCAATAAGGGTGGAGTTTGTCTCATGAATGAAGTATGTGGTGTGATGCTTAGGTGGTCCAAGGATGTTTGCAATGCTCAGTCGAGGGGGCCCTGCAAGTTTAAATCTAGTAAAGGAGATAGGGCAACCAGGTGCAGGCCAATATCACCATGACATTCAAGAGACCTACTCTAATGTATTGGCAACTGAAATGGGCATCAATTCTCATCCACAACTCATCAGAGGGTGACATGGTCTGGATAGGAGATTTTAGGATTGTTTGGTGTCAGGATTTATCACCCAGATATCTCATCTGAGGTTGTGCAGTGGGGTTGCAGGCCTATATTGATGTATGGAGAGCAAGGCAATTTATGCAGGATATGAACACATTGTAATATGTGAATTTATACCAACCAAGGTCCATTGAATCTTTCCATTGCAGTGTACTATGTAAATCAATTTAGGTTAGTGAATAACTGTACCCAAGATTGTTCCAGGACAGGGTATGCAGTATGACCCAACCTGTTGGACATGCTAGGACTGGTATTGTCTGTCACATGTTCGACCCTGCTAAGGGTGCAGGCATTGGCACCCAGTGTACTCAGTATAGCCAACTCCTAGTACCTATCAACCCAAGGGAATCTGTCCTTAACACACACAGGTATAAAGTATCCCTCTATTTGATCACACTAGGATATGGATATTTATGTAGTCAGTTGTTAGTTTGTGACTATGGGACAATGGTGATTCATATAGGTTCCTATACTGCACAGGACAATACTTTTTTTAACCTCTGGTTCACGCACATGATCGAACACCTATTTTCTCTCCTTGTATTGATTTTGAAAGCAGTAGTCACTGAGTTATCAAGAATCGATTTGATGAATCGAAAACTGTTGTTCAGGGTGTTACCTTATTGAAGAATTTCTGGGTGAAAAGAAACGTGGCTGCCCTGCTCGATTCCTCTTCCTCCTTCTAGCCGAAGTCTCCCAGGTGTCTTCGAGAGGTAAGTGGATGATTTTAGGGTTTATCGAAGAAGGGAATCGGCTGCTTCCATGTTCTGTATTTATAAGCCGCTCTTGATATGATCAAGGAAGAGATTTAGATAGGGTGAAATCTCCTATATCCTCATTTGAATTCAAAATCGAGTTTGAATTCTACGAGCAGAGCAGGGATAAGTGATGAACGTTTGGTTTAAAGATTTAAACCTGAAACTTTTGCACTCAAGCCCTCGAAATTCTGGTTAATGCAGAACATTCCTTCAAGTTTGTATTTCAAAAGTAATGTTATGAGTATTAATATATATATATGACTATTCAATAGTTTTATCATTTAGTTAAAAATTAGCAAAATTTGTAAATAGAAAAAAATGAAAATTTCGGGTCAGGGGCTCACACAAAGTATGGTACGGCAAAGAGCCGTCGTACAATCACCTGCGAGTGTTTTGCTGTAAGGCCTTCGTGCATGTACCGAAGGACGAGAGGTCCAAACTTGGGCCGAAGACGAGGCGATGCATCTTTGTCGGCTACGGTCGGGATAAGTTTGGCTATAGACTCTATGACCCGGTGGGAAGAAAGCTCTACAGAAGCAGGGACGTGGTATTCGTCGATGATCAGACCATGACCAACACTCAGGATTCTGAGACGCCTTTTGAGGCTGAGGAATTGCCAGAGTTAGAGTCATTTCGCTTCGAGCATTTTCCAGAGAACATCGCAGAGGATCCAATTATGGGGGAGCCAGTACATGGAGTTGCTCCCAACCTTGATCATCAGCCTGTTGATGGTGGTCACGGTATCCCTCAGGAGGATGAGCATACTGGAGAGGCAGTTCCTGAAGAGGAGGAGGTTGTTGGTATACAGCCAGCACCAGTGGCTCCACTGAGAAGGAGCGACAGAGTGCGTCGACCATCTACGAGATACTCACCGGATGAGTATGTGCTATTGACTGACGGAGAAGAGCTCGAAAGTTTTACAGAGGCTATGGAAGACGAACACAGGCATGAGTGGATGGAGGCGATACAGGAGAAGATGAGTTCCTTACACGCCAATTCCACTTATGAGCTGGTGTGGTTGCCAAAGGGCAAGAAGGCTTTGAAGAATCGATGGGTGTTTAGAGTGAAGCAGACGGATGATGCTACTCGCCCTCGATACAAAGCGAGGCGGGTAGTTAAAGGCTACGGTCAGCGGAAAGGCGTAGATTATGATGAGATCTTTTTGCCTGTCGTCAAGCATTCGTCTATTCGGGTGGTGCTAGCATTGGCAGCCAGTCTCAACTTGGAGGTCGAGCAGATGGACGTAAAGATGACATTCCCCCATGGTGATCTTAAGGAGGAGTTATACATGGAGCAGCCAGAGGGATTCTGTGAGAAGGACAAGTCATATTTGGTCTGTCGGTTGAGGAAGAGCTTGTATGGTCTGAAGCAGGCTCCGAGGCAGTGGTACAGGAAGTTTGAGTCATTTATGGGGGAGCATGGTTATGCACGGATGACGTTGAATCACTGTGTATTTGTGAGGTATTTTGCCGATGATGATTTCATTATTTTATTGCTCTATGTAGATGATATGCTATTAGTGGGTCGGAATGCCACTAGGATAGCGGAGTTGAAGCGCCAACTGGACGCAGCCTTCTCTATGAAGGATTTGGGCGCAGTGAAGACTATTCTTGGGATGGAGATCAGCCGAGAGAGAGAGAGAGAGTCCAAGCAGCTACATTTGTCCCAAAAGAAGTATATTCACCGGGTACTTCAGCGTTTCGGTATGGACGGGTCAAAAAAAGTGAGTTGTCCCTTGCGGCTCACTTTAAGTTCACTGAGAAGCAGTGTTCATCTACGGAGGACGAAAAAGAGATATGGAGCGGGTTCCATATGCTTTAGCTGTGGGGAGCCTTATGTATGCTATGGTGTGTACGAGGTCAGACATCGTGCAGTTGGCAATGTTAGCAGGTATCTTTCAAATCCTGGAATGGTACATTGGAGTGCGGTCAAGTGGATTCTACTATACCTTCAGGACATTGCTGATTGGAGACTTTCTTTTGGTGGTGACGAGCCGAAGCTGGTTGGGTATACCGACGTTGATATGGCTGGAGATGTAGACACGAGACGATCGACTTCGGACTATGTGATGATGTTTGCCGGAGGAGCGGTATCGTGGCAGTCGCGATTGCAGAAGTGTGTTGCCTTGTCAACGACGAAGACGGAATACATTGCGGCGACGGAGGCTTGCAAGGAGCTGCTGTGGATGAAGAAGCTGTTGCAGGAAATGGGACTGAAGTAAGAACAGTATACTTTGGTTTGCGACAGTCAGAGTGCTATTCACCTTGTGAAGAACCAGACATTTCATAGTCGGTCCAAGCACATAAAGACTCGGTATCATTGGATACGGGATGTGGTTGAAAAGAAGGACGCGGCGCTTGAGAAGGTTCATACTGATGACAATGGAGCGGACATGTTGTCACACCCCAGAACCAGAATACTGGAGAGCAGGGGGCAGACATAGCCAGCTACGTATATGAAATGGAATCCATCTCACTATACAGTCACGGCTGTCTAGATACATGAGGGTTTAACTACAAGCCAGCAGTCTCCTAAGGTCATGAACAAGCCTATTGTCTCAATCACAAGCAAGCAATAGTAATCACAAGATGTCAGAGCACCAAATATATAATAGCAAGGCGTCCCATACATTACATATTGGATGATCATGAAGCTAGTCGTACAAAATGCCAGGACTAGCAAGAGTTCAGTCATACATGATCAACCCTAGGATCTGTCAATCATGTTACAGCCCGTAGACAGACAGTAAATAAAGATACAATCGAGCTAACACTTGCTCGCCGGCTAAACGCCTCAAAAGGATAATTTTTACAAATAAGTGGGAGGACAAAAAGAAACCCACTCGTTGCCAGGATTCCGTCTAATGGTCACCATCTGGCTGGAAGATCGGTGGATCCTCTGGAGCTGCTCCGATATCTGGCCACACAAAACCAGCTGGGTCAGACCCCAGAAAGAGCAAGTGCCACAAAGGAGGCTTCACTTAGAAACTAAAACCAGCATAGAAACTAAAACCAGCATATAGTAAGGAACATTAAAGTTAAATTATCAGAAATAACAACAATAATAGAGTACGAGGAAACCATTCAAGTAGCCAGACTACAACCCTTAAACCAAACAAGGACCGGGGTTGCAATCCTTCACCTGAATGGAAATCCGTCTCAAATACTATGGATAAGGTAATAAGACAATAAACGAAGAGAAGACACAGAACTGCTCCGGGAGCCAGGTTACAATCCTTAAACCAAACAAGGACCGGGGTTGTAACCCTTCGCCTGAACAGAACTGGACTCCTGATCTTTATTGTTAAGGCCATTATAGATAATCATGTTGCTGAAGTAAGATAGAACATGACAAGCATAGCACGGGGTACAAATAAGACAATAACCGAAGGGAAGACACAGAACTGCTCCGGGAGCCAGGTTACAACCCTTAAACCAAACAAGGACCGGGGTTGTAACCCTTCGCCTGAACAGAACTGGTCCCCCGATCGTTATTGTTAAGGCAAGCATCAATAATCGTGTCTTGTCACGATCTTGCACAGGATCAGGATAAGACTAAGCTGGAATAACTTCATCCAATCAATCACGGCCAATCAAAAGTACGGCTTGATACTTTAACTAGCTAGGGTTATCACAGGCCTAGTTACTAGCAGATGCAATGAGATTATTTCAACAGCCACAAGCCCTGCAGACCATCCAAGTTATCCAGGTCGAATGTCCATTTATGAAGGATGCACCACATGACTGTGTGGTGGAAGTGTGCCCTACTCGTCGGTAGGCTACAAGTCCACTTAATGCGCCCAGATAACGGGATTGCCTGTAGCTGGAAATCTCTTCATGTCTACTGAATTATTCTAGTTTATTACTCTTAGTTAATTACAGTAGCTATCCCTGACCGTGGTACTCAGGGATCCCATCCTAGATATAATGCAAGACAATACTGGTTTATTGTGCAAACGAAATCATCCACGGTGTCCAGGTTAGTCATTCTTGTCAGGTCATGTCACGTTAGCCGTCGCAACAGCAATTCGAGATAATCATGTCAGGTATGCTTGTCCTGCCATGCCGTATTCAATTATTATTCACAAACCTATTAAATAAATTCATGATTATCAAGTTCATGACAAAAGGCGTAAGGATATAAAATGGGCGTAAAATATCTAATAAAATATCAATATACCGGGCTATAGAAGAGCCAAGCTTAAGGAAAATAAAACCAAAGTGACATGCTGAAATAAGATAAAGTCAGCCAAGGCCATACGCTCAGTGCAAAAGTCATACGCTCAGGTCAGGCTACGCTCAAGTCAAGCTACGCTCAGGTAAGCCTACGCTCAGGTAAGCCTACGCTCAGGTAAGCCTACACTCACAAAGGGCAGCGTATGAGGTCCATACGACCCCTTGTCACACAAGTGAGCGTATGCAAGACATACGCTCCAAAGAGGCAGCGTAGGAACTTCATACGACTCCTTGTCACACAAGCTAGCGTATGCGAGTCATACGCCTCCAAAAGGCCGCGTATGGACTCCATACGACTCATGGCTATCCAAGTGAGCGTATGCAAGTCATACGCTCCAAAAAGGCAGCGTATGGACTCCATAAGACTCATGGCTATCCAAGTGAGCGTATGCAAGTCATACGCTTCCGAAAGGCAGCGTATGGACTCCATACGACTCATGGCTATCCAAGTGAGCGTATGCAAGTCATACGCTTCCAAAAGGCAGCGTATGGGGGCTACTGCGCTGCGCTAAAGAGCGCGCACAGCTCAGTGATGCAAGCTAAAAAGCTCGCGCACTGCTCACTGTCTTCTCCAAACAGCAGGAACTCCATGGTTGAACCCTAAGCTTCCAAAGTCCATAACTTGGTCAAAACAAGTCCAAATCCAACTTTCTAAAGGTCAAAATTGGGTAGAAGGAAATTATCTACCACATGGAACCATCAAAACTTGAAAACAAGGGAATTTAATAGATCAAAACCATAAAAATCCGAAAATGACTAAATTCTAGATCTACAAAAATCTAGGCTTCAAAATAGAAAATGACAAGTTCTAATGTGGATTAGAAAGTTGCAAGGAAGAGGTTAGAATAATAAAAATGGTGGGTTTCTTCATGAAGCAAGATTGCACTAGTCTAGGCTAGGGTTTTCTTGGTTGGTGGTGGAGAGTAATGAAGAAGAAAGGAAATAATGAGGAGAGAGAATGGGAAGAGGTTAATAAATGGGGTTGGTTGTGGTAGGTAGGGGGTTCACCCTTGGTTCATGATGAACCAAGGCTAATCAAGCCTAGCCGAACCAACCCAAGCCAACACAATCCAAGATGAACCATGGCCAATACGAGATAAAATACGTACACGTATTCTTAAATACGTAATACGAACAACAGGCATTATAACTCTACCCACCTTAAAAGAATTCCATCCTCAGAATTTAATTAAGATGTTAGAGAGACTAGAACAAGCTATACTAATTACATGCAAACTATAACTAGGCAAGCAATCACTCATTCAAGCAAGGAATCGAAGACATGAGGCATAAGAAAGACATTATACCTCATGAGTCAAACAAGTCGGGATACCGCGATCGGATATCTTCCTCACGCTCCCACGTTGACTCCCCCAAAGAGTGATGACCCCAAGCAACTCGGACTAACTTGATAGTCTTGTTCTTGAGGATCTTCTCTCTCCGATCCAATATAGACACGGGCCTCTCCTCATACGAAAGGTTGGTACCAACAACCAATTCCGAATGATCCAGGATGTGGCTCGGGTCCGGGATATACCGTCGTAATTGGAATACATGGAACACGTCATGCACCTCACTTAGCGATGGCGGAAGAGCGAGACGATAGGACACATCTCCTACTCGTTCCAGAATGTCAAACGGTCCTATATACCTAGGACTAAGCTTTTCCCGCACGCCGAAACGAATGACGCCACGGTTAGGCGAAATCCTCAGGAATACATGATCGCCGACCGAAAACTCGAGAGGGCGTCGATGAGAATCGGCCCAATGGCGCTGGCGATCTTGGGCAACTCGAAGATGATCTCTGACCCTTCTGACCACTTCAATGGTCTGAGCAATCAATTCTGGACCAAGCATCTGTCTTTCTCCAACATCATCCCAGGATAGCGGGGATCTGCACTTCCTGCCATACAGCGCCTCGAACGGGGCCATCTGGATACTGGCCTGGAAACTATTGTTGTACGAGAATTCCACCAGGTGCAAGTGATCTTTCCATCAACCACCGAAGTCAAGTGTGCAAGACCGCAACATGTCTTCAAGAGTCTGGATCGTGCGCTCTGACTGACCATCTGTCTGCGGATGATATGCTGAACTGAACTGGAGATGAGTCCCTAAACTCGCCTGCAGGCTACGCCAAAAGTACGATATAAATCTGGAATCTCGGTCCAAGGTGATGCTAATTGGCACACCGTGCAATCTGACAATCTGTCTAAGATACATCGCCGCTAGCTGAGCCGTCGACTGACCAACTCTGAATGGAAGAAAGTGAGCCACTTTCGTGAGCCGGTCAACTATAACCCAAATAGCATCTCTACCAGCTGGGGATCTAGGTAATCCAGTCACGAAATCCATGGTCACATGCTCCCACTTCCACTCTGGAATCGGCAAGGGCTGAAGCAGTCCTGCCGGTCTCTGATGTTCAGCTTTAACTTGTTGGCAAACCAAACACCGAGAGACAAACCGAGCTATCTTCCGCTTCATGTCATTCCACCAGAAATGCTGTCGGATATCACGGTACATCTTCGAACTGCCCGGATGGATGGAATACTGCGAACTATGAGCTTCTGTCATGACCTCCTGCCGGATATCTCCGCTGGGTACACAAAGACGCTTACCATGTCAAAGTGTACCATCCTCATGAACGCATAACTCTGGTCTTTGTTCCGCCTCATACTCTGCTCTGAGTCGCTGAAGCTTGGAATCTGCCGACTGCGCCATCCGGATCCTCTCGACTATAGTGGACTGAACTTGCATACTAGCCATCAAGGCCACACTGGAAGGGAGAACAACTTCAATATCCATTTTCTGAAGATCTGCTAACAGCTCTGGTTGCGCTGTTAGAAAATAAGCTTCCGCTCTCCTGCTCAATGCATCCGCAACAACATTGGCCTTTCCAGGATGATACTGCAGGTTGACATCATAATCCACAAGTAGCTCCAGCCATCTCCTCTGACGCATGTTAAGATCTTTCTGGGTGAAAACATATTTCAGGCTCTTGTGGTCGGTGAAGATCTCCACCCTATCTCCATACAAGTAGTGCCTCCACAACTTAAGTACAAACACCACTGCTGCCAGCTCCAAGTCATGGGTTGGGTAATTCCTCTCATGATTACGAAGTTGCCGTGATGCATAAGCTATTACCTTCCCATGCTGCATCAGAACACATCCTAAACCTCTGTCTGAAGCGTCACAGTATACCGAAAATCCTCCGGTCCCATCAGGAAGCGTGAGAATAGGAGCCGTCATTAAGCCTCGCTTCAACTTCTCAAAAGATTCCTGGCACTCTATTGTCCAAGCAAACTGTGCATCCTTGCGGGTCAACTGGGTCAGCGGCACCGAGATCCGAGCGAAGTCCGAAACAAATCGCCGGTAGTAGCCGGCCAATCCAAGAAAACTACGAACCTCTGCAACTGTGCTGGGCACTGGCCATGACTCAATGGCCACGATCTTCTGGGGATCCACTTCTACTCCTCCTCTGGTGATGATATGACCCAATTACGAAATACGATCGAGCCAGAACTCGTATTTACTGAACTTGGCATATAATTGGTGCTCCCTGAGTATCTGAAGAACAACCCTGAGATGCTGCTCATGCTCCGCCTCATTCTTGCTGTAGACCAGAATATCGTCTAGGAATACGATCACAAACTGATCCAAGTAAGGCATGAAAATGCGATTCATGAGGTCCATGAATACTGCCGGTGCATTGGTTGCTCCAAATGGCATAACAAGGAACTCCCAATGCCCGTATCTCGATCTGAAAGCTGTCTTCGGGATGTCCTGCTCTCTGACTCTGATCTGATGATATCCTGAGCACAAGTCAATCTTCGAGAATACAGCTGCCCCTTTAAGTTGATCAAACAAGTCATCTATCCTCGGGAGAGGGTATCTGTTCTTGATTGTCACTGAGTTCAAGGTACGATAATCTACACATAATCTGGACGTACCATCCTTCTTTTTCACAAGAAGCATCGGGGCTCCCCAAGGCGATCCACTAGCACGAATGAATCCCTTGGTTCTAAGCTCTTCAATCATCTTGTACAAGATCTCCAACTCTGATGGTGCCATCCTGTAGACTCTCTCTGACACCGGGGCTGTCCCGGGAATCAAGTCTATGGTGAACTCAATCTCCCGCTCTGGCGGCATACCTGGAAGCTCTTCTGGAAAAATATCTGGGAACTCATCCACTATCCTGGGCAATTGAACTGCTGCTACTGCCATCCGCAATACTGGAGGAGAAGGCTCAACCTCGCCTCGAGAGAAAGAAAACTCCGGCTCTCCTGGAATGCTAAAAACAACCCTGCCAATGTGGCAGTCTATCCTAGCATACTGGTCCCTCAACCAATCCAACCCTAAGACTACATCATAATCGGCCATCGGGAATTCTATCAATCTAGCGGGAAACTCTCTACTGCTAACTACGATTCGACACGAGAAAAATACTCTATCGACTCCCACCGTTACCAGTGAGTATATGGAGCCTTACTGATAACGACTCGGGCTCCAATCCTATCCGTGTCGCGAATCGTACAGACATAAATGAATGCGATACACCAGAATCAAATAAAGCTGAAGCTGGAAAGGTGTTGACGAGAATAGTACCTGCCACTACCTCACCTGGTGTTACTCCTTCTTCTTCCATGGTCAAGGCCAGCACTTGACCATGTCCTCTAGGGGCAGGTCCCCTCTGCTGAAAATTCCTCTGCCTGCTCTGGATCAGGGCTTGGGCCTGAGCATACTGCTGCGATCTCTGCTGCTGGAATGCCTGGGCCTGCGTCAGCAATGGCCTCGGGAGCGGGTACTGCAACTGCTGCTGCTGCTGGACTGGCGCTGGTCCTCTAACTGAAGGACTAGAGAAAGCTGATGAACTCCCCCTGTTCGGGCAGTTCCCAACCCTGTGGTCCGGGACACCACAAACCAAGCACAATCCCTGTGCTCTGCGACACTCTGACACCACATGTCCTGGCTTCCCGCAGTGTGAACATCCCACTGCGGAAGACTGCTTCTGCTTCTGTTGCTGAGGGTGCATTAGGGTAGAATGCTGAACCGACGTCACCGAGGCCGCCCGCCTCGGAGTTCCAATAGTTAAACCTCTAGCTGCCGGGGCTGGGGCTGATGATTGGTGCATCTGACTGTGGGACCGCTTCCTACCTCCGGTCCTATCCATGATCCGCTGGGAGGTGTACTCATGCCTCCTAGCCGCCCTCAATACTGCATCGAACGTCTGGTGTTCGAACTGCTCAACTGCTAGTAAAATCTCCAAATGCAGCCCCTGCTGGAACCGCTGAGCCCTATCAAACTCGGTTGCCACCAAGGTGGGGGCAAACCTACTGAGTCTAGAAAACTCAGATGCATAACCATCGACTGTTCTGCCTCCTTGCTTCAGGTTGGTAAACCTCGTCTGCAAGTCATACCGAGCCACAGCATCAAAATACTTCGTCTGGAATCTCTCTCTGAACACTGCCCAAGCAATGGGTGCCACTAATCCTTCGGCCTGCGCCGCCCACCAACTGCGGGCAAGATCTAACAACTGCAGGCGCACTACGGCCACCTTCTCGTTTTCTGGAGTCCTGGCTGCTTCTAGAATCACTTCGGTATCCTGAAGCCAAGCATCCGCGGCGATCGCATCTTCGCTGCCGTCGAAGAATGGAGGGTTCAGGCGCTTGAAGCTGTTGGCCGCGCTGTTACCCAGATGACCACCCCGGGTCAAAGTATCCGTCACTGCCTGGTGCAAGGCATCTCCACGCTGGTCTTGGGAAGCTATCAAGGTCCTGACGAGTCCTACCAAAGTGCCGTCATCATGTTCTACTGGTTGAACTGGCTGGACTGGTGGCTCTCCGCCAGAAGGCACGACTCTAGAGGCTACTCCGGAATGCTGGGCTTGATCTCCAGGTTGCTGCTGGTCCGCGGGAGGTGCTCTGCCTTGCTGGTCAGTAGGACCACGAACAATGCCGCTGAAGAAGACGACATAGGGAACAATAAGGAAGGACCAGGACAGATCAACGATACAAGCATATGATCAGGACAAGAATCCAGGGATTCAGAAGATACAAGCAGAGATCAAGGACGAATACTGATTGAGACATCTATTCGGTAAACCCTCACATATCTTGATTTACAAGACCTGCATGGGCCACCACTTAAACCATGTCACGCCCCAGAACCAGAATACTGGAGAGCAGGGGGCAGACATAGCCAGCTACGTATATGAAATGGAATCCATCTCACTATACGGTCACGGCTGTCTAGATACATGAGGGTTTAACTACAAGCCAGCAGTCTCCTAAGGTCATGAACAAGCCTATTGTCTCAATCACAAGCAAGCAATAGTAATCATAAGATGTCAGAGCACCAAATATATAATAGCAAGGCGTCCCATACATTACATATTGGATGATCATGAAGCTAGTCGTACAA
Organism: Iris pallida; assembly: GCA_029216955.1. NCBI lineage: Eukaryota > Viridiplantae > Streptophyta > Magnoliopsida > Asparagales > Iridaceae > Iris > Iris pallida. The sequence continues at coordinate 986,652 of JANAVB010043216.1, read as the reverse complement.
AATGCCAGGACTAGCAAGAGTTCAGTCATACATGATCAACCCTAGGATCTGTCAATCATGTTACAGCCCGTAGGCAGACAGTAAATAAAGATGCAATCGAGCTAACACTTGCTCGCCGGCTAAACGCCTCAAAAGGATAATTTTTACAAATAAGTGGGAGGACAAAAAGAAACCCACTCGTTGCCAGGGTTCCGTCTAGTGGTCACCATCTGGCTGGAAGATCGGTGGATCCTCTGGAGCTGCTCCGATATCTGGCCACACAAAACCAGCTGGGTCAGACCCCAGAAAGAGCAAGTGCCACAAAGGAGGCTTCACTTAGAAACTAAAACCAGCATATAGTAAGGAACATTAAAGTTAAATTATCAGAAATAACAACAAATATAGAGTACGAGGAAACCATTCAAGTAGCCAGACTACAACCCTTAAACCAAACAAGGACTGGGGTTGCAATCCTTCACCTGAATGGAAATCCGTCTCAAATACTATGGATAAGGTAATAAGACAATAAACGAAGAGAAGACACAGAACTGCTCCGGGAGCCAGGTTACAACCCTTAAACCAAACAAGGACCGGGGTTGTAACCCTTCGCCTGAACAGAACTGGACTCCTGATCTTTATTGTTAAAGCCATTATAGATAATCATGTTGCTGAAGTAAGATAGAACATGACAAGCATGGCACGGGGTACAAATAAGACAATAACCGAAGGGAAGACACAGAACTGCTTCGGGAGCCAGGTTACAACCCTTAAACCAAACAAGGACCGGGGTTGTAACCCTTCGCCTGAACAGAACTGGTCCCCCAATCGTTATTGTTAAGGCAAGCATCAATAATCGTGTCTTGTCACGATCTTGCACAGGATCAGGATAAGACTAAGCTGGAATAACTTCATCCAATCAATCACGGCCAATCAAAAGTACGGCTTGATACTTTAACTAGCTAGGGTTATCACAGGCCTAGTTACTAGCAAGATGCAATGAGATTATTTCAACAGCCACAAGCCCTGCAGACCATCCAAGTTATCCAGGTCGAATGTCCATTTATGAAGGATGCACCACATGACTGTGTGGTGGAAGTGTGCCCTACTCGTCGGTAGGCTACAAGTCCACTTAATGCGCCCAGATAACGGGATTGCCTGTAGCTGGGAATCTCTTCATGCCTACTGAATTATTCTAGTTTATTACTCTTAGTTAATTACAGTAGGTATCCCTGACCGTGGTACTCAGGGATCCCATCCTAGACATGATGCAAGACAATACTGGTTTATTGTGCAAACGAAATCATCCACGGTATCCAGGTTAGTCATTCTTGTCAGGTCATGTCACGTTAGTCATCGCAACAGCAATTCGAGATAATTATGTCAGGTATGCTTGTCCTGCCATGCCGTGTTCAATTATTATTCACAAACCTATTAAATAAATTCATGATTATCAAGTTCATGACAAAAGGCGTAAGGATATAAAATGGGCGTAAAATATCTAATAAAATATCAATATACCGGACTATAGAAGAGCCAAGCTTAAGGAAAATAAAACCAAAGTGACATGCTGACATAAGACCAAGTCAGCCAAGGCCATACGCTCAGTGCAAAAGTCATACGCTCAGGTCAGGCTACGCTCAAGTCAAGCTACGCTCAGGTAAGCCTACGCTCAGGTAAGCCTACGCTCAGGTAAGCCTACGCTCACAAAGGGCAGCGTATGAGGTCCATACGACACCTTGTCACACAAGTGAGCGTATGCAAGACATACGCTCCAAAGAGGCAGCGTAGGAACTTCATACGACTCCTTGTCACACAAGCTAGCGTATGCGAGTCATACGCCTCCAAAAGGCCGCGTATGGACTCCATACGACTCATGGCTATCCAAGTGAGCGTATGCAAGTCATACGCTCCAAAAAGGCAGCGTATGGACTCCATACGACTCATGGCTATCCAAGTGAGCGTATGCAAGTCATACGCTTCCAAAAGGCAGTGTATGGACTCCATACGACTCATGGCTATCCAAGTGAGCGTATGCAAGTCATACGCTTCCAAAAGGCAGCGTATGGGGGCTACTGCGCTGCGCTAAAGAGCGCGCACAGCTCAGTGACGCAAGCTAAAAAGCTCGCGCACTGCTCACTGTCTTCTCCAAACAGCAGGAACTCCATGGTTGCACCCTAAGCTTCCAAAGTCCATAACTTGGTCAAAACAAGTCCAAATCCAACTTTCCAAAGGTCAAAATTGGGTAGAAGGAAATTCTCTACCACATGGAACCATCAAAACTTGAAAACAAGGAAATTTAATAGATCAAAACCATAAAAATCCAAAAATGACTAAATTCTAGATCTACAAAAATCCAAGCTTCAAAATAGAAAATGACAAGTTCTAATGTGGATTAGAAAGTTGCAAGGAAGAGGTTATAACAATAAAAATGGTGGGTTTCTTCATGAAGCAAGATTGCACTTGCCTAGGCTAGGGTTTTCTTGGTTGGTGGTGGAGAGTAATGAAGAAGAAAGGAAATAATGAGGAGAGAGAATGGGAAGAGGTTAATAAATGGGGTTGGTTGTGGTAGGTAGGGGGTTCACCCTTGGTTCATGATAAACCAAGGCTAATCAAGCCTAGCCGAACCAACCCAAGCCAACCCAATCCAAGATGAACCATGGCCAATACGAGATAAAATGCGTACACGTATTCTTAAATACGTAATACGAACAACAGGCATTACACATGCTCACTAAGGTTCTACCAAGGAGGATATTTGAGTACTGCAGGCAGATCGTCGGGATGACGACCTCCTCCATCTAGTTGTGAAAGGGAAGATTTGTTGGAGTGGGTGGGGTTCCCAACCTATGTGGAGAAGACTCTGGAGTACGACGAGCGCCGTCTGTGTGTCAGAGAAGCTCGGGGAGGTGATGAGGCCATTCGGAGACGAAGAAGAAGCTCGGGAGCCACAATTTTACATTCTGGAACAGGGGAGGCAGAGTTCGGGCCGAACTCTGCCCCCACACAAAGTTCTGGACGAACTTTGCCTTTTGGTTCCAGAACTGTGCTGATTGTCAAACACAGAGTTCTGGCCGAACTCTGTGTCGTCGGGGCTGAAGCATTTTTCAGGGTGATTGATCACCATTGGATCGTATCCTACGGTCCAGATTTTGCTGCGGATTAGGGGGTTTATACATGGTTATTCCTAACCCTAATCACAACATAACATTGAAGAACAAGAAAGAAAAAAGAGGCAAGAGTGCCATTGCAACTTTGGGAGAGAAGAAGGAGGATTGAAGGCCATTTTTGAAGGAGGATCGTGTTCGGGTAATCTCTACTCGTCGTCCTTGTTCTTCGTAGCTTTGTAATCATTATTCTTGCTCCTAAATGTTGTGGGGATCCGATTTGGATCGGGAGAAGTTTGTAGAGGGTGTACTCCTTTAATTTATTAGTGAAGGCTTCTCAGGGTTGGACTCCGATCGTCCCGTAGTTTTTCCCGCAAGGGTTTTCAATGTCAAAAATTCTCTGTGTCTGCGTGGTTTGTTTTGGTTCGTGCGTTGTATTGCTCGGTTCTCTCGCAGGTACTCTCTAGTTTGGGAAAAGATTTTCGCGTTTCTTTTCCAACAACGCGGATGATCTACCGGTATTTATAGAGCCATCCTTCAATTCCATTGATAATCTCAATGCTGTTCATGAGGAGTTTGGGGCACTCGCTGGTCTGACTCTCAATAGAGATAAGAGTCGCGCCTATTTTAGTCGGGACTGCCCTGACAAAGCTCGTTGGTCTGAGAAACTTCAAATTGAACAGGGGCAACTCCCTGTAAAATACCTCGGCTTGCCGCTCTCGGTTAACCAAGCCAAGGCGGGTGACTGCAGAGAACTGATTCAATACGTTCAAAACTGGTTAGAGGGCTGGCAAGCGCAAATCCTTTCTTTCGGAGGAAGGCTCGAGTTAGTACGCTCGGTTATTTGGGCGATCACTTCGTATTTGATACAGGCCTTAATTCTCCCTCTTCATACGATCAACCAAGTGGAGAAGTTGTGTGCTAATTTTGTATGGAAAGGAGGTCTCCACGCCATATCGTGGGAAGAATTATGCCTAGAGAAGGATGAGGGGGAACGGGCATTCGATCCTTACGCATCCTTCGCGAGGTGGCTGTCCTGAAGATTGCCTGGAGATTGCTAGAAAGAAATTCTCTTTGGGCTCAATGGGTCAATAGTAGATACCTGCGAGACAAAAGCTTTTGGGTGATTCCTATTGATAACAATTACTCAGGGGTATTCAAGATGATCCTCCGAAAGAGGCCTCTGCTGAAATAGAGTCTCAAGAGGGTCATCGTAGATGGTCGAGGTACTAGCCTATGGATGGACCCGTGGATTAAACATCAAAGCCTAGTTGACTTGCTGGGGTGGCCGACATATGAGCTGATGGAAAGTAACGAGCGGGTCAATGTTCTGCTAAGCGAAGGAGAATGGGATGTTACTTCAAGACGGGAGGGGAGGTGGTTCGCTGATGACATAAGGGCCACTGTGCTTGATAAAGAAGGAATTAGAGACAGATGGGAATGGAAGGATGGCCCGGAAGGGAAGTTCAATACAGGCTTTGTGTACAATCAGGTTAGAGAACACCGGCCAAAGGTGGAGTGGGCGGACATCATCTGGGTTAAAGGAGAAGTGGTGAAGACGAAGCTTTGTGCATATAAGGCAATCCGAAACAGATTACTAACCAGAGAAAGGTTAGCCAGTTTTGGGATCTCAATTCCGAATATTAGATGCACTCTTTGTGGCAATGGGACGTGCACTGAAACTCGAGACCATCTATTCTTCCAATGTTCATTTTCCAGTAACATTTGGCAGCAGCATAGAGATGTTCTGGGCATTAACAACAGGGGGCGGGATGGACTGGAGAGTATATTCGAAGAGATAGCTGGTTTGAAGGCAAAATGAGCGGACACATACAGGAAAGCCAGAGTACGACTTCTTTTTACCATCTGGCATGTATGGAGGGAAAGAAACAGAAGAGTTTTTGAAGATAAGACGGCCACAATATTGGAAGTATTGAACAACATAGAGTATGACTCTAGCCTAGTGGTTAAGAGAGATGCATGCGGCCCGAGTGGTCAGGAGTTCGAATCACAGTGGAAGCGATTCCAGAAACAATTTAACTGATTCCAAATATATATATATATATATATATATATATATATATATATATATAAAGCAAAGAATAGCACAAAGCAAAAAAGGGAATGGTACTGATCATGTCTGTCAATGGAATTGCTCAGTACACAATGCCCACTTGCACTTCTCATCAAACTCAGCCATCTCCACCTCCCTCCAAAAATGAAATCTAATTCCATAGTTTACTACCGACAGCTTGTCAGTACCTGCTGCATGCATTTAAGAATTAAATGTATCTCAAATAGCAATAATAGCATGTATATATGAAAAATGTTTTGTTCTAAAAATAAAAAAAATAAAAAAATAAATTATGTACCTCCAAAATTCTATTCCTCCATGTCTCTCCATCACATGGTACTCTTCTATTTGCTCGTGTCTTCCTCCAACTCATCTCCTATTTGCTTGGATCAATAAAGAAGTGCCACGCGACGGAGGGACACAGAATGATAAAATTTTTGAAGGTACATATAATAAAAGTAATATTTTATTCATCCTTGGACGTGTCATCCAATAATTGTGCCTACGTGACATCAGTCCACTGATTTTTCTTCTAGCACCGAGGCTCATCTAATTAAAATCTGGATCAGGAGGCCAATATGTGGCCGCCACGTGACACAGACTAGTGACGGTCGTCCAAAGGACGCACCAAATAGAAGCGTCCATGCTAAAATCAGAAGAAATAGATAGCAAACATTTGGTATTACAACGTTCCTATGATATACCTGGACTAGATTCAAGATTTATTACATCATCCATGGAGTGCGGGAGACTTTTAACAGATTTGATGTAGTCCATTTTTTGTTGAACTACTTCACTCTACTCTATTCGACGCATCTCCATGGCACGCTTTAGTTGAGTTTAGATAATCATCAGCTCCACATATATATTATCCCTTGTGCTTGAGTGCTGCATTAGTTGGAAGATGCAGCATCACTAAAAATCCTTAACTAAATATAAATAGTAAGTACATGGTGGGTTGGGTTTGGTTGGGTTTGGCTATAGTTAAGGGACCGACAACCTGCTACAGAGCTTGGGACCCATGCATTAACTTGCAAAGTCCAGCCGATGTGATGTGTTTTCTTTGGTTAAGTAGTTCTTTGTAGCTGCATTCAGATTCTCTACACTCGATATCACCCCTGTTATTTTAACACAAATTCTAGAGGAACTCATGAGTTCTTTATTATTATTATTTTTTTTCAAAGAAACTAAGGATAAAATATATACATTTTTAATATTATTGGAACTCTCGTGTTACCTTCATAATGCAAATTATTTTTTTGAGTTCTTATATATAGTCGAATTATTATTTGGCTAAATTGTAATTTAATACCCTCAACTATCACAGTTTTTTAATTTGATACCTTCAACTTTTATAGATAATAACTTAATACCATATCTCAACTTATATTTCTAATTTGATACAAATATATATGCAAAAAATCGGAAATATGGATCCTTCCTCATATATATATATATATATATATATATATATATATATATATATATATATATATATATATATTCCCAAACAACCCTCCCCTCCCCCAGCGGCCATCCGCCACCCCCACCCCCCCCCCCCCCCCCTCCCCTCCGGCAACCACCCCCTCTACTTGTCCCCAGTCCCGACGACCCACCCTACCCGACTCCGAGCTCGCGCTCCCGCTCGCGTGCACCCCGGCGCGCTGCCCCGAGTGCCATCGTGTCCTATCCAGCGCACCTCCACGCACTGTTCCGTGTGCTGTCCAGCGCGCCCGCTCGCCGCGCCCCCTAGTGTCCTCGCGCCCGCTGCCTGCTCGCGTCCGTTGTCCGCTGCCATCCACAGCCGGAGAGAGAGGGGGGTTGAGGGTTGGGGGGAGAAAAGAAGGGACAGTTTGGTCCAAAAAAAATTAGGATATCAAGTTGATACCTATAAAAATTAATGGTATCAAGTTGAAAAACAGTAATAGTTGAGGATATCTAAGTTATAATTTAGCCTTGTTATTTTAATGGTTGGTGGGTCATCTCCTCCTTGACAATCACAGATGTAATTGTCTTGGAGTATCTTTTCCCATATATATAAATTTCACTGCATTTATTGTTCTCATTTCTTTCTCCTCTGAAAACTTAACCCATCACTGTCTGCAATATCTCTCTCTCTCTCTCTCTCTCTCTCTCTCTCTCTTTCTAACTCTTTTGATAGGAGAGAGTAAGAAAGAGAGAGGGGCAATGGTCAACATTTGCTCCCTTTAGTTGAGGATCTCACTCTTCTTCTCACCTCTGCTTGTCTGCTTTTTTAATGTAGAAATCACTCGCTCTCTGGAAATTTTGGGAGAGCTTGGTAAGTTTTTAGTAGATTGATTAATTCTCAGTTGAACGTTTTGGTCCTTTCGAGATTGACTAATGGAGTTAGTTGACTAATGGATTGTTCTCTTTCGATATATATATAGTAGGCATGCACCCATCAAAGAAGTTGGGAGGATGCTCCTTGAGAGAGGAGTCACCTGAATGTTCCTCCCCTTGCTGCTCTATGGCTCGAACCCGGCGCTCCCAGAGGTTAATTAATTTTCATTATGTGGTTTAGAGATGACTTGTCAATTTCAAGTTTTAATGGTTTCCTTGTTAAGTAGAACTGCTGCTTGCTTGCATAACCTCTCATATCTTCCTCAAGAAAAAAGAGGGAAAAAAAAAAGTACATAAGTGGAACTTTAACATTTAGTTTCAATTGTAAAAGTAGCAATGGCACCATCAAGGTGGAAGCATAAAATGGCATTTGGCAACATTTTATTATTAGCATTCATCCATATGGCAACCTTACTTTAACCATGTTAAAGGCCCTTAAGGCCTCAGCAGTATGAATAAATACATTAAGCAGTGGTGACAATTTAGTAGCAACAAGTGGATGAGAAATATAGTTGAGGCTGTGTGAAGCATTCCTTCTTTGGTAGCATATGGTAGTTGTTACGTGTTATTTAGAATCAAGTTCCTTTTTATTGAGAAAGAGGAAAAGTCGAGAGCATCGCCATGCTATCATCTTATGATTATGTGACGATCTAATCTAACTCCATTGAGGTGTTTGGGTGGTGGTAAAAAGTAGTAATCCTCTAAAAGGAGTTCTTTGTAGTAGCAATACTGTCTTCTTGTTATTTATAATTTTTGTGTTTACCACCCCCCAAAGTATCCTTCTAAATATACAAATTTCTTTTCTGTTAATATATTTAGAATTGACCGATTATGTACATGTTTCTGATTTTATTCGGATTCAGAAACCTGGTACCAATCTGGTTAATTTCTCTTACAGTCTGTTGTAGGTTGTCTTTTAGTTTTTCAAATAACAGAGTGACATTGGTGTAGCTTCTTGTCATCCTCAATAAATAGCCATAGATAAAATTACATGGATAAGGCATTAAGCAAAGATGCTCGCGGTAAATTAACCGAGGAATCTCATGTAAATTTTGTGATGCGCTAACCCTTACCGGAAAAAAGGCTAACACACACAGCGGAAACAATGATTCTAGATTATGAGATAAAGAGAACACCACCAATCACAAGAGACGAGATTTACGTGGTTCGGCGTAATTGCCTACGTCCACGGGACAAAAAAACTTCTATTCTTTCTTCCTCTGGTTCAACAACACTTTACACAATTGGGATGTCATCCCTCTTAATAGATAGAGCCAACAGATTTGTCTCTTAATAGATAGAGACAAATTTGTTAACAAGTTATAACAAACTTGTTTCCCAACAACTCTTCTCTTAATAGATATAGCCCACAGATTTGATCACATCAAGTTATAACAAACTCTAACAAGTTATAACAAACTCTAACAAACTCGTTTCCCAACAACTCTCCACCTCGGCGAAGAATTGGAAATCAAATCTGAGCCGATCACCATACTAGGAAGAATACATCACCTGGGCTGCACCATGTAGGTTGCCTACGTACCTCTGTCCAAAAGGATCAAGCCCGTCGTAGTTCATCCAATGTCCCGTAGAGCCAATCAATGTTGAAGAATTTGAATCAGGTCCAAGCAGTGCTTGAACTTAACCCCTGGAACAACCTTTGTAAGCATGTCGGCAGGATTGTCCCTGGTGTCGATCTTCTGCAGTAGAATGTCGCCCTCCTCAAGGATCTCTCTGATAAAATGATATCTGACATCAATGTGCTTCGTGCGTGCATGATGAACCTGGTTCTTCGCCAAATCGATAGCACTCATGCTATCACAATAGACTTCAATAACATCTTGCTGAATCCCCAAGTCATCTAACAAACCTTGAAGCCAAATGGCCTCTTTAATTGCCTCTGTCACCGCCATATATTCAGCTTCAGTTATGCTGAGTGCAACGGTCGATTGCAAAGTAGACCTCCAACTCACCGGTCCACCGGCCAATGTAAACACATAACCGGTAGATGACCGACGCTTATCCAAATCTCCAGCATAGTCAGAATCCACATAGCCAACACATAACTGCTTACAACTAGCATTCTTCACAAACATCAAACCCATGTCAATGGTACCAAGAATGTACCTCAAAATCCACTTCACAGCTTGCCAATGACCCTTGCCAGGATCGTGCATGTATCTGCTAACCAAACTAACAGCTTGTGAAATATCAGGCCTGGTACACACCATAGCATACATTAGACTTCCAACAGCATTTGCATAAGGAACATGAGACGTGTTCAAGTTCACCATCAGACTTTGGAGACATAGAGGCGCTTAATTTGAAATGTGAGGCAAGAGGAATACTTACTGCCTTAGAGTCTTTACCGATGCCAAATTTCTGAAGTACCTTCTGTAAGTACGCCTTCTGAGATAACCAAATCTTGCCCTTGTTTCTGTCCCTCCGAATCTCCATCCCAAGAATCTTCTTAGCTTCACCCAAATCTTTCATCTCAAATTCTGCTGCTAGTTGCTTTTTCAACTTTTCAATTTCAGATGTATTCTTAGAAGCAATGAGCATATCATCAACATACAAAAGCAAGTAGATGAAGGAACCATTTGGAAGCTTACGGAAGTAGACACAATGGTCATGGTGGCTTCTGGTGTATCTCTGCCCAAGCATAAACCTGTCAAATCGCTTGTACCACTGCAGCGGAGACTGTTTCAAACCATATAGCGACTTGTTCAGTTTACATACCAAATTCTCCTTTCCTGCTACTTTGAACCCTGGTGGCTGAGTCATATAGATCTCCTCATCAAGATTGCCATGAAGAAAGGCAGTCTTTACATCAAGTTGAGCTAGCTCCAAATCAAACTGTGCTACTAAGGCCAAATGAATACGAATAGAAGAGTGTTTCACAACTGGAGAAAATACCTCATCATAATCAACACCTTCTCACTGAGCGTCTACCAACCTTGCCTTGTAGCGGACGTCTTCTCCTAGAGATCCTTCCTTTATTGCATAGACCCACTTGCAACCTATCGCCTTCTTCCCCTGGGGCAACTTAGAAAGTTCCCAGGTCTTGTTCTTGTGAAGAGACTGCATCTCTTCTCCCATAGCTCGCTCCCAAAACTCTGACTCATGGCTCTGTTTAGCTTCCTGATGTGTTGAAGGAACGCCATCTACGGTGATAGGAAGTGCATAAGCAATCATCGTCTCGATAAGCCTTTCGCGCTTACCGACTGTTCTCTTGGATCTTCTGAATGCAATAGACTCCTCAGGTGAAATCTCATTATTGTGGGTTCTGGAACCTGTTGTCCCACTATCTTCTGCTTCTTCTTCTTCTGCACTTGTATCTGCATGTCTCCGATGAAAAATCATTATGTTGCTCGTCATCTTCTGGTGTCACATCAAAAAATGGTAGCCGAATAGATACAGTGCTCTCTGGACTATATGGAGATTCAGTAGTCTCCACCTGCTGCGAACTCTCCTTGGTCTTGGTAGTCTCCACCTGCTCGGAGCTCGTAGACTTTATCATGGAAGTCTCATCAAATGTGACATCTCTGCTAATGATGCTCTTTCTGTCCGTCAGATCCCACAACTTGTAGCCTTTAACTCCAGATTGGAACCCGATGAACACAGCTCTTCTTGCTCGAGGATCCAACTTACTACCTTTTACATGGTAGTACTATAGTAGGCCGGACACCCAAACACACGTAGAACATCATAATCCTTTGCAACTTCACCAGACCATACCTCTAATGGAGTTTTACCTCCAATCGCAGTCGACGGTAACCTGTTGATGAGATGGCTTGCATATGTGACAGCCTCAGCCCAAAATGCTTTGCCTAATCTAGAATTAGACAACATACACCGTACCTTCTCCAGCAACGTACGGTTCATGCGTTCAGCCACCCCATTCTGCTGTGGTGTCTCTCTCACTGTGAAGTGGCGCTCTATACCCTCATCCCGACATACTTGCAAGAACGGATCACTCTTGTATTCTCCTCCATTATCTGAACGGATCACTCTTGTACTCTTGTATTTTTTATGGTGCAATTTTTTGTGACGGGAGTCAGTTTTGGGAGGCTGTATTGGAGCTGTTGCAATCATTATTTGGCTCGGTCTTCAATACGAAATTGTAGAGAAAAGTTTTGTCTTTAATCCATATCAGGGCATTTGAAGGTGTATTGAAAAATTATGATTATCTGAAGTGGCCTACCTATTCAAACTCTGCATGCATGCAACATTGATGTTATACCTTCTCATGCATTGGGAGATTGAAGGGCTGACCTTGGGAGATGGGAGGGCTGACCTTTGGACTTCTCCATGTATAGAAAGTGGTGTACCCAAGAGGTATATTCTCCTTTAAATAGTGGGGAAGATGATGAAATTTAACACAACGAGAACCACAACAAAAAGGTTCTTTGTAATCCTCTCACAAACGTTGTTGTAATCCACCTCAAGTGAGTTGTGAGAGAGAGAGTGATCCTCAAGCTAAGTTGTACCAGCTTGAGAGATGTGTCCTTTGTAATCTTTCATTTCATTATAGTAAAAATGATGAAGAAGGACAGGAGGACGTAGGCTCAAATTGCGACGAAGAATGACGGGAGGACAAGAAGACGTAGACTCAAATTGGGTCGAACCAAACCTCGGTTTTGTTTTTCCCAATAGTGGTATCAGAGAAGCTCTACAACTTTCGTACTGTACTCAGAAAAATGGCTAAGTACATGGCCGAGCCCAACCATAGGAGACCGATTTCCATGGATTAAATCCATATTAATTCATCATGGGGATGGACCCCGTTCCCATAAGTATCTTGTAATTCCCATGAAGAAAATTTATGAAATTCAATTTTCTTACTTGTTATGTCTTTCTTCAGCGTAAGCTGTGTATGTTGATGTCATTACATCTAGCAAACGTTTAATGATGAATGTCAAGTAAGTCCCAACACTAATAATCTTACAACTCAAGTAAATGGGTACCTTTTGTCTTCTTTCCTGGCACTGATGCAATGTTCTTTGTGATACAAACCTCTGATACCATTGTGTTTTCCATATGATGGTAGGAATGGGAGACATAGTAGTAGAAGAAATGGCAGTTTTTCCTAAATATGTAGAGAAAGTCTAGAGATAACTAGCATACTCTTTTTAGGATACTTTCTTTTTGTTTATAGTAAGTAAAAGTAAATCTGGTACGCTGATAAGACAGTGCCGATATTGCCGATACCGATACTCGTAGAATGGTCCAATCCCGAAACTGTGAACCTTGCTTTGTCTCATCAAAAATGACTTAAGTTGAAATAGAGGGGTGCAGCTCTAAGGTTTTCATTTCTCATTAGGCATCTTCGTATCATATGAAAAGTTCTGTACAAACTTACGTTGTCTCCTAAATCTTTGAAAGACAGATACAGCGAAACTTTTTGCTATCTACATTTTCCCTATCTTGATACAACATAGCTTTCTAACATCAATCTTGTAGCAAAACGTACCCGAAATGCCATTGTTGAAAGTACATTAGTAAAGCATGAGTCGTGGATAGAAATATATTTGAGCATTATACTTGTAGACTAGACATGAATGCTGGTTTGTATGGGATTTTCCTGGTTCTTTAAGAAAGTCTAATGCTGAATCAATCCGTGTCTTCTGAAAATTCTTATGGTTTTATGTATTCAATTTCAGTGTTTCGGAAGCCCATGAAGATATATTGAATAGGTCACCTCGATTATCACTTCAGAATCCTGTAAGAACTTAAATTCTCTTGATTTTTATGCTGAATCATAAAAAATCTTATGCTTCCTCTGTTCCTAGAGGTTGAAGAGACCCTTTCGTACTCTTCTCCTTGGAAATTTATGCACTTTTTAGTTGGAATCAGGACTCCGAGAGCAAGATATATTGCTCATAGATTTATTCATTCATCTCAGGCTAAGGTGTGATAATTGCTGAAACCAGCATGATTGTCTTTTAGTTAATTACTCTTATAAGTATTTATCTTTGATGTTATAGAACTAGAAGGTTGACGTCAGGTCGACATCTGGTCATAATTTTTTTGCAAATCATTTATGAAGCTTTCTTATGCAACATAGCTGACCCATTCTGATGGGAGAAGGCTTGGATGATGATTTATTCCATGTTTGTGCCACAGAGTATACGCTTGCAGAGAAGACTGCATTATCAGAATTCCTTGCGCAATCCAGAGATGTCATTGCAGCGTAGCTCCAGCAGCTCCATCGCTTCTACTGAAACTGCATTACAGAAGGTAGGTTCAATTATTGCTTGGTACAGAGATATCCACGATAAAAACTGCTCATATCATCCTTGTGATGATTTGTAATTTGATTTGTATGAATCCATGTTGCACAAATATGGACACGGATATAGACAAGGACATAATACTGATATGAAATATGGACATTTTCAGATAGGTATAGTAAGTATTAAGTAGACACCTATGCTGGGATATTGACATTTTCAGATAGGTATAGTAAGTATTAAGTAGACACCTATGCTGGGATATTGACATTTTCAGATAGGTATAGGTAGTACTAAGTAGACACCTATGTTGTTCAATAAGGACACATATATGGTACTAACACAATACAGGTATGGACACAGTTTTCCCGTGTCCACGCAACACAGGTATGAATCCTCATGATACAATAATGTACAAATAGGGTTTTCCCTTATTCTAGTTTAACTATCTCCGCATTAAGGAAAAATCTCTGAATTTGACAGATATTTCAGTATTAGAGTGCCATCCATATTTCATTACTTTTTGAGGGAAAAACATGCATTTATAAATAACAACAAAGGAATTTAATGATGGGCCTTGAGCTATCCATTCCCTTATATTTTGGTAAATTGTTTGGATTAAAAAGGAGCTTATGGGCATTTGATTCATCATTCCTTTATTTTTTAGGAAAGTGTAGTTCACAAAATTTATATGCCAAAAAGATTAAGGCAAGAATCTTTTTGAAATTACTTTACAAGGTTACTTCTCTCCTTTTAGAGTTTCTCATATTTTTTGTAATGTTTTTATGAAGTGCCAATACCCGAAACACAGATACTCTGATCTGGAATCTATGAAACTGTGAAAAGCAATAAACATAGGAAGATTAAGGCAAGAATCTTTCTGAAATTCTGGAATCTATGAAACTGTTAAAAGGAATACACTTAGGAAGATCAAGGCAAGAATCTTTCTGAAATTATTTTACAATGTTACTTCTCTCATTTCATATTTTCTCATATTTTTGTAATGTTTTTATGAAGTGCCAATATCCGAAACACCGATATGGAATCTATGAAACTGTGAAAAACCGAATATTAAGCTATTTGCTTACTATCAAGTTATTGTCATCTTGAAACATAAAGTCTTCAGCTGTATTATTTTTTCTGTGACTCTTATTTATCAACTAACTTGTCACGTGCAATATTTGATATGTGTTGCCTGCAGCCTGCAACAGAACTAATCAAGGAGATAGCAACTCTCGAGCTTGAAGTCGCTCATATGGAGCGTTACCTCCTCTCCCTATATCGGACAGCTTTTGACCAATATCTTACTAGCTCTCCTACCACAAGCACTGCCAATCTCTCAATGTTGCCCTCGGAATGTCGTGCTAGATCTATGGTGCCAGATCCTACAGTCGGTATGGAGCATCAGTCGGACCATGCAGATATGTCCTGTCATAATAATGAAGGAATGAATTTTCCTCGAAGCCTAAAGGAAAATGAAACAAGAAGGACTATCAATTCGAGGCATATTGATGATTCTTTGGCCCGTCATCTTGTTGCTTGTTCGGATATCAAGGGTAGTCCTCCAAGAGAAGATCCTAAACTTGTATGCTCTTTAATCACTGCTGCTCATGAACTCCCCTTAATATAAGTGACCTGAATTTGGTGAAGTTGTCGTTGTAACTTTTGTCCTTGTTTAGGTTGAGCCGATGTGTGGGGCTAGCCATCGCAGTCTTGCAGCTCATCTGGGTGCTTCACTATCCGATCACGTACCTGACAGTCCGTGTAAACTTTCCGAAGATATTATTAGATGCATTTCTGCTATCTACTGCAAACTCTCGAATCCATCTACACAACAGATGGACATTGTTGCTTCCCCTACTCCATCAGTGTCCTCTTCGAGCACATTCTCTCCACTAGATCCTCGTGACAGTTGGAGTCCTCAATGCCACTACGAAGCTAATGCAAGTCCGCACACATTTGATAGTGGCAAACACAAGTACAACCCCTACAGTGGTATGGTTGAAGTTCCAAGGATTAGTATAGATGGTGACAGATTTGAGTATGCCTCTAAGATGCTGAACATTTTCAGGTATGCAGCCTAATGTGATAGTTATAAACTTATAATAATACCATAATTACTTTTGTGCCATAGGTTTTTAGGTATATATGTATTGGAAGCTTTCTAACCGTTCTTGTTCTTATAATTACTCGTACTTGTCTCTTTGTCTCCATATCTACATCTTGCATTACTAATCAGGAGTTCAGGACTGTAAAGAAAAAACAAGGTAGTATTTTGACTCCATAGCTACATTTTGCATAACTAATTAGTACTGTAAAGAAAAACCAAGGTAGTATTTAAATTTTTCAGCAGACCCGAGATAAAACTAGAACCAAAAATAATGCAGAGGAGATGCATAGAAGTTCCTTCCCACAACCATTTAAGAGTATCAAAATACTGTGATGATGAAGAATTGGAAGAGAACCATCCATAGAAAATAATTCAATTATTCTTGCCATGCACCTTGTGAACTACTTATTTCATGCCAACAAGTCACAACTGGTTTATGTTCTTGACGAAGGATGGTTTATGTTATATATAGGTCATTGATTCGACGTCTTGAGACAATAGACCCAAGAAACGTGGGGTATGAAGAGCAACTGGCTTTTTGGATAAACATTCACAATGCTTTGGTTATGCATGTAAGATCCGTCTTGCACTCAATAAATATGTTCTACCATTAAATGTAATCGTATCCTCGGCGCTTTCTTATACTTGTGTGATTCTGCAGGCCTTTCTAGCATACGGGCTTCGTCAGAATCAAATGAAAAGTACCTTCTCAATCCTTAAAGTAAGTTTTCCCTGCCTCCTATAAATTAATTTCTAGGCACCGGAGCTCTATTAATTTTGCATATCAAAACTGTTGTAGGCAGCGTACAATGTCGGCGGGCATTTGGTGAACGCTCATGTTATTCAAAGCTCGATCCTTCGCTGCCAACTCCATCGTCCAGCTGTGGTACTTTTCCAACCTTAACACCTAGCCTACATTTTTTTTTTCCTTCTTATAGTATGATTATAAGTATATTCATATGCTCTGTTGTCATTTGTTTGCAGGGGATACACTCCCTCTTCTCATCAAAAAGACTAATAAAAGGGGACGACAAACATCAATATGCCCTCAGTCCTCCTGAGCCCCTCGTTCATTTTGCTCTTTGTTTGGGAGCCTACTCTGATCCTGCAGTAAGACTTCAAAACTCTCAAGTCAAGTAACTCTTGCAAGGTTTTGGTTCTGGAATTGAATGGTAGCAATGATCGACTTTTGCAGCTTCGAGTCTACAGATCCAAGGTTATCCATCAGGGGCTAGAGCTCGCAAAAGAAGAGTTTATTCAAGCGAACATCTCGGTCCAAAAGGAAACAAAGATCATCCTGCCAAAGATATTACACTACTATGCCAAAGACGCATCCATGGAACTGGTCAAGCTCGTCGAGATAGTACATGACTGCGTACCAGAGGTTCAACAGAAACTCATCCGAGGATGCCAGCAGAGAAAGCCCGAAAAATGTGTACAGTGGTTACCGTATAAGTCATCTTTTAGATATATTGTGCATAGAGATTTGGCCAAACAATAAAAAGACCA
The DNA here is from genome assembly GCA_029216955.1 of Iris pallida. Classification (NCBI taxonomy): domain Eukaryota; kingdom Viridiplantae; phylum Streptophyta; class Magnoliopsida; order Asparagales; family Iridaceae; genus Iris; species Iris pallida. The sequence goes on along the minus strand of JANAVB010043216.1, from coordinate 969,282 downwards.
AATGTCTTCTATGTATTCTTATTTCTCATTTCTTATTGGTGAATATCCAAATAATATTTGAAACAAATTAGCAATATTGATTTTATTATTGGATAATGTAAAAAGTCATACAACTATGAATATATATATATAGGGAGACATGAGATAGAAATCTGAATCCGAATAGGAGAATTAAATATAATCATAAATCTATTTAATCTTAACACCCCACTTCAAACTTATGATGGGTCAAACAACATGAGTTTGTTCAATACAAACTGAAATTGCAGTGTAGGGTGTGACTTTAAAGAAATCTGCCAGCTGATCAACGGAAGTCATATGTGGCAGAGAAATTGTGTCTGCCAAAATATGCTCACGGACGAAGTGATAATCAATCTTAGTGTGCTTTGTTCGTTCATGAAAATCCGAATTGTTTACAATCTGTATAGCACTCTTGTTGTCACAGTGAAACGGCGTAGGTCCTATAAGAGCAATGTCCATATCACAGAGCAGTTTACTTACATGAACGATCTCTGGTGGTGGCAACCATAGCTCTCTGTACTATGCCTCGGTAGAAGAACATGCAAGTTTGTTCTGTAGCAAAGTTTTATTGCTTGATTTTCTGCGGCCTGACCGCTAATTTTGCTCACATCTCTAGCAAGTTTACTTGCGGTCTCTACCACCTCAATGGCCTTAGAATCTGAAGACTTGTGCAGTTTCTTGGAAGCAATTCTACAACAAGTGGTCACCATTCAAATATACTGTGCATAGAGATCTAGCCGAACAATGAAGGACCAACTGACTTGTTATTTATAATCGGTAAATATCCCAATAATACAATATTTTGTTCCCGAGGGCAGTTGCTAATGTGACATAGTGGCGTATTAAACTTTCTCAAATTAAATTTTGGCTGGTGTTGGAAAGTAAAAGCACAACTGAAATCTGGTTTATTAGGTACATTCACCTATTAAGCTACAGTAGGGGCTTGGTTTGTAGTTAAGAGGTCGAGGGCTTCACCAGCATGTGATCCCGAGGAGAACCGCAGCTTCCTGTAGTCTTCATAGGTGAAGGTTTGGTAAAGCCGTGGATGGCTGGAATCCACAAACGCGTGTGGGGGGTCGACTTTGCCGTCCTTTGGCGACAGTAGGAACAACGCAATTGAAACTCGAGGTGTTGGTTGCTTGCACTGCACGCGGTGCTTGACATTGTGCACCCTCCCATTGCTCCAAGCCTTCAAAATGGAGGAAATTTTCAGTAGAGCCAAAATCTTGCAACTCAAACATCAAGATTAACAAAAGAACAAAGTCCTAGTTGATCCCCAGAGCTAACAAGTAACTACAATATCTGAACTCTGGGGATATATTTACTTTCTTCTCTTCGTCGCAGATATACTTATGATACAGACAATTTCCAGATACCTAGTAATCGGAATCACCAATTTTCTTCCAATAATAAAGAGGTGGATATCATTCACAAACTAACATATCAATACCAAAAGAGGCTATATGCAGATTTGTCTACATAGATACTTGCTTGCATAGGGACTAGAGCAATGATAGTAAAACTACGTTCTTTTTAAAAAGATCAATGATATGGCTACGGAGTCCTCTATAGAATTGTGTTGGCAAATTCTAATCGGAGAAGCAAAAGACGAGGTTAAATGCACATCCAGTTAAAATTGTCCAAGAATGCAGTAATGTACAAAACTCTGTATGTACTATTGTTTTGAAAAAAAAAAACTAAAAGCACATTTTGAGGCTTACACATCCAAGAACAAGACACAAAAAAGATTCACTTGTACGTCAAAAGGTTTAAACTTGTCTTACTATACATATCATGACAATTTAACCTCTGGGAGGAAGATATATTTTCCTATATTCTTACTTTGATTTTTTTTTCCTTTCATGTACGTGTGATTATAATAATCATGAAAGTTTCAATCAAGCATACATCTTAATTCTGTGATCTATTATGAGTTATTTTAAGTAAATCAATCAGATATACATACACTGTATTTCTGTTTTTAAGAAATACAGTTTTTTTTGGGGTTATGTTTTCATATCATGTAACTGTTTTGCTACCAATGGCTTAGAAGTCGTCCTTCCATGGGCTCACAGTGAAAACTGGGAAACACTTGAAACTTGACTATGTTATGAATCAAGAATAACAAATAAATTTATAAGAAATATGACATGCCGTAGCTACCTTTGCAACATCTCCAAGATTGACGAGAAAGGATCCTGGGACAGGATTGACAGCTACAAACGCGCCTGACCTGTCCATTAGCTCAAGGCCACCAACAGATTCATCTTCCTGGAGCACGGTTAGGAAACCGGAGTCGGTATGAAGCTGGACGCCAGATGAGCCGACGGTTTCTTCTGTGAAGTTGTACTTGTTTATCCTGAATTGGCAAGGCCAATCCTTGAAGGAGTAGTCACCCAAGCCCAAACTCTCTGCAAGCTTGCTGGCTATGTCCGCTATCAGTTCATGGAGTTTTGAAGCATAAGTTTTGATAATTTCTCTGGAAACAACGAGGAAGAAAGATTTAGGAGTCGTGACCGTAATTAGCCATCTATAATATCCAACCAAGGAAAAGAAATTAACATCCAGTTAAGAGACGCGTACGTAATTTGATAATATTGCAAAGGGAGGGGATTCTTTAGAGCCAAATTAACTTTGAGGCTCTTGAGCTGACTTTAATTGACCGTTCCTAGGCGAGATAGGATCTTGTTTAGGACTGAAGGAGCCTCTGTTGTGGTTGAGAGGGTGTATCCAATGCAGCAGCTGCAGTAGAAGATGGCAGGCTGACAACAGCTTGCTTTCCCTCCCTCCTTTGAGGGACTGTAGGCTGCAGAAAAGTATTAGGTGACACTTGGACTGGAGGAAGCTAAATTGTCGGTCTCAAGGGATCCCATATTCTGTGCAGGGATTAAGATTTTAAGGTCTGCTTTGCATTAGAGGTTTTCAGTGAGAAAAAGTTAACAGAAATAGAGTTTTTCTACTTCCCCCACACCACCCACTTTGTTTACCCCATTTCACGATGCACCCCACAGTTTTTTCAAAAATGTACGATAAACCCCACTTTGGACAGAATCCATCAAAAAATATTTTTTGGGACCAAAATGCCCTCGTCTCCTTCCTCTTTCCTCTCACCCCCCCCCCCCCCCCGGCGGCCACCATCCCGCTCCCCCCCTCCCCGCCTCCGCTCCCTCCTCCCCGCCTCCGCCGTGCTGCTTCCGCTGCCGCTGCCGGAGGCGGGGAGAGAGGGAGCGCACGGCGGAGGCGGGTGGAGCGTATGGCAGAGAGCGGTGGCCGCGGGGGAGGGGTTAAGAGGAAAGAGGAAGGAGACAAGGGTATTTTGGTCCAAAAAAATATTTTTTGACGGATTCTGTCCAAAATGGAGGGTACTGTACATTTTTGTAAAACTGTGGGATGCACTCTGAAATATGTTAAATCAAGTAGGGGCAAGTCAAAATTTCTCATAAAAATATAATACATGTCATAAAACTAAATTTGACTGAAATTTTAATTAGAACTTGTCAAAATATCTTCACATATAAGGAAGTTACGGAGAATACATGTTACTAATTAACTCTCCGATTTGGATGAAAAAATAGACCCAAAAAAGCAAGAAAACATGAAGAAAAATATTATAATATTTTATATGACAAATAAGGAATATTTATGACTATTTAAACAAAAAAATTCAATCTTCCTAATTAACTCTCCGATTTGGATGAAAAAATAGACCCCAAAAAAAAATTTAAACAAGTTCTCACTTAACTCTCTATAATCCTACCTTCTGAACCCTCACCATCAAATCAAGCATGATTTTATTTTTTCTCACTTAACTCTCTTTAACTCTCCACCCAAACAGACCCTTGAATTATATAACAAATAAAATAGTACATATATATTAATATGTGATATTTTAAGGTTTTTTTCTAAGGGTACCACACTTTTTACTTGGGGGCAGCCCAAAAATGTTCAAAAAAAATTACAAGTTTGCCATCAAATTTTTTACTTGGGGGCAGCCCAAGCCAGTCCTAGGACTGCCAGCAAGTTGGCAGTCCTAGGACTGCCAGCAAGTTGGCAGTCCTAACATACGTTAGGACTGCCAGCAAGTTGGCAGTCCTAGGACTGCCACCTTGACTTGACAGTCCTAACTGCCAACAAGGTGGCAGTCCTAACATACGTTAGGACTGCCAACAAGGTGGCAGTCCTCCTCGGAGATGAGAGGGGAGTAAAAGATGAGAGAAGAGGATCAGAGGTGAGAAACGAGAGCAAAGGCTCTTACCGCTCGGGAGGGCTGCTCAGCGCAGGGCGCGCGTGACTTATGGCGGAGACGCTACTGTGCGGAGGCGGCTGGAGGCGCGGCGACAGCCCCGGTGTCGGCGCGCGGAGAAGCGGGGCATGGCTCAGGTGTTGTGCGGCCGGAGGATGCTTGGCCATTGGCGGAGAAGTTGGCGAGGGCCACCGTGGTTCATCTTTTACTCCTCTCGTGCCTCTGATCCTCTTCTTTCATCTTTTACTCCTCCTCGGCGATCGACGCGACGGTGGCGGGAGAGGGAATTAGGGTTTGGAGAAGGGAGGAGGAGGATGAAGGAGGCGGCGGTGGCGGTGGCTGCTGGTAGTGGTGGTGGCGCCGCCGTCGGAGGAAGGAGGAGGAGAAAAGAGAAGAGGGAAGAAATTAGGGTTTGGGGGGTTGGGCTGTCCCCAAGTAAATTTTGGGTGTCTCCTAGCAATTTCTCCACCTGCTTGGACTGCCCCCAAGTAAGGACTGCCCCCTAGCAAATATGGTGGTGCCCTTAGAAATAACCTATTTTAAAATGTCCCGAAAACTTGTTTGTTGATTTAAGTAACGAGTACAATTTTAAGATGTTCGAGTATTTGTCTGAAAACAAAAACAAAAACAAACCGCCAAACCTGTGTCTAGACGAGGCGTGCAGCAGGGAGCAGAAGGCGTCGACGTCCGCGGGGTCGGCGGCGTTGTAGAGGCCGGAGGCCTCGTAGAGGGGGTTGACCTTGGTGGGGCCCACGTAGCCGCTCCCGGCGATGACGTCCGTGTTGAGCTCCTTGATGGCGTCGGGGAGGTCGAAGAGGGATCTGACCGCGTCCTTCATCTCCCTCTGCAGCTCCGTCGGGATGCGGTGGTTGACAACTCGGAAGCAGCCCAAGCCCTCGCACGCGGAGAGCAGCTTCCCATTCTCCGCCGGTAGCTTCAAGACGTCGATCACCGGCACCGGCATCTCTTCTCTTTTCTTCTCTTGCTTGTTTGATTGGGAGAGTGTGTCTGTGAATTGTCTACTCTTTCTTTTGGGCTAATTCTTAGGGTCTGGTTCAGGTTGGATCGAGTTAAAAAAAAAAAAATTAAGGGTTAAATGAGGAGGAGTTAAGTGAGAGGGGGTAGAGTTACTACATAGATCCTTATTTAGATTGGAGGAAGAGTTAAGTGGGGTGTTTAATAACTCTTGTTTGGATTTGAAGTTTTGAGTGAGAGGAGGATTAATAAAATATGATAGTTACCAAAATAACATTATTACATATGTCATAAAATTAAATTTGATTGAAATTTTAATTAGAGGTTGTCAAAATATCTTCACAAATTAGAAAGCTACGGAGCAACTTGTTGAAAACAAAAAAATTGAAAAAAATAATTATAATATTTTATTAAATAAATAAGGGATATTTATGACTTTTTAAACAAAATTCCTCAATCTCCCGTTAACCCTCCGATTTGGAGGGTTAAAAAATTGAACAAAAGAGGATGAAATAAACGCTCTATAACCCTCCCTCCTAAACCCATACCCTCAAACCAAGCATGATTTTATTTACTCCTCACTTAACTCCCCCTCACTTAACTCTCTCAATCCAAGCAGACCCTAAAAGCACTCCAGGCTTTACCTGGGGATGGTCCAAAAATTTTTCAAAAAAATTACAAGTTTGCCACCCTCATTTGTTATTTCAGGCTAGCCCAATTTCTTTCATGACTGCCAAACTTGTTGGCAGTCCTTGCATCAAGTAGGACTGCCAACAAAGTTGACAGTCCTACTTTATGTTAGGACTGTCAACATTGCTGGCAGTCCTAACATAAAGTAGGACTGCTAACTTTGTTGCCAGTAGGTCTACTTGTCCTATTTGACAGTCCTATGTCCAAACAGAGAGTTTAGATAGCATTGTCAACTTTGTTGGCAGTCCTAACTGCTTGCCGTCTGCGCCCCTGCCAGCGTACAGACGCACGCGCTCTCGCCGGCGTCCGTTCCCCCGCGCCCCCGCCAGCGTCCGCTCCCCCTCGCCGCCGCCGCCGTCCGCTCCCCCGAGAACGTCCACGGCCCCGCACCCCCGCCAGCGTTCGCTCCCCCACCCTCGCGGGCGTCCTCGCCCCCACCGGAGTCCGCATCCCCGCGCCCCCGCTGGCATACGCCGCTGGAGAGTTTGGGACTGTCCTCAGTAAGGGCCTAGCAGCCCCAAAGAAAATTTGGGATGTCCTGAAGTAAAGGTTGTCCATAAGTAAAAGTTGGAGTGCCCTTAGAATTAGCCTTCTTTTGTCCATTCGTATGTGTTTCTTTGGTGGGGTCTTCCAACAGTTTATTTTGGTTCATTTGATGATGGAATTGCGGTCTTTTCCTCCTTAAAAAAGTAATATACTTCTTTTTAGGACTAAATTTTGGCAGTTCTCATTGTAGTCAGTACTGCTAAAATCCCGCATCGTCCCCAACTGGTCTGTGTAAAAATATGAAGTTCGAAACTCCTAGAATTGGATTCGAAAATTCATAAAAACATCCATTAGCGAATCATAAATCTAAAATTAGGGTTGGAAGAGAGATAATAAGTGGGAAGAAAGAAAAACTCAAATTTTGATGTGTGTTCTCTCTATCAAATTTTAACTTGCCCTTAACAAAAAAAAATTGACTTAAGTGTGTTGTCCCTCATCCTGTGTCGCCGGTAACAAAATGTGTAGTGCTATTGGCCTAAAATTTGAATACTAGGATACAATCTACATTACTTTGATATCTTTTCCTCGCCAAACAGTTTTAGAATGCCAAATGGACCTGCTTATGAGAATAAAACTCGGTTGTTATTCATCTCCACTCGTGAACTATTTGAAACTAGGACACTCACCTAGACCTTGAGCACACTCCTTGTCTCGAGTATGCATGCATCAGGACGATGATGAGCTTGACCTGTGCGATGCAGGACATCTACAACATCGTAGGACTGACGAAAAAGGACCACGATCTAAGCTGACGTGGGACAGAATAGGACGCCCGTGCATGAAAACTCAACGGCTAGGACGCCGCGCGGACGGTCGAGGACCGACACCATTTTACCACGGATATAAACGACGGCCGACCACGCGACCCGTCGTGCGACGCCGTATGGGCGTCGAGAAGACGTCGTAAGAACGTCGTGCGCATAGAACGGGTGGCTGGACGGCATCGGCTGTCGTAGGCGTCGTGAAGACGTCAGGAGCGCCTTCGGCGTCGTGGACGAAGCGAGACGTTGAGTTGCCGGCGTCAAAAGACGTCGGCCGTCCCGTGAGGCTCTGGAGCGCACGGAGATGAAAAAGCTAGTGCGGACAAGATCCGCACGAAGAGTCCGAAACGACATAACGACCGACTAAAAATCGTGTGCAGAAAGACACGATTTAACTGAACCCGCACGTGCTGGAAAAATAAAAAGATAGAAGGAAAAGAAAAGTGCATACATCATGACATTTCTACAAGACACAAAACTCAACTTTCTGTACACAACATAAAAGGGGGTCATGTTTAATGATTTGCTGGCTAATATAAGCCTACTAGGCCCATGCATTCATTCTAGCTTAGCTAATAAAAGAAACATGTTTAAAATTCATACACACGCAATGCAGTTTACAGGTTCACAAGGTCAATTATTCAGATGCTATCTCATGCCTACTGAGACCATCTATTATTACCATCATTTAGAACCTGTCAAAAATGTAGGTACGTATTAATTTAATATGCACTTCTGGCAAAAATAAATATACAAGAAAACGAATTTTCAGAAAGCCAGGATACATATCTCAAGGGCTGTGTTTGCCACCAGCATCTTAAAAGGAAGGAGGATCCTCATAATTAGATCAACTCTTACAACGCATATCAATACAACGTTTTCATGCCACCATATCATCATGCATGCAGCAAAGCATTCAATCAACAGAATAAATAATAAGATCTAGCATAGTTCGTTCGTCCATAGCCTTGAGATTACATCTTTTACTGAAGCAGTTCTCTGCGATGATGGTTCTTCATTAAAACTATGATTGTGGCAGAATTTAGCATATTATCCCTGCACTGTTCTTCATACAAGAAAAAAGATCATTCAGCTTCTAGTTCTGCCCCAAATTGCTCTAGTCTTGCGGCATCAGCATCGAGATCACGAATTTGAGCATGGTTGATGGAACCATCGTCTACACTTGCATGTATCTGCCTGCCCCCAAACCTATAAAGAAGCATAACGACAAGACATGATAGGTGAAGAAAGCAATCATAAAATATAGTGCAGGAAAATCACGTAAAAATCTGGTTTGCTGAAGGAAAAACAAGTACGGAAACCTAGCACTGAAATCCAAAAAAATGGTGATTTGGAGCATAGTGCCTATCAAGAAAAAGAGACGGGGAACAAAGAAAACAAATTATGCAACTTATGTCCTACATTTTCACTCGAGAAATTCCAGTGACGTCAGATAAACAATGCCCCAAATTTGTCTTGGAATTATAATCATATCTTATCCAGAAACCTTAAATCAAAGAGGATCATTGCCTAGTTACATCTATATTTCCCTAAAGATTCAAAAATGAATAGTGGTCCTTCCAAATAATTGACCAACCACTTAGGCATAATCTGTATTTCCATCATCTAACCAAACGTCTGCACGCAGTACCTACCACGAGCACGGACACCATTATGGCATGTCCATGCATTCCTCAGCAGTGAATAACCACTTAGGCATGCAACCTAACTAAGTGGCAGGTCCAAACTCATCTCTAAGGAGCAAGTTGAACCTTGTAAGAGCAATTCAAGCTTTAACATGCCAAAACTCCGACTAGCACAATTTATTTCAAATAAATGCAGGAAAGCCCCCCAATATATCTATTTACCAAATCATTACGAAAAATCCTCATGCCATCTTCTCATCAATTTTCCTTATCCATTAGTCAACAGGCCATCATCAGCATCATTATGGTGAAGAGTCCCAAAAAGAGATTGACAAAGTTTTACATGACCAGCTATTAAAGTGATGCAACCCTTTGCATTGATGTCAATTCCTAACAAAGAAGACGATAGATGGCCTTGACACAAACCTAAACGGCGCTATGAGGAAAAGTAGACCTACCTCGTTGGTCATGCAATTTAAGCTCATGCAATCAAGGAGCGCCCTCAAGTTCCCCTAGACTAGAAATGAGTTTAGATGAAGAAGACTGATAATGTTTATATAGGGAAGTGCAGTCATCTCCATGAAACAGCAAGCAAAAGAGCAAAAACCAATGACATTCCACTTTTGTTAGCCAACACAGGTCAATTGCATTATTTTGTCACTTAATTTGCACTCATACTGCTCTTATACTTCCTTTCCAAACTATAAACCTGACCTAAACCCTTACCAAAACCATCACTACACTTGTTTGCCTATATACATTACTTTCTCTTAGTCCCAAACCCAAACCCCAAAATTAACCTAAACACACAGATAAATCGTTTGTCTTCTTTCATATTTTGAATACCAAAATGTGAATAATTTGTGGATTTGGCTCTTAGGTCTCCAATACTGATCATCAGGACAATGCATTTTTTTTCTCCTTTGATTTACCTTTTTTAGTACTTCAAAATTTCATCCAAGGCTGTGAAAAATAATTTCATCGAGCAAAAGCATCAGAAAAGCAAAATTTGATCACTGATGAATTCTTTTAGTTAATATTCATTACTACTTACTGTCAAAGACCAGCCTCCCAACCCAGCCCACCCCTCTCCCCTTCATGAAGAAGAAATATCCAACACCTAGAAACTGCGAGGTTATTTTGCAGCATAGCTTTAACACATACAAATTGTTACTCATATATACAACAGGAAATTAATGGATCTCTTATTGTTGATGTACCAGAGGTTAAAACCCAATTCAGAGAGTACACACAAATAAAGAGGAACAAGCAAAATAAATGCTGAAATACCGATAAAGGTCAATGTTTTTTTTAAACCTTTTTATGTTTACTCCTCTTCTCCTTTAGACTGATTAAAACACCATTGATACTCTAGCATGTAGGAAAAGACAGAACTATCTACATATACTTGCATATAGGATTTAACTAACAAGTAAGAATTATTTAACAAGTTTAATATGACAGTAATATAGGGATCATAGTTTCAAGCAAAGTTCAGAATGCACACCATCTTCCATTCATCAGCTCAATGCACTTAGCCCCATCTCTCCGATCCTTGAACTTCACCAAGATGACACCTTGTGGATGATTTTCACACACCTGCATGAAATCCAGTAGCCTATTGAACAAGAGAAGCAGAATATTATATAAATAAAATCATTTCTTTTCCTCCCATAGGATACCTACGGACTTTATGCTTCCTAGTCACCAATGAAGGTAAAAGAGACTTTGGATACCATGACTCTAAGATAACCAACATACAATGTTTCATATATGCCTATCCTTGAGAGTGAAAGAAGCAGGCACGTTGGTGTTTCACCTGCTCTCATATTTGTCAATTAAGTGGTTTCCAACGCTTCCTTCAATTTCCAGTCACTTTATGGCAAGAGCGAGAAACTTTGTGCCTAACCCTGTGGTCACCAGGGCCCAGGAGCCCGTTTTTGCACAGCCAACTACTAAAAGGACAATTTTGTATTGAGCACAGGTTGCATGCAGCTCCACAGATTAAAAAGGAAAAAGATAGAATCGAGATGGAGGAACTATATCTACAGTTGCCACTCTTTTCCTATTTTTCTTCTTTGGTAAGTTAAGGTGCCTACTACCTACAACTATACAAAACATGATATTTTTTTTCTCTTTTTTTTTCACATTGCCATACAATTATAGCTCTTACTACCAAGTAATACTTTGTCCAAGTGTGTTGCTCGCACGAGGGAGGATAAGCGGATGGGTAATAATCCATGTGTGTCCCCTCCAAAAAAATTCTCCTAACCGCACAATGAAAATAGGTGCCCTCCCGCAGCCGAAATATCATATACTGCACCAATAACAGAAGGATATCACATCCATTGAGAATCATTTTTTTCATTCATGCATTTTCCATCTTAGGAAAAAAGATATTTTGTGCCTTTTCATAGGCTTGCATCCAAGAATCAAAATTCAATGTAAACCAACTAAAGGATAAAGATAAATCCTACAAAACTAACAAATTCTAATCTAAAACAACTAAACCCAAATATAAAGAAAACAAATTTTAAACTAAAAAACTAAGCTAAAGCATGAAGATATTTCCTATCTAAATCCAAATTCAAATTTATAATCTAACCTAAGAAAACAAAGGCAGCCTCTTTCTTTACATAGAATCCACCCCACTTAAAAGATGATGTCCTTGTCAAATCTGATGGATGACCAAATCGGACGGATGATCAAATCAGCCGCAATAGATCACTTCTTCGAACAAGACATCGCGAATTTTTGATAATGAAACGACAAATGACAACAGAACTAGATCTCGAACTTCCTCTGGTACCAATTAATGGGAATCGATCCAGGGAGAAGATGATAGCATTTTCACTGGCTCACACAATAAAAACAGGTCAACTCACATTGTTGAGTAGCAATGAATCAGAGGCTAGGTATCTTGGAATCCCACTAAGGAGAAGGACCATGGTACGGAAACTCAATTTTTATCCATAAATTCTCCATCTTAAAAATACATACATATTCCTTTATAGGCTTAACATCCATGATTCAAATTCAGATCTAAAACAGCTAGAGAATAAAGATAAATTCCATGAAACTAACAAATTTTAATCTATAACTAAATCCAAATCTAATAAAGAATTAATCCCAAACTAAATAACTAAAGGATAAAGATACATCTTATCTAAATCCCATCAAAAAAATTATATTAAAACCTATCCTAAGAGACAAAGCCAGCATTTTTATCCTACACCAATAAGCCAGGCAATTGTCGGCACCAAACGCACCTTAAGCATTTTTAGTAGTAACCTTGTCTACCACTATAATAGAAGTGGTAACTTGTTTAAGAGTAATAAGTTTAAACTGTACCACTTAAAGGGGACAAGTCACAATTATTTGTTGGAGCGTGTACCTAAATCAAGTTGCTGCTTTAGCTAGTTCAAGACTATGTCTCCATATCCACTTGGTTTAATATTGTTCTAAACCACTAAGGTTAGAAACATAATAGTTAAAAAACAGAGTCTTCTTTGCAAAGCCACCAGCAGCAAAATGATTGTCCACTGACAGGTAGATTGCCAAATTATATATTAAGAAGTTATATGACCTATTTAGGTATGCTTCGTTGTTTGTAACATCTAAGGTGGAAAACTTGTATTTCCTATATACCAAAAATAGGGTCTTTTTCTCCTTCTTCCCAACAACCTGAACAAATATGCATAAGTGCACCACAAGTGGAGAAAGTTAAACAATTGGCACATGTAATCTGCAATAATCCATTTTGTTTAATTTTATAGTTTATACACTATTTTTCCTTAGCTTCCTACCAAAGAGATGAATGTCACAATTATTTCAGGAATTTCATTCAACTTTCCTCTTTGATGTGCTTTGCTACTGCAAATTGTACATCTTACCTCTTTGATTGGACCCTTTCCTAGTCTAGAAGAACATGGAGGGTGCTCCGTGGTTGCATGAGAAAATGCATGACCAAAAAGGTATATCAACCTGTTAGAAATTTTTTTTTTAAATGGAGAAACAGAATGCTTTGAGTCGTGATGGAAAGTTCACTTTCCTAAAGGCAATATTTCCCCCACTACACTGATTATATAGGGAAAGGAAATTAGCCTCCAGGATAAAACAAAGCAAGAATTCTTTTGAAGATTAAGCAGAGATTTTTTTGAGATGTCCCTCAATGTTTTAAAACTCCATCTTATATAGAGATTGGAGGTGTCTTTTGGCCAACAGTCATAATTGTTTAATTATGCCTAATCCAAAAGAAACGTCTCTTGCCAATAAACAATGTGTCCTTTCATTTTAATTTCAAAAATTAAAATAAAATTATTCTGAATGAACAAGGCCCCAAAGTGCCCCAAGTGCCCAAGTGCCTATCATAGACTTTTAAATAATTAGGCAAAGGCCTAGTAGCCAAAGCCCATGAATAGGCCCACTCTTTGGTTAACCCATAAGTAGTCTTGTTATTGGGCATCTATATTTAAAGGCATTAGCAATTTTCTTTTTCTCCAATGTGGGACTATATTTTGCATACAAACTACATAACAATCCCCCACTAGGTTGTATGCAAAAATATCTGCCTGACAAGTATTATGAATACATGTAGGTATCTTTCTATTTGAACCTTCAATTAGTGTATATAACTTAAAGTTCTAGCAAAGTCATAGGTGTCCGCAGATTGAACCTTGACTTCTTGTGCTATAACCGAAGAAATAACACACATAATACTCATCTAGAATCTTCAAAAGATTTCAACAACTGCTTAGCACTATTATATATGGCCATGTGCTAATCCTGGATTATCATGAACATTTGTAGAAGAATCACGACTACAATTCTTTTACTGAAGCGGCACCACTTCTATGTTCATTTAGGTGAAGTTTCACTCTAGTCCTAGTTGCTTAAGACTCTTGTAAACTCCATTAAGAGTGTAAACTCATCCTCCGTTTATTCCATGCAACTATTCGCACTAGTACTTTTAATTAGTATAGGAATTACTAGTGCTTACAAGCACATAACAGCAACTTGTTTTTACACTTTGAACTTGAAATTAGTGTTCTACTAATTTCGAAGTTGGGTTCCCATTGCCAGTGCTTACTTTTAACAATTTGAGTCCCATACCAAAAGTCGTGCTTTTTACCAAGTCTCTTGGTAATGCTTTAGTGAGAGGATCGGCTAAATTATTACTAGACTTAACATATATTATGGTGATCACCCCATTCGTTATTAACTCTCTCACATATGAATGTCTCATACTGATATGTCTTAATTTTCCATTATATACTTCGCTATATGCTCTAGACATAGTTGCTTCACTATTGCAGTACATTGAAACAACTGGCATTGGTTGTGGCCACAACTCTATATCCATTAATAAATCTCTTAACCATTCTGCTTCTTTGCCTGCAGTGGCTAGGGCTATAAATTCAGATTCCATTGTTGAATGTGCAATGCAAGTTTGTTTCTTGGATGCCCAATTTATCGTCCCACCGCTTAAAACGAAAATCCATCCCGAAGTGGATTTATTCTCATTATTAATTGACATCCAACTAGCATCGCAATAGCCTTCTAGCACAGCCGGATAATCATTATAAACAAGACTTAATTCTCTTGTTCGTTTAAGATATCCAAAAATTCTTGCGATTGCTTTTCAATGTTCTGTGCTAGGTTTACTAGTATATCTTGACATCATGCAAACGGAAAACGCTATGTCCGGCCTTGTGCAATGCGTAATGTACATAAGACTTCCAATGGCACTTGCATACTCTAATTGAGCAACAATTCTACCATTATTTTCTTGAAATTTAATGCTAAAGTCAAAAGGAGTATTTGCTTCTTTAATATTGAGATACTTGAATTTATCAAGTAGTTTGTCAATATAATGACTTTGATTTAAGCTATATCCTCTTTCATGTCTCTTAACTTTTATTCCCAAAATAGTATCAACTTCCTCTAAATCTTTCATTTGAAAAACTGAAGTTAGATACATTTTGGTATCAATGATACCTTTTATGTTGGTGCTAAAAATTAGCATATCATCTACATAGAGACATAGGACAACTGTATACTCCTTTGTTATCTTGCAATAAATGCACTTATCAGCATTATTATGCCTAAAACCATTCGATAAAATTGTTGTATCGAATTTCTTGTGCCACTGTTTTGGATCATGTTTTAATCCATATAAGGATTTAACTAATTTGCACACTTTATTTTCATTTCCAGGAAGCACAAAGCCCTCCGGTTGCTCCATATAAACTTTTCCTGTTAATTCGCCATTTAAAAAGGCCGTCTTAACATCCATTTGATGAACATGTAATTTATAAATTGATGCAAGAGCAAAGAGAATTCTAATGGATGTTATTCTTGCCACAGGTGCATATGTATCAAAATAATCTATGCCTTCTCTTTGTGTAAAACCTTTAGCTACTAATCTTGCCTTAAAGGTTTGTATAGTGCCATCCGTTCTATACTTTTTCTAAACACCCATTTGCATCCAATAGTCTTTGAACCAGATGGTAAATCAACCAGGACCCAAGTTCCATTCGACATGATGGAATCCATTTCATCATTAACAGCTTCTCTCCAAAAAGTTGCATCTCTTGAAGCCATTGCTTCTTTAAAAGTTTTAGGGTCGCTATCTATATTAAGAACCATAGGTGTTTTATTTAGTATTTTGGTTCTGTCTCCTTCCACGAGAAAGGCAATGGATTCTGGTGAGATAAAATCTGAACTCAAGAATTTCTCTTTTCTCATTCTTGTACTTCTTCTTGGTTCATTGGATTCAATCATTCTTTTCTCACCAACCCCCACATTACTTGAGGATGTTCTTTGACTTTGTTGTTCTTTCTCATTTTCATGCAAAGTAGAATGCACAAATTTATTTTCAAAGAACTCAACATGTATGGATTCAACAATACTATTTGACTCTAAATCTAATAGTCTATATGCTTTAGAGTGTTGTGCATAACCTACGAAAACACTTCTAATGCCTCTAGGTCCTAATTTGGATTTATGTGGATCATGAATTTTATAAAATGCTATGCTCCCCCACACTTTGAAATAATTTAAGTTGGGTTTCCTTTCATTATTCCAAAGTTCATATGGTGATGCATGGAACTTTTTGAAGGAAACTTTATTGTAAATATGACAAGCGGTTAATAAAGCTTCTCCCCAAAGATTGAAAGGTAACTTAGCATTTGTAAGCATTGCATTAATCATTTCAACCAAGGATCTATTTTTTTTTCTGCAAGGCCATTTTGTTGTGGAGTATATGAGGCTGTTTTCTGATGAATTATTCCATTTTCTTTACAAAATAAATTGAAAGAATCTGGAAAATATTCTCCCCCTCTATCACTACGTAAAATTTTTGATTTTTGATCTTTTTTTTCTTTTGATTTTCCACAACAGATTTATATTCTTTAAATTTCTCAAAGGCCTCATCCTTGGTTCTTATCAAATACACATGTGTATCTTAAATGATCATCAATAAAAGTTATAAAATACCTTTTACCATTCCTAGTCAAGTGACCATTTAACTCACAAATATCATAATGTATAAGTTCCAAAAGTTCGGATCTTCTTTCAACCTTTGAAAAAGATTTCTTTTTCATTTTAGCTTCAACACAAACTTCACATTTCTCATGATCCTTTTTATAAGAGATGTAACCATGTTTAGACATGTAATGTAATGTGCCATAATTCAAATGCGCTAATCTAGCATGCCATAAAGAAGATGTTCACTCAACGATATAAGCAACAACATTATTAATTTCATTAATAGATAGTTTAAACATACCATCACATGAGTATTCTTTTCCTACGAATACTCCATTCTTAGATACTATTACATTGTCAGATTCCAAAACAATCTTAAAGCCTTTCTTACATAAGAGATATGCAGAAATTAAATTCTTCCTAGGTTCTGGAACATGGAAGACATTGACAAGAGTGAGTTTTTGTCCATAAGTGAAGTTCAGTTCAACACTTCCTTTTCCCAAAACCTTGGCAGCAACATGATTACCCATAAGCACTTCCTCGAATTCCTTTAGTTCATTGTATGACTTGAATAGCGCTTTGTTGTTGCAAACATGTATGGTTGCACTCGAATCAAACCACCAATCTTTAGACATAACAGCAGAGGCCATGTTAAGCTCTGTGATCATGTCTATCTCCATTTCAGTAATCATTGCAATAAGTTCTTTGGTTTCTGCCTCAACCATATTTGCTTTGTTACCAGAACCAGAGGCACTATGAAACTTACATTATTTCTGAATCTGCACTCTTTTATGTAATGTCCCTTTTTTCCACAATAAAAATAGGGACGATCCTTCTTGAAATTAGATTTCTTGAACCCCTTCTTTTTTACTTTAAAATTGTTTCTGGAGAAACCAGAGTTGCCACCATTTGCAGACATAGGGATTTTAGAAGCAACATAGTTTACTTTAGAATCTATGAGAGAATCATCCCTTGCACGATTTTCACATTCAATTTGCAGATGTGTAACAAACTGCTCAATGGTAAAGGTTTCAGAAGAATGGAGTATCTTCCTCCTCATTCCACGTAGGCGGCAACTTTGAAAGAATTGCCCCCACTTGAATTGCATCAGGGATTCGAATTTGCAATTCACTTAATTGAGAAACTAGTATCTCCATATCACGAACTTGGTCCATGATTGGCATGTTGTCAGTGAATTTGAATTCAAAGTATTTCAATGCTAAAAATCTGTCCGTACCTCTTTTGACATCTTTATACTTTGACTCCAGAGCTGTCCAAACTTCTTTTGGTGACTTGTATGTTCTGTACACATTGTACAGCCTGTTGGTGAGAGAATTCAGAATGTGTCCGCGACACACCATCTCATCAATCTCTCGTTTTGCCTTATCTGCTGCAAGTTTTTTCTTTGACTGCATCACTATCTTCAGGCTTTGGTTCTGGAATTGGCCGCAGAGTTGGATCCAAGACATAGAACAGGTCCAGAGTTGTTAATAACCAAGACATACGATCTTGCCATCTCGGATAATTGGTGCCGTCAAAACGATCCAACTTGATTGATTCTTTCTCTTGAAACTGCACTTTCACGCCAGCATTCAATTTCGCCTCCATGAGTAAGAAATATTGCTTTTAGATTGTTAGAAAAAAAAATTAAAATGGAGAAACAGAATGCTTTGAGTCGTGATGGAAAGTTCACTTTCCTAAAGGCAATATTTCCCCCACTACACTGATTATATAGGGAAAGAAAATTAGCCTCCAGGATCAAACAAAGCAAGAATTCTTTTGAAGATTAAGCAGAAATTTTTTTGAGATGTCCCTCAATGTTTTAAAACTCTATCTTATATAGAGATTGGAGGTGTCTTTTGGCCAACAGTCATAATTGTTTA
This sequence comes from Iris pallida, assembly GCA_029216955.1. Lineage (NCBI taxonomy): Eukaryota > Viridiplantae > Streptophyta > Magnoliopsida > Asparagales > Iridaceae > Iris > Iris pallida. The sequence continues at coordinate 951,029 of JANAVB010043216.1, read as the reverse complement.
ATTATGCGGCATGCCGAATCCAAAAGAAACGTCTCTTGCCAATAAATAATGTGTCCTTTCATTTTAATTTCAAAAATTAAAATAAAATTATTCTGAATGAACAAGGCCCCAAAGTGTCCCAAGTGCCTATCATAGACTTCTAAATAATTAGGCAAAGGCCTAGCAGCCAAAGCCCATGAATAGGCCCACTCCTTGGTTAACCCATAAGTAGTCTTGTTATTGGACATCTATATTTAAAGGCATTAGCAATTTTCTTTTTCTCCAATGTGGGACTATATTTTGCATACAAACTACATAACACAACCTACCCGCCACCTGGCAGTTTAGGTTTTACTGAATAGCCTCTCATGCTCATAGCTAACTTGGTTAGAAATGAGGCATCAGCAAAGAGTGTCGATGTCAGATTGACAGGCGACTACGTTGCATGACCACAGACACAACACAGTAGGTACATGGACACCAGGACAAGGCACCTACTTTGGTGTGTCATAGTATACTTTGGAGTTTGTGTTCTATACAGTGTTCTAAATGACGGTCAAGGTGGCCGCCTAAGAGCTAGGCGGTCACTCTCCGTATCGCTTTTGCCGTAGGCGGTAGAGTAGGCAGCCAACGGCGGTTTGGCAGCGTAGGTGTAGGGGAGACGGCGTAGACAGGTGCCTATCCTGAAAAAAGTTGCATATTTTATATATATATAAAAAGTGAAAGAAGAGGGAACGTCACAATTTCTGGACTCTGGACCTCTTTATTCTAATTTATAACTAATGTTGGTTGGGGAATCCAACTCCATATTCTGCACCAAAGACATTGTCAGTTGGAATAAACTTGAAATTCTCGAAATTACAAATAACTAACTTCAGCTTCTTGAAAATTGTATTTAGTTTTTACATACAAAGGCAGAATGTCATACATATATAGGCAAGATGTATTAGGCGTCTGGGCGGTAGGCGGACCCTCTATGCCGTGCACCCGCCTACTGTCGTTTATAACCTTGGTCCTATACATGTCTGACACAACAAGGCCTACATTTTTGGAGTGTTTATGCTTCCTAGACATCATTATCGTCATTATCATCCATTAGAAACCCAAAAAAAAAAGCAGCAAAAACAAAAAAAATAAAAACAAAAAGCATCAGAAAAAAAAGTAGGCATAAACAAGAAAGCAGAAAAGCAACAGAAACAAAAAAAAAGAAACAAAAGAAGCAGCAAAGAAAAGCAGCAAGAAAAAAAGACCTGGAGGGAGCTGGAGACGGAGAGAGGAAATTGGAGGCGGAGAGGGGAAAGAGAAATAAAGGCAGAGACTCTCTCTCTCTCCTCTTTGTTATTAGACTTAATAAAACTTACGGTTTGGTTCAGGTCAGGTTGTTAGTGGGTAGGAACTAGGCACCAGACCAGACCCGAATTCACTAAACAAAACACAAGTCATTAAGGCGTGCCTTTCTGCGCCTTGTGCCTTTTCTACGCCTTGCTAAGGCGCTTGCCATTGGCGTACCTTTTGAACCTCACCGCGCCATGCTCATGAGAGGTGCTAAGGGTGTGCCGCGCATTGCGCCATGGCGATCGCCTTTAAGAACTATGATACTAGCTTAGTCATACATCTCAGCCACAAGGCAGTATTCAGGGTCAAGATATACACAGCCTTCTCCTATTTCATGGAGAAGGTCATTAGCATTATTCCTTCTTCTGGAAGAAAAATAAAAATCTGCCCAAGCATTGCAAACCATTTTTAAAATTTGCAGATGTTTATGCTTAAATCCTCTTCTTCCAAACCTTTATAAGAAACTAACCTTCCTTTCTAGTTGGCTTCTTTGACCTTCATCATATGTGATCATGCCACCAAGATGGCACTCTGATTCTTTCACCACTTAAAAATGAAACCATAATTCCTTTCCAAATTGTACCTTCCCCTGTACAAATCAAAAGTAACACCTGCTTCTCTTTCTAACTCCTTTTATGTCATGATTTCACAGAAAGACGGCATATTCCTACTGGTCAGAAGTCAAGAAAATGGCACCAAAACTAGATCACATATGAAATTTTTACCCAATTAAATAGTAGTTGCTGCACAAAATTAGCAGAAAACACAACACAGGAAGATGTGAAACTAGGTCTTGGACAATAAAATTGATAACTGGAATCATATAACATGACAACAGGCACCAGACTGTACTGTGAGGAAGGACAAAGGATGAGATAAGAGCAAACTGGGATATATTAGCATGCAGCGATCTAACATTATCGAATTGGCAATAACAATTTGAACTATGGTTTTGCGACATGAATGTTGTTCTATTAAAAAGTAGCACAAACGAGGTGAGTTTGAGTGGGACATGAATGACCTAAGTGTAGAGGGGCTCGACTAGGTCATGAATGCAAATTTTATTGTGAGAAAATAACTAGCGTTGTGCTACTTATAACAAAGCTAAGAGAAGGGGTACCTAAAAGAAAATAAATAACTAATGCCCTCAAACTAAATATTTATTAACTCTAATTAAAGCCAATAACCCTAATCTCTTAACTAAAATTTAGAGGGGCTTCACGAAATGACCATGAATAGAATATAAATAAATATATTCCCTGGTTATGGTAACCTAGACAATAAGATATACCTACAAATGCTCGAAGGATTTAGATTACCAGATATCCCCAAAGGGTTTGCAAAATGAGACGTGTGAACTAAAATCATCCGAAATAATATGATATTATAGGCTCATTGAGTATCAGTCTAAGCATGAAATAGCTTGAGACTATTGAGGAACAAAAGAAGATGTAAATAAAACAAGTACATAGTAAAAGAAGTACTAAAATGTGGGGGGTGTGTGGGTGGGTGGGTGGGTGGGTGGTGGTGTGTGTGTGTGTGTGTGTGTGTGTGTGTGTGTGTGTGTGTGTGTGTGGGGTGGGGGGGGGGGGGGGGGGGGGGGGGGGGGGGGGGGGGAATAAAACAATATTGTCTTAAAAATTCAGACAAATGATTTCGACTGTGGCAAGGGTTTTGAATTTTCTTTAAAGATTTTTTACCTTGACAGATTCAACTGCACCAAGCTTCATACATTCTTCTCTAACATCTGCCTCTAGTTCTGATTGAAGACTCTCATCTGACTGTCAATATCAAAACAAACCAAAATGAAATAAGAAAAAGAATTTAGAATTAATAAGACAAAAGTATACTTCACCAAGAAAAGCTCATAAGACTCCTGCTACCTTACAAAAGAGAGAAAGGTAAAACAAGCCTTTGCCTATGGGGAAGAGAACAGCTAGGCTTCCTTTTTAAGTTTTAACACTTCCCCAACTCCCTTGGGCTATTGTGCACTGCCTTAACATTCCCCACCAGCAAAATTATATTATACCCTTATTCCTCTTATCTCGTCCTACTCTTCCCGTTCACCATGGGTTCCTTCTCTTCCCATCCTCACCTCTCCATCTACCACTTCACTGACAAGAAGAGAAGACTAAAGGAGGGGAAGAAGTAGAAGAGTAAGATACACTTCTACAGGTTGTGTTAAGTCAAATGGTCCACTGGCCAACAAACACCTTGAAATAGCCCAGTGAGGTGAAGTGTATTAAAAACTGAGCACGGTGGTATGAGCTCTCCACCTTATACACCAGTGGGGCGTCATGCAATTTACTCAAGAGAAGAAACAGAGAAGTGTTGGTTGACTATTCAAAAAAACAGACTAACTAGAGATTTGGCAATTATATGGAGATTTTTAAGTTCCAGAACGTAAGTGTTTTGCGGTAGCCAGTTCTCAACAGTGAATGCACGACTGCTTAAGATGACTTTGTTGACAATGCAGTTCTGATATGTTAGGTTCTATCTTCTTACCCTCAGTTCTGCAGGCGTGAACATATAACGCAGAATGATGGTCGTTGGAATTGACACCTTTGAATCGTCATGACCACCTAGGTACATAAAGCTGATGTCATTAGACAAGAGTGCCATTTCATAGAAGAAAAAAGCAATTAACATTGATAATCAATAAAAGTGAAAATGACTGATGATTACCCTTCACAGTTCCCAGTGATAAGCAGAAATGAGAAAGGAACCATTTTAACAGGACACTTTTCAGACGTGAAAGTGACAACCAACTAACGGCAATGATTATCAATATAAGTGAAACAACTGATTATTACCCTTCACAATTCCGAGTGACAAGCAGAAATGAAAATGGAATCATTTTAACAGACAGTTTAGACAATTAAGCAGCACAAGTGCTAAACAAGGCCCCAGGGATCTCCCAAATTATTGCCTTGGATATCAATATGACTCGTGCAAAATATTATATCATAGTTTAGCAAGTTATTGAAAACTGAAGCACTACCAAATGCCAGAAAAGACCAGGCTGCCTGAAGAGCATGCTAGCATCTAGGTAAGGATGGTTTGGTAATGCTGCTGCTTTTCAAAATCTGGCAGCAGAAGCAGCTTTTGATAGCAGCCTCTCACCTGCTGTCAAAAGTTGCCACAAAATTGAACAGACTTTTCAAAAGTTATTGAATAAGTTGTTGTTACCAAACAGCCTTGAACCGCTTTCCAAGGAAAATAAACAAAGCAGCCTTCAATAAGCAATCCCAAACCCAGCCCAACTTTTGCACATATAAACCAAAGTCGAGTACATTCTTGCAAAACAATATACAAATGTTGAATATGCTATAAACTGCAATTTAATAATTTGGAATTAGGTAGTTATTTCTAGTGCATCATGAGAAAGTTCAGCATAAACTGACACTGCAGATTTTCCTGTCCCAAATTTGATGAATAATTTACTAGGCTTCTCATAATTCATTCAGAATTATTAAAAAAAAGAAACAAGAATAAGGTTAACGGATAATTCACATGCAAGAGGACACCGGAATAAACAAGACAAATATGTCAGGATTGAGTTACGTAAGCAATAATGAAACAAAAAAACCTTCTGAAAAACAATTAGAAATATGATACAGTTGCCCAAGAGCTACAAGATACATCAAGTCTAACCACCCCCCGCACGCAATGGCCAGGTTATTTAAGGGTGTGCCCAAGAAACAACTCATAAAACCTTAAGAAACCAACCAGGAACCGCAGAAGGTCTCAGACATTTGGCAACATGAACATCTAGATGCTTCACATGAGGTCTTAGAAGTCGTGGGCCATCACCTCGACATCTAAGCTTTTGCAACCATGAGCTTCCCAGTTTTGGAGTAAAACCCATCGTAAAACTCATGAAGACTATATAATTTACTATTTTATTAAAAATAGCAGAAAACAGGTTTCAGTTCTCTTTCATGGTTTCAATGGGTTTCAAACCTGGCAACTAAATGAAATCAAAGTGTATTTTTTTCTAGTTTGGCCACATCCTTTTGACCCAAACTTCTCTGTTCATTTGTATTATTAACACTCAACGCAAAATTACAAGCCCAATAAGACTATGCCTGGCGGTACGTCAACACAACCCTATATACATAGGTTATTGTCATTCCTCCACTCTTTGCATAATGTGCCATGATGTGCCATATAGATGGCAATCCCTATAGAAAAATGTATCATCATAACTGTTCATCTAGACTCTTTATAGTCTAGAGGAACTTGGAGGATGCTCCTTGGTTGCATGAGCTTAAACTGCATTCCAAAGGTAGATCTACCTTCCTGCCAAGTGGCCACCTAGGTTTTATGGCATGACCCTCTCATGTTTATGGCTACCTTGAATATGAATTTAGGACCAACATAGAGGGTTGTCATCAAGTCTCACATGTGGTCATAAAACTTTGTCAAATCTTTTATGGAGCTTTCTTATGCCCCACAGCCAACCCCATTCCAATGGGAGAAAACTTGGATGATAATGATGAGGCTTCGGCACCCCAAAGCAAGGTTGGCCTGAGTTGGTTCAAGTTCTGGGATGCATAGAATCCGCATCAGAGTGCGCTTAATTCACAAACTCAAACAACATGATGAGCAGTCAAATTATGTTGGTGGTAAGAATCGGCAGAGTGAGAGGCTCAACAGCTCCACAACAGTTGAGTTTGCTATGTTAATGCTAAATGAAGTAGATAAATCTATATTTCACTAGAGAAGTGCACCATGTGGATGGTAGCTCTAGAACCAAAACTAAAATACGATTTTCATGTGTATTTTCATTCGCATATTATATTAAGCACATCTTAAGTACACTTCCAAATCTTCCAAAATAAAAATAAAAAAATTACATGCTTATCCATCACCTATAACTATTGAATTAAGGCAGTTCATAATGCTCAAGGACTAAGTGTACTGAGACCTTATCCCTTGAAGGAATGATCTGTTTAGATCTCATAAACTAGTACTAATCTATCTGTCATAGGCACCTCCTACAACTGTTATTATTTTGCAAATAAAGTGAATATGTATAGATCACAGCAACAAAAAAGTATTAGCATTTTCACAACATGAAAAGACTGATGCTGTAAGTTAGCATTATCTGAAGCAAATGGACGTGTTATCTTTTAGAAAGGTAACTCCTCATAGCAATTAAAAATGTAAATTTTATTATTGTGGCTTACCCCATCCAAGAATCTTGTCTTCAACCCTCTTCAGTTTCTTCTTCTTTCTCTTATCTAGCTGCTTCGCTATAAACTTTTCTCCTATGCAAAGAAATATTATAAAGGAGTATCACTATTATTATATTAGAATCATTTAAGCAGAAGGATATCTGTCACTGCCAAGGTGTTTACCTTTCTGCTCAAACTTAGCTAGGCTTACTGACATAGGAGTCTTCCCACCAGGCCTGAATGGCGTACCATCCAAGATTTGGATTGCCAAAGCGACAGAAGGTTCCTTATATACCAAACATACAAAATCAAGACTAAGGCCGTACAATAGATCTGATTACTAGCACTGCCTAATACGAAAGCAGTAGTTGTGCAACCATATACCTTCCAGTATGAGACGAGTGCATCCCCCTTTGGTCTACCAGTTTCTTTATCAACATAAATCTTCACTCGAGGCTTTTTGGTTTCAGGATCCTACCAAATGGTGGAAATCAGAAAGTTAATTGCACAATCAGATACCTTCAGTTACAATATGAGTGAATGCCCATTTACTCTACCAGTTTCTTTATAAACATAAATCTTCATAGGAGGCTTTGGTTTCAAGATCCTACCAAATGGTGGAATCAGAAAGTTAACATGGCATGGCAACTACAAGGTTAAAGCTTTTTTTATGATGTTGTACCTCTTCTTTTTATTCCGTTTGCAGATTATTCAATTAGATGGTAATACAAACTGACCATAGCTATCTCATGAATCATGGATAGTAGTTTAGTAAATATTAACAGTACAAACAAGCGATATGCAACAGGAGATATTGCTCCTGTCATACAACACAGTACACGTGTAGAATTGATCTTCACATGTATCAGCCTTCCTAACCGAGAAGTGGCTCTCAAACAACATCCAACCCGATTCAGTTTTGTTGCAAAGTCATCATATGCCAACACGTTCTACATCTTTACTACAATTGCTGAAAATTCATTAGAACATACCAAGTGTACAACTCAGAATTTTCAACAGTATACTGAAAGATGTAATGAAGGTTCCTGGTTAGAGTGAACTACTATCCCCCCCTGTAGCTTTCAGAATTCCAAGCAACACGGGGTATAGATGACTAGTTCCATGATGGCAGGTATAATACTTTAAGAGCTGAAATTCAGTTGCGGGTTATAGAATAAAGTCAAATCCTAAAAAGGTACTCACATTCTCACTAGTAGTTAAGAAGAAGAATTTAGATGGAGAAGACGACTTGGAAGGCAAATAAAGAGAAGGATGATACGACCTACATAGGCATACAACTATCTTATTCCATCAAAACTTAAAGCCAAACTTCACAATTCTTTCTTTCTAGTATGGTTTACATAAACAGAGAGACACAGAGTCGAATTGGTTCTTAACTAACCAAGGTAATCCCAAATGATGAAAGGAGAAGTGGAATAAGAACGCTGTCAAGAGAATAAGAAAAGAGTTGAAGTGCTATTCAGCAATATTTCGACTTCCCAGGTTGAAGCCTCTTACCCCACTTCCTCTCAAGCAAGGCCTACACATTTTAGACACCTTATAAAGGTAGCCAACCTATGCTTCCCTTTTTCTCTCGAAGAAACTGCATGCCCTTGTCCATGTTTAGATAAATTGTCGATAACTGTTTCAAGTACAGTATGTGTATATTCAAAACACATATAGATGAACAATACATAGTACCACGAAATGGAATCTTGAGAGTTGAGTTTCTCTATGGTATTCACAACTCATCCACTCAAAACTATGGTTAAATTATGTCTGCTTTGGGTGAAGAAATAAGGATTTGTATCCTAAATTATATACAAGTACCAAGTAAAAAATAACAAAAAAAAAATCGACTCACCCTTAGTTGTTGTGACTCCCAAATTTCATGATTTCATAAAAGTCAGAAGTCCCTATGCAAATTAAACATTTAATGCCTTCATATTTTATATGGAAAGCTTAGGGTTAATTCATTCAATCTAAATTTTTCAGGTTTTTAACGTGTGAAGTGAACGGAATATGAATTATAAAATTATTCACTGATGCATGATTCATGAACTTTTCATGCCATTTCCAAACATACAGAGAATATTGTTACTATTTCTAAAACTTAAAGGTTGCATAACTTACACAGGCCTAATTTCAACCTTCCAACAATAGAACTATATTCTATAGTTTGATCAAATCGATATCACAAAGCCTTTTACTTGATAATAATACGCTTTTCATACACATTTGTTACTTCTCTCCTTCAAGGCTTGCATAGGAATTAGCTTCCATCGTCTAAGATATGAACATGATAAACAAATACAACAAAGGTATGGGAGAAACATATCTAAGAGATATATGAGAAATTCAAATATCCCAGCATCCAAACCGTTAAGGGAATTAAAAAGTGACATAAATACTGCAGCTTTAAAGTGACAAAAAAGTGACATAAAATGTCTAAAGATTTTAAATATATTCAGGTCATAGAACTCTTAAATTATCAAACAAAGAGCTGGAGTAATTTGCAAGTTTAGAAAGTTATAAGTATCTCTGATTCACCTCCTTTATGATGCCACATTTTGAGAACACTTCGACAATCTGCAGTATTAAACAAGATTAGTGCGATCCAGGCAAGAGAGACCAAAAATGAGAAGAATCGGAAACAGCTCTTTAAGGAATCACTTGTTGTCCAAAGATTCATAATCTTTTTGCAAGTTTCGTCAGGAAACTTACAAGAAACGGATCACACGGGGCAGCAAGTTAGCTATTAAATGTCTACTTACTTCTTCGAAAGTAACATCATCAGGCAAACCATTGACATAGACATGTGTATTGATCTTCAAGTCGAACCAACTGTCTGGAGGTTTATTAGCTTCCTGCATAAGTAGTATTTCAGATGTATCAGTGTCCACTCTAACTACAATATATATTTTACTTCAAAATTTATACTTCCACTAGTTACAACGAGAAATCCTCTTGCTAGAATACATCAAATATGCAGAGAAAGCAAATTAAATGCACTGTACAAGCAGCAATTGGTACTAATTAGCATGGTATATAAGGCTCCAATCTGTTCATTGACTTATTTAATATTCTTAATAATTAGTTTATGGCACTTAATGCCTAGCGAACACAGTTATCTAGCAGGGGCCAAAGTCATAGATGTACAAACGATGTAAAATGAATGACAAATAATGTAGTAAAACAATAACAGAAAGCACAACTTACCTTCTTTTCGGCTGGTTTTTCAGGTAACTTGCGCTTTGCTTCAGGGTCCTTTTCTACTTTCTCAGTAGTAGCACTTTTTTCTTCCGCTGGTGGTGTGTCAATAGCACTCAGTGTTGGAAATACCTCCTCGTCACGTGCAAAAGTCATATCTTCAAGTTCATAGTCTTCCTTTTTACTTGGTACTTCATCCTTATGAATATTTAAGAAAAAAAATGAGTCAAATATAAAATTATTATACTCAAGGGGCAAGTACGTAAAGGAAAAATGAACGCATATAATTGTCAGAAGGTTCTATAAAACCTAAAAGAAAACAAGAAAAGTGCAGGATTATCCAGCAACAAAGCCAAACAATTCCATGTAATCAACATGTAAACCAAATATAGATCCTAACAGACATTCTCTTAGTATATGCAGCATATTCTAAGAGACACCACAGCAAAGAATGGAGCACATGCAAAGTTCTACCTGATGAAGAAAGGAAATTAACATATTATACCACAAAATGTTAGGTATGCTCCGAAAAATACATACTTTGATACTTCAGCTGAGAAATGGAAATGGTATAATGACGAATATTTGAGGCCACAGTAAAGAGGCAAGAATCTATTTGAGAAGATTAAAAAGTTTATAATTAACACAAAACTTTCCACCTCGGTATTATTTGCACTGCTAGGTAGAAACTCTTTAAGGACAACAAACTTACTTGAGGAACCCATGCCCTGATAGCGCGATCCCATTTATAAGTAGTTCCATCATCATCAGTGAATTCTTCTTCGCCGTCTGGAGGAGTTGTTGGCCTATCATCAGCAACTTCTTCTACTACTTCACGAACATCACCACCAAGCTGGCTGTTATTGGTTTGTTCCGAAGACTCGGCCTCTCCAACCTCCTTCTGCCATTCTGGAAAGTCATCATTATCACATGTCGCATGTGCACGGAAGGAGTAAGATACATGAAGTTCAGAAACCAAAAATAGATGAAAATATATCCTTACCTGCAGTAAAATTGCTGGACTTCTGGATATTGATTCCAGAGTATAACTCGGGTATCGAAGATAGTGGCAACCATTCGCTTCTCCCTTCGGACCATAGGAAGGTGCTTTCTGAGATGTACCCGTTCGAGAAATGTTCTGCCCAGTTGAAGCAAATACAGCTAAGTAGATTGCTCAATAGCTCATTACATTATTGGAATGGTGCCCTGAAAACATGCTACCAATCATTGATCGAAAGTAGTAACAACAGAGTGACCCCCAAAACACAAAGCAGAAAACTATAATAACCAAGATGAAGCAAGGCTCGTCAACTGTTGTTATAAGAACAACTTAAGAGAAAAGAGAAACCACAGGCAAAAGGAATCTGAAGAGTTGGCAACTAGGTTGCAGGGGCAAGACAGGGTGACCCTGCAACTATCTTGGTGGTGGTGTACTACTGTATTTTGAGTGCAAGTGCCTTGTCCTTGCTTCCTAGGTCAACCATAACGTCCACATAAGCAAACATATTTCTCTCTCCGCCTCTCTCTTTCGCTATGATTCAATTTGTTTATATGGTACGATCTGGCGACACCCTACTTGAGGTATGTGCATGGGACCGATCGTTACTCTCGATGGTGTTAGGATTGGCTTATATTAGGAATCCTAATAATAAGGGGATTGGAGCAAAGTCCTAGTCCTACCTAGTCAATGAGTTCTAGATATGGAAACGTATGTCAATCCTACATAGTATTGGATTAAAATATATGGACACATGACATGCTATATAAAGGGACCTAAGGTTTCTTTTGTAGAAGATGAATTGTGCTCAATGAAAGGTGTTGGGTAGTCACTAATAGGTTGCAAGAAAGAAAGAGAATAAATAGAGAGATTGAAGGAGGGGAAAAATGGATTTCTCACATCTTTTTGGGTATAATTACTGGAAATTTCTTGCGTTCACTTTTTGGGTATAATTATTTGGAATTATTTGTGTTCTCTTTGTGTACTTTTTCTGGTACTTGGGGTTACAAAGTTGTCGTGATCTTGTAAATCCTTGTAACCTCATTTAGTAGTGATCTCGCTCTCCCGGTAATTTTCTTTACCGGTTAGAATTTTTCTCTTAATTCTTGCGTCTTTGTGTTGAATTATGTCGGCGGGTGTCGATTCATGCTCATCTTGAAGAATAGTTTCCGCTTTTATTCCCAACATGGTAAACCAACACTGGCTATTTAGACAGAGTAAGGGGGGGGGGGGGGGGGGGGGTTAATCGAACAATTAAACAACATTTGACTTACGTAACATGCTAACATGGTAAAGAGTAAATATAGTCATCTATATTCTTTTAACGACAATCTAGGTAACAAATTTGTTGCTGCGATATTATCTCTACTATTATAAAGGGGCTTCAAAACGGCTCAAGTTTGAGCCGTCTAAGCCGTGCAAATCATCAACCATTTTCTTTTATAAAAAAAAAAGTAAATTATGTATAAAAAAATGTTGAAAAAAGTTTAACTTTGTTATACATATTCAAAATGGGGAATCGAACTCAACCAAACAAGAAGAAAACCTCCCACCTTAACCACATGAGCTAGAAAAGATATTTGACTACAATTGGATAATATTTCTATTATACGTTATCACACGTGCACGTGCATTTACTAGTTGTAAAAGAAACATTTGCATAGGGGGAGAGGGGGAGAGAGCTGACCCTGCAACTCCGAGAACGTGTAAGGTCCAATCTGCTGCTGTTCACCGAGTAGTACGTACCAACCGACTTCTGTAACCGCCTCCGCCCCTGCCGTTCCCGTGGATCCTTCACTTTTTATTTCCTCCATGCCCTCCCTCCCTCCCTCCCTCCCTTAAAATTCTGCCAAAACGAAACCCCCACTTCAAATAAACTCACTCTTAGATCCCCAAATCGACAAATTGTTACGCTATCTCTTGTCTTGTTTGAAAATAAAAATCTAAACCCAGTCGAAACATTACTGTTATTATTGATTATTATTTCGAATAATAATATTCGAATAAGAGGAAGAGTTGGACTGAGGAGGAAATTTCAAAATAATAAAGATACAAATGATGAAATTCATTCATTGACAATAATAATAATAAGTAGAAGAAGAAGAAGAAGAAGAAGAATGGAGATTTATTGACCTGTTCTGCTCTCGGACAAGTAGAAACCAGAAGAAAGATGGATGGTTGGACTCGGAGAGAGCGGTGACGACGAAACAAAATAACCAAAACCCTACAAACAAGGGCTCTCAACGGGTCGGGTCCGGTCTGATCTATAGAAAATCCGCTTCCGAAATCCTATACCCTAACCGGGATCCGCATCCGATATCGGATATGTATTGTATGATCCGAGCCCGTCCTTTAACCGATAAGAAACTCGGGTTTGGGTATCACAATCTCATCTACAATTTGCTCTCTACTTCGTTTCATTAATGTCCGCATTTTCATCTATTAAATGTTGAGTCGGTTTTTTTTTCCGTAAGAATCTAATCTTGAACACAACTCATGTTTCCAAAATATTAGGTAGCGTTTTACTTAGTATTTTTTAACCTGTACTAAAATAAGTTTATGATACTACCATGGACACCAGCACCATTAGAACATCTCCAACCCTATTGTGACTTTGGAAAAAAGTTAATGCCACATAGGAATGACAAAATTTTATTCAAAAGTTCTTCTCCAATGCAATTGTCAAGTCAATTGTGAAGCTTATGTGGCAAAAATTAAAGAAGACATTGTGAAGTTGATTGTCTTGTTCTAGACAATGCACTTGACAATGTCTTCTCTTCCATGTCATCAATTATGAATAAAAAAATATTAGAAAAAAGAAAGAAGATGAGTAGTTGTCTTAAAAGTTTTCTTGGAAGTTGGAAAAAAATACTTTTTATTGTCTTCTCAATACTTTTGTATTGGAGAGAGTTTTTCTATCTTGTCTTTTGAGATATAATTTTGCCACATAAACAAGACATTGTCTTGTGGCTCATGCCACATAGGAGCCACCTAAGACTCACAACACTTAACAAGACAATAGGGTTGGAGATGCTCTTAGAATATCACGTGTTAAAAATATTATGAGAAATTTTGAGTTACCCCCCACTTTGATTACCCAAATTAAGGGTGCACCCCACAGTTTTGCATTAATGAAGAAATGCCCCCACTTTGGACGGAAACCGTCTAGGGCTAACGGTCAAAAGCTTGGACCCAAAAAATTTGACGAAAATACCCTTCACATTGTCTTCTTTCTCTCCCCTCTTCTCTTCCTCGCCGCCACTGCCCCCCTCCTCCTCCCCGCCGCCACTGCCCCCCACCTCCCTCCCCGCCGGCCGCCGCCCTCTTCCCCGCCACTGCTGCTGCTTCCCCCCCTCCTCCTTCCCGTCGCCGGTCGCCCCCCCCTTCCCTCCCCGCCCCCGCCCCCGCTCCCCCTCCCCGCCCTCCCCCCTTCCTTCCCCGCCGCTCCCCCTCCCCGCCCCCCCCCCCTTCTAATTTATGGGATAAATTCATTTCTGTTTCAGGTACATCAATGAGTTAATTGAGTATATCTTCCTTGCTAATAAGGATAATGGCAATGGAGATATAGGCTCTGTCCAGGATCCCTCTGTTTCTGTAGGTGATTCACAGAGTGCTGATCCCGAGTCTAGAAGGGCTATAGCTTCCAGTAAATCAAGTGACCTAATGGTCGTCAAAAGTAGTGGGAAAACATCAATAGATGGTTCCAAGGATGGTCACCAAAATATTTTGCAGAAAGATTCTGCATACCAGGTGCAGCCTCGACTGTCAGACTGGGCTTTAGTATTGGAAGCTGCAACAAGAAGGAGATCTCAAGTTCTTGCACCTGAGAATCTCGAGAATATGTGGACGAAAGGGAGAAACTACGAAAAGAAGAGTTCCGAGTTCGTCAAAGCAGGAATTTCATCTGGGTCTGCTGGAAGCTCAGGGAAAGACTTGGTTACTGATTTAAATGGCGGTGGGGTATCGGCGTGGCCGGCGGTGGGCAGGAGGGTCGCAACGGCCGGCCGGCGGTGGGGAGGGGGGAGGTGGCAGCGGGGAGAGGCGGTGGGGAGGGGGGAGGTGGCAGCAGGGAGAGGCGGTGACGACGGGGAGGAGGGGGCAGTGGCGGTGGGGTGGAGGAGGGAGACAACACACAGGGAAGAAGGATATTTTCGTCAAATTTTTTGGGTCAAAGCTTTTGACCGTTAGCCCTAGACGGTTTCCGTCCAAAGTGGGGGCATTTCTTCATTAATGCAAAACTGTGGGGTGCACCCTTAATTTGGGTAATCAAAGTGGGGGGTAACTCAAAATTTCTCAAATATTATATAATAAGTTTTTGAGAATTTTTGACTTGCCCCCCACTTTGTTTGTCCAAATTAAGGGTGCACCCCACTGTTTTGCATTAATGTACATCACCCCCCACATTGGACGGATATCGTCACAAATATTTTTTTTGGACTAAAATGTCCTCGTCTTCTTCCTCTCTCTTTTCTCTAACCCCCCTCCCTACCCCCCCACCCCCGCGCGGCCACCGCCGCCGCTCCCCGCCTCCTCCACCGCCACCGCCACCGTCCGCCTCCGCTCCCCTCCTCCGCCAGCGCCCCCTCCCCCTCCGCCCCTCCCCGCCTCCGCTCCCCTCCTCCGCCACCGCCACCGCCCCCTCCCCCCCTCCCCGCCTCCGCCTCCCCCCCTCCGCCACTGCCCCCTCCCTCCGCCTCCCTCTGCTCCCCCCTCCCCTCCCCGCAGCCGCAGTACTAGCAGCAGCAGCAGCCGCGGCGGCGGAGGCAGCAGCGGCGGCGGCGGCAGCAGCGGCAAGCGGCGGAGGTGACGGTGCGGGGGCGGTGGCCGCGGGGGTGCGGTGGCCGTCGGGGGGTGCGGTGGCCGCCGGGGGGGGGAGGAAAGAGGAAGAAGAAAATAGAAAGGGCATTTTGGTCCAAAAATTTTGGTCAAAACGTTTGACCGTTAATTTTTGACGAAATCCGTCAAATGTGGGGGGTAATGTACATTAATGCAAAACAGTGGGGTGCACCCTTAATTTGGACAAACAAAGTGGGGGGCAAGTCAAAAAATCTCTAAGTTTTTTCTTATCTTTTCTACCATTATAAAATTGAAAGAGAAATTTTGAGTGGCACCCCTCTTTTGTTTACCATATTTACAGTGTACCACACAAGTTTACAACAATGTAAGATACCTCCCACTTTTGACGTTTTTCGTCCAATATGGACGGTCAACTGGGTTGACCCAAATTTTTTGACAAAAATACCCTCGACCTGTTGTCTTCTTCACCGTGTCTCTCGCTCCCACCTCGCTGCAACCGTCCCCCCTCTCCCCGACCTCGCCGACCCCTCTCCGACCTTGCTGCCCCCTTCCCCGACCTCACGGCTACTCCGGCAGGGTCTCCTCTCCAACGTTTATCGATAAAACTAAGCAATCAGTAATTATTATTGACATGAACATCCACCTAAATCTTCAACCACTTGAAAAATAACCAATATTCACACATACACTCACTTTGCAGTTGGTGCTATAAAATCAGGCACTTCCCTCCCCCTCCTTGAAACATAGGCACTCCAGATTCATGGCACCGAGCAAGCCGTCCTCCGACCCCTCGGCCCGGTCTCCGTCGCCCTTCGGGGAGAGCGAGTGGGTGATCCACATACGGCACTCCAGATTCACGGCAGCCCTCCTCCGACCCGAGCGGTGCCCCGCCTCTCCCCCCTCGGCATCCTGCTTCTCCCTCCTTCCCTCCCTCCGATGAGTTTCGATCCGCCCCCCGTAGTCAGCCGACTCCTGCCGGCACCGCGACTCCGGCCGCATCCCTTCGCAGCAGACTCGAGAAGCCGTCCTCTGTGGTCTCCTGCCCCTCCTCGGGTCGGCGAGGTCGGGGAGGGGGGCGGCGAGGTCGGGGAGGGGGCGGCGCTAGGGCCCGGCGAAGGGGGCGGTGGAGGCACGCCGACGGCGGGAAGGGGACAGACACTGAACATAGGGGGATACGGGAAAGAAGACGGGGGTATTTTGGTCCAAAAAAAAGTCAAAGGGGTTGACCGTAAGTTGGGGACGGAAACCGTCAAAAGTGGGAGGTACCTTACATTGTTGTAAACTTGTGGGGTGCACTGTAAATATGGTAAACAAAAGTGGGGTGCCACTCAAAATTTCTCAAATTAAAAAGTAAGATCCAGAATCATCGTCATATTCATCATATGAGTTTAAATATAAGAACAATTCTTAAGTTGGGAGGGGAAAAAAAACTTTGTAGTATACTTTTAGCATGAGATAACACAAAAATTCAACTATAACTGCTACTACTACCTCGACCGATTGTACCTGATCGGTTCAATATAACTTTCTTTATATAAACTAGTTAGAGTATCTAAACATTTTTTATTTCAATTTTTAAGTCACTTATCATCATAAAAATATCGTCTAACATAAATACACCATCTAATTTGATTTTATGATCTAAAACCGTAGTCAAATAATATAAAAGTGATATTTTACGTCAATATTTTAGAAATTTTATTTCTATTTTAGAAATAACATAATCAAAACAGTAAGCATTTCTATATTTTTCAAACAAATGAGAAATATTAATTATTTCTGCTAAAAGTAAAGTATAAGTTGGATAATAAACTTCGGATAAAATAAATGTAACATTGTAAAATAATTTAAAAAAATCATAATTTTAAGTAGCTTTAGCCAATCATTCTCAGTTATTTGGTAATCAACACTTGGATTAAAACTAATAAAGTGTGTAATAATATCTCTACATTTAATACAAGATTTCAACATCTAATCTTCCACTATATAATGAGGCTTCAAAACGGCTCAAAAGTGAGCCATCTAAGCCGTCATTATATCACGGTCCATTTTATCTTTAAAAAAAATATAAATTATGTAAACAAGTGTTGAAAAAAGTTTAAAATTATTATATATATTCAACATGGGAAATTGATCTCAGCCAAATAAGAATAATATCTCTCACCTTAACCATATGAGTTAGAAGATATATTTGACTATAACTTAAATATGTTCTTATTATATGTTATTATACGTGCAAAGCACGTGCATTTACTAGTATATATAATTTCATCTATGTGATACATCTTTAACAAATCTCCTAAACTTCAAACCATATTTTGCACATACATTTTTAACTCTTTTTTCTACTTGGAGAAGTGTTCAAACTAATTAAACATTTCTAATATTTTATAAATTTGCTTAAAAAAATTAAAGACATTCTTGTGCAATTAAATTGACAATATTACAAGCACGTCTTATATGAAAGAGTCGTCATTCTAATACAAGCAGAAATTGAGATTTTAAAATATTGATACAAGAAGTATTATTACTAGCATTATCAAAATAAAAATTATAAAATATTATATTCACGTAAAACTTGTAATATGGATCTATTGATTGCATATCAGTATGTGAAATTTTTAACGCTCTTAGACAAATAATTCATTTTTGTAAAATACATTTAACATATAATTAACATGTCGTGATAGAAACTAAAGAATAATTTTGTTTACTACTCCATATATCAGAAGTTAAAAAAAACTAATATTTATACAACTTTCTTTTAATGTTGTTTTTCTTTTCTTTTTCAAAAAATTTAACAACTTCTGCTATAATAGTATATCTAGAAACTCTAATACAATAAGGATTTAGTGTACTACTTGCATAGTTATAATATAATTCACTCTCATAAAAGAGCGTTAATAACAAATAGTATATTTCGGTAAGCTGATTTGTTACAAGAAGCAAACAACAAAATAAGTAAAGTTTCCTAATCAAGATCCTTGAGGACCGGTACTTGACTGTGTTTGTCTAGCATTAACTGTCTTTGTCGTAACAACTTTCACGGTGAATCTTGTCACGCCCCAGAACCAAAATACTGGCAAGTGGGGACGGACATGGCCAGCTACGCAATACCAAAGTTGTAATGTCCCAAATTCGCGATACGTATTTAGTGTACGTATACGTGTTTTGGACCCATATTTTATTCAGTCATGATTAGTTATCTTGGTTTATTTTGCATTAACTTGGTTTTATTGGCATTGATAGTTTAAATGGTTTTAATGGTTCATTGGTTTATTTTTTGGATTAGTGAGGCTTGGTTTATTTCATGATTCAATTGGTTTAAATTGCTAGAGAGAGAGAGTTTATTGGCTTTGACTTGGTTCACCTTGGTTTATCTTGGCTTGGTTTATTCCTGGGTTGGTTCGGCTTGGTTTGGTTTGCTTGGTTCATTATGAACCATAGGGGAACTACCTACCTACCACCACCACTATCATTTATTAACCCCCACTTTCTTCTCTCTCTTCATTACTCTTTTCTTTCCTCCATTAACTCCTTCACCTACCAGCGAGAGGGGGAGAGAGAGGTCTAGGCAAGTGCAACTTGCTTCATGGAGGAACTCTAATTTTATTGCTTCATTCTCTTCCTTACAGCTTTTTAACTTACTTTAGTACTTGGCATTTTTACTTTCCATGGCTAGATTCTTGTAGATCTAAGTTTACTTTATTTTCGAAATTCTTGGGTTTTGATCTATTTAATCTTGTTATTTCCGAGTTTTGATGGTTCCATGTTGTAGAGAATCTCGTTCTACCTCATCTTGACCTATGGAAGTTCGGATTTGGACTCTGGATGAAAGGTTCATGGAGCTTGGGAGCCATGGCTTGAAGAGTTCTTCTCTTCGGAAGGATGGAGAAGAAGAACTGTTCACAGCCGCATGAACTTAGCCGCATAGTCTTTATGCGGCAAGTTTTCTTCCTGCCGCATAAGCCTTGATGCACTGTTTAGTCGCATGGCCTATGGCGCAGGGACTAACTCCTCAGTCGTATGAAGGTTTAATCCTCGGCCGCATGAACTTTCAATCCCAGCCGCATGACTTAGGACCATTATTTTAACCGCATGTGACTTAACTCGGGCCGTATGGACTTGATTGGTTCTTTAGCCGCATGAACCCCTGATTGAATCCTAGCCGCATGAAGACCCGTCCATTTCCAGCCGCATTAGACTGAACCGCATGCGCCCTATTTTGCCTGGCCGTATGGGGACTAGTCCTTACCCAGCCGCATGAGTTGATCCTGCCGTATATTGCTCCCCAGCCGCATGAGCTAGTCTCTATCCTGACCGCATGAGAAATTATTTTCTGGCCGCATAAGAGTTCACTCTTGGCCACATGAGCCTAATCTACCTGAGCCGCATGGACCCGTGTCTTCTCGGCCGCAGGAGAACCACTCCCCCGCTGGCCGCATAAGGATCCATTCTCCCCGCCAGCCGCATAGGCTTGGTTTTCCGCCAGCCGCATGGACTCATATCTCCCCAGCCGCATGGGTAGGGCAGAGCATTCGGTTAAATCGGTTTAAACCGAACCGAATTTAGCCAAACCGAATAAACCGAATTCAAAATAATGCTGAACCGAAACCGAACCGATTATGAGAGCAACCGATTTAAACCGAACCGATTTAATAATATCGGTTTAATCGGTTTATTCGGTTTAATCGGTTGGGCCCTTTTTAACTGGGTCGACCATTTGGGCCCTATTTGCCAATGGGCCTGGAATGAATAATTGTGCTTATACTTAAAAAAAAAAAAGCACACACAGACACAGATTGCTATTTGCTTGATTAATATGCAAAAAATAACAGATAAAAATTCACAGATAAAATAAACCATACAAAGATGGCCCAATAGCTTGATTAATATGCAGACTGCAGAGAACAATACACATGGGCCATAAGACCAGTAGCTTGATTAATCCTAGGAGTCAAAGAGCTCCTAAATATGCAGATTGCAGAGAACAATACATATGGCCCAATGGCTTGATAAAATAAACCATACACAGATGGCCCAATAAATAATTACAACAATATGACAAAGAACAATAAATAATTACAAAGAACAATAAATAATTACATATGACAAAGAACAATAAATAATTACAACAATAGTTACAAGAATTCAGAGCAGTGCACAGGTAACTTTCTTCCTTTGACCAACATCACAAATAATGTAGGAAACTCAAAGTCTTCTATCAGAGGAAACTTTCATTGATATTCACCAAGCCACATTATGTTAGAGTTTCCTGTCACCAAGCCACACAAAAGGAATTGTGTTGTTGAAAGAGGTAAAAGTTCTCAACTTAGAGTTATAATGGAAAGAAATGTAAGATGAAGTCACAGAAATGTAAGAGGTAAAAGTTCTCACCTTGGAATCTTGGATACACCAAACAATTATCTTTTGTTAACTTGTGCTGAAGTTGTATTATGCATTGATAACAACTGGAAATAAGAGAGGAAAGTTGAATCAGATTGACTAGAAGCAATTGCAATAAAGAGAAAGTATACTTCACACAAAATTTACCAACATCTCACAGTTTTTAGGACTGCAATTTGGAGCAGGAGATGACCCAAATCCTGCATGATGGAACAAGAGAGTATTTTTTGAAGTTTTTGAAGGCTCAGATTGGCAAGTTGTGCATCAATAGATGCAATGTAGTATCTGTCCATTACTCACTATTGCCATCTCATCATTGCCCTCTCTTCATATTTGTTAGCAACTTATCACATAAAATAAGTGCAGTATAGAGAAAGTATACTTCACACAAAAATTACCAGATTGCATAATCCAGTGCAGTGCAGAATCCAGATTCCAGAATCAAAATCCAGAGCAGTGCAGAATCCAGATACCAGTGCAATATCCAGATTGCATATTCCAAAATCAAAACAGTGCAATGCAGTGCAATATCCAGATTGCATAATCCAGAATCCAGAATCAAAACAGTGCAGTGCAGTGCAGAATCCAGATTGCATAATCCAATGCAGTATAAAATAATAGATTCCAGATTCCAGATTGCATAATCCAGATTGCATAATCCAGTGCAATATCCAGATTGCATAATCCAGTGTAGTATAGAATAATAGAGTGCAATATCCAGATTGCATAATCCAGATTGCATAAGCCAGAATAATAGAGTGCTTAACAGTTACAAACTTATAGTCCAAAACAAGTGAGTGCATAATCCAAAACCCACAATCCAGTGCCTAATCCAGAATGCATAGTTACAGTCAAAAATAGATTAGAGTACTTAACAACAGTTAATAGTTACAGTCCATCCTCTTCAAACCTCGCTTGAGGTTGAGACCACCGATAATTGGCTTAAATCTATAAAAAAATCACGAGTTAATATTTAATCTTCATGTTATGAAATACAAGTAATTAAAATTATACCTTTTTCAAGTTGATCAAGGGATTCTAAGTTCTCTTCAAGACTACTGACAATAGATTGATCGCGATCCGACCGAAACCAATCTTGCAAACATATGAGACCTTGAGCAATCTTAGGAGTCAAAGAGCTCCTAAATGCATCAAGCACCCGACCACCGGTACTAAATGCACTCTCCGATGCCACTGTAGATATCGGAACAGCTAACACATCACGGACCATTCTAGAAAGAACGGGAAAGCGAGGTGAATTAATCTTCCACCAAGTCAAGATGTCAAAATTTGGATTCTCATCTTCATCGGCTTCAGTGGGCTCAAGAAGATAACGATCCAACTCCGACTTGCTATCACAACCACCCGTTTTCATTTTATGGCTCTTATATTGAGCCTTCATCATATTTTTCAAGTTAAAAAGTGGTCGATCTTCCGCAATTGAAGGTTCAAGTAGATCATTGGTAGTTGAAGAAGCAACTATAGGTGCATAAATCTTCTTGTAGGCTTCAAACATAGAATACGCAACCGCTTTCACCTTCTCTATCATGGTATCACCCCTAGAAGGGCCATAAAGTTGATAGAGCCACCATTCCACATATGGAATCTTTTGACGCGGATCAAAGAGTGGTGCAATGAAGATGATCATATTCATCTTTTCAATATCTCCCCAATACTTGTCATATTTCTCTCTCATTTTGTCCGCCATCATAGACAACTCAAAGTCATCGTTGTTCTTAGCGTTCTTTAGGAGGAAGTCAATAGAAGCAATCTCTTCGAAAAATTTGTTAGAAGTGACATATAAAGTTTCCGAGACACGTAAAGTGAATTCATAGAAGTGTTCTAAAAAAGTACACAACCTCCTCACATTTGCCCAATCCTCTTCGCTAGGAAATGAATTCTCATCCTCAAGTTCTCTCTTGAATAGAAGGTCTTCGTCTTGGAATCTCTCAAATGCTCTTTGAAACCTTTGTGCCGTGTCCAACATCAAATATGTTGAATTCTACCGTGTGCTCACATCAAGACACAATAATTTCTTGCTTTCTATTTTTTCGATTTGGGCACAATCTTTAAACTTTTGAAACCGAGAAGGAGATTGTCTAACATAGACAATAGCTCTTCGGACACGAGCAACCGAAGGAGACATCATTTTCAACCCATCAACAACAACAAGGTTTATAATATGTGCAATGCAACGCATGTGTAAATACTTGCATTGAAGAATGCTATTTCCCCGTTGTGCAAACTTTTTGCTTAAGTAAGCAATAGCCACATCATTAGAACTAGCATTATCAACGGTGATTGTGAAAATTTTGTCAATTCCTCACTCTATCAAACATGCCTCTACTTCTCTCCCAATAGCCTCACCTTTATGACTAGAAAATTGGACAAAAGTTTATAATTTTTTTTTCAATTCCCATTCATCATTAATATAATGTGCCGTAAGACACATATAGTTAATCTTTTGAATAGATGTCCATGTGTCTGTCGTAAGACAAACCCTTTGATTGGACTCCTTGAAATAAGTCTTCAACTTAGTCCGCTCATCGGTGTAAAGATTATAACAATCCCGTGCAACGGTCCATCTCGATGGTAGACGAAACATAGGACATGCACTAGAAAGAAAACTTTTGAAGCCCTCACCCTCAACAAACCGAAACGGAAGCTCATCGACAATTAGCATATAAGCCAATGACTTCCTTACATCTTCTTGATTAAATTGCCAACTTGTGAGGTTTGACTTGCCTTTCCCAACACATTGCATGTTCAATATTGATTGGGAAGGACCTTTATGCTTTGGATTAAGATTGCATACAAGCCAATGGTTTCTAACCGAGGATGTCCCATTAATTACGGGGTGACAATGATATTGTTTCTTGCAAAAGTTACACTCCGCTTTCGGTTGCCCATTATCAACAAATTGTTTGAAGTCAACCCAATACGGAGCTCTTCTTTTACCAATACGATTATTTCTAGCCTTGAGCTTAGAACTTGTTGTCGAATTGACAACGGGGTCATTTGTGGCTTGGGAACTCGTGCCCCCCCCCCAACCCCAACCTCAAGCTCAATATGATCCATTTCATTCGACATCTAAACAAAAAAAGAAACACAAATATATTACAAATCTAAAGCAAATCAAGAAATAAAAAAAGATAAGAATACGCACATTGCATGAGTATGACGTTGATGCCATGAACTTCGACTAATTTGATGCAATAAATGACCTATTAATTAGTAAATATCATATAAGCTCTAGTTTTTTAAAACAAATAAGAAATATTAGTTTTACTTGTTCTTAATTCTTAATAATAACTTATCTGTTCTTATCAGTTTTTACTTGTTCTTATCAATTAGAAATATTCAAAACTCTCCAAAAACATGCAAACTAAGCTCTGTAAAAATCATTCAAACTAAGCACTGTAAAAATCATTCAAACTAAGCACTGTAAGCAAAAAGTTCTATTAGCATGCAAAAAACATTCAAACAAAGCACTGCATGCAAAAATCATTCAAAGAAGGTTAAGATTTTCAGGCTTTTTTTAGCCTATAATTTGGCAGCCTATAAGCAATCTGGCCATGGCACGCTGCGACGTTTGTGCAAACTAAGCACTGTAAGCAATAATTTGCCGGCCCTACAAAGTGCAAACTGAACACACACACTGACAGACACATTCTATATCACAGAGAGAGAAAGAAAGAGATGATTCTTACAACAATTCAAGCCAAGATAAATCCAAATCCAACGAATAGGCTCAAAGTCGAAGTCCAGATTTAAACCCAGATTCCAAGCCCCTAAGACCTGCAAAAGAGTAAATAACTCAGATTTAAACCCAGAGTCCAACGAATAGGCTCACGGCTAACCGAGTATTTCATACAAAAAATAGAGAAAATAACAAAAAATTGCTGTAAAATTATATACCTTAATTTGTCAGTGTTGCAAGAGGTAAATAGGCCTGCATAATCAACAAAATAAGAAGAAGTACGAACTAAGAACCAGGTAAAATAAATATAATCAAAAATCACAGGAAAAAAATAAACTCAGAAAGTTAAGGATTCGGACCTTGGGGAGTTAGGGTTTCTCAAAGCCAAAGATCCAGAAATCCTCAGTTCCAGATCGGCAGATCCAGAGAGAAACGAGGGTTTCTCAAAGTTCGGGGCTTCGACTCCTTCGAGTTTCTCAAACCCAAAGGCTTAGAGTCGAGGAGTCGAGGACTCGAGTTCCAGATCGGCAGATCCAGAGAGAAACGAGGGTTTCTCAAAGCTCCGAGCGCCGAGCGCCGAGCACTGAGCAGAAGAGAGAAGAGAGAAGGGTTTCTCTGAGCAGAGAAGAGAAGAGAGAAGAGCCGAGAGGGAGAAGAGATCAGAGAGAGAAGGGTTTCTCTGTGCTGAGTGCCGAGCGCCGGCAGAGAATAATCCAGAAAGTGGAGAGAGAGAGTTAGATGCAGTTAGGGTTTTTTTTTTTGGTATATATACATCTAAGGGTATAGAGGTAATTACACTTTCTTATTCGGGTTTCGGTTTTCAACCGAAACCGATCTGATAACCCGAACCCTAAACCGAATAAGGGTTTTGGGTTTTTCTCAAACCGAACCCGACCCGAAATTTTTTTAAACCGAACCTAAACCCTTATTCGGTTCGGTTCGGTTCGGTTTTCGGCCCAAAACCGAATAATGCTCAGCCCTACGCATGGGGTGCTCTGGCTGAGCCGCATATGCCCCTTCCTTACCACTGGCCGCATATGACTGATACCCTTCAGCCGCCTGAATCCATTCTCCTGAGCCGCATAAATTCATCCCCCTGAGTCGCATGGACTTCATGTGCCTTGTCTTGTTATATTATTATTATTATTATATATTTTTATGTCCATTTTATATCCTTACGCCTTTTGTCCTGAACTAGATAATCACGAATTTATTTAATATGTTTGGAAGTGATAATTGAACATGACATGACATGACCTGATAGTGGCATGTCGTGGTGCACTCTTGACCAGTAAACTTGACATGATAACCTGACATGATATAACTTGATAAGCTGTTGCGACGGCTACCTGACATGACCTGACCTGTATAAGTAACCTGGACACCGTGGGCGATTGTGCTTGTACAAATAATCCAGTCATGTCTTGCATCATGTCTAGGAGGGGACTCCTGAGTACCACGGTCAGGAGTACCTACTTAAATGGACTAAGGTTAATGACTAGAATAATTCACTAGTCATGAAGAGATGTTCCCCAGTTACAGGTGATCCCGTTATCCCGGCCGCAAATGTTTGGACTTGTAGCCTGCCGACGAGTAGGGCATATTTCCAGCCCACTTTTATGTGGGGCACCCACCATTGTTGTCACGCCTCGCTCCCGTAGAAGCGATCGTCCTCGCTAAGGCGTGATGTCGCACGAGCCTAGATTGCGCTCGTGCAAGGCGGGTTCCATAACGGCCGATTTCAGCGGCTACGACGGGGTCGTCGCACAGAAGTCCCAAGCAGAGACATTGAATAATAGCAGCAGAATTTAGAACAAAACACAAGTCATTCAAAGAAGCTCTTTATTGATATTGAAACAACGATTACATTGGGGGCGCAAGGCCAAGATTACAATCACTCAAGCTCACTCTTCTTTCATTTTACAAGTTCACTCAGCTCTCTCTCATCTCTCAATTACAAGTCTTGATCCAGCGGAAGCTTCGGAAGGCGATGTCCATACATTATGTCCTGTATAAGTCTTACTCTTTTCGGCTGTATGCTTCGAGTCGCCAAGGAACTCCATGCCTTGACGCATCCAAGCGAGCCCCGCGCCACGAGCTTCTACCTGTGCCTGCACATGTAAACTATATGGGTGTCAGTACTCAACTGTACTGGTGAAATGAGCTCCTCGCCCACCCATACAAAACCAACACGTTTACTTTACTTTGTGCAACATAGTCCCCTTTTTGATTGTCTTTCTACTCTTGCCTTAGGATCAGTTTTAGGACCGGCGTTTTAGCGCAACTTGTGTATCAGAACCATCCCGTGCTTGCAATGTCAACGTTAACTCATACTTTGTCTCTAGACCACTTCTCGTGCCAACAACGTTAACCTATCAAGTCGTGTTTGCCTTACGGCCAAAATCAGAGACGCAGCTACGCGATAGACTCCTTTTCCATGTGACCGTGCTACAAAATCCATATTGAGGTCGTGCCTCGCAACTCACTAAGACTTAACCATATCGCCGCTTCGCGGCCCGTGCTACTTTGATAACCAACCGACCCAAATCAAGACTTGTGAATCTAGTGCCACTCGACCAACTTTGCCTTACGGCGGTTTTCCGACATAAACTCAACCAACTCAACCAACTTATGCAACTTATATGCCGACAACTTAAACTCGACGCCACATCTCGTGCCGAAGCACGTTGCCTATGTTGCAGCCATTTTTAAGCCCAAACATTTGTACTCTAACTTGTACACACACATTCAGCAACTCAACTCAATCCAAAGGCACTCACGCGGATTGCCGCCATGCCGACTCATCTATATGATTTGGTCACTGAACCCCAGAGCCATGGTGGACTCCTTTTTAGCTGAGTATAGGATGGGCCAGTTTGGGTAGCTAGCCCTATCTGTGTCCACCGAATACTTTGCCCCAGGCGCAGCTATTTTGGCTCCCAGAGCCATAGTTGTTTCCCTTTTTGCCCGCAGCGGTCCCGTGGCGCCACAGGTTACCGTACGGGAAAACTTTACCTTGTCGACAAGTTGTCCATGACCATGCAAGACTCGACTCAAACTGACGTCTCACACAGTCATTGTACCTCTAGTGTTACCATCTCTTCAGGGCTAAATTCAATACTTCTCACATCTGAGATCTTGCATCGACGACCCGTAGTCGCGAGCATTCTTCTTTCTTGCCTCAACGACCCAATCGTGAGCATTCTTCTTTCTTTCTTTCTTGCCCTATCATTTTACTCAACTCAAGAACAACTGTTTAGATATTTTTCCAAAACAAATGAATCAACCGTGGCCCGTACCTTAAACTCTAGGACCGTGCCATCATGTCTCAAACCGACTTCCGATCTACGCGACGCTATCGCACAAGTCATACTTCATATGACGGGCCTTGGGATCGCGGGACTATTTAACTTGACAACCACAGAAAGAGCGAGACAGCACTAGAAATGACTTAGGTCGATCGACGTAACTTTGCCTAACTTAATCGAGCCCATAACTTGACTCAAGGGACGAGCAAAGGCTATGCCAAGCCTTGTATTATGGAAACATGCATGCTTTGTTGAGCATTTACGCGGGCAACGCTTATGACTTAGGCCAACTCAAGTGTCGGGACAATTCGACGGGACCGTGCATGCTCTAACAAGCATTCACGCAGGCGACGCCTATGACTTAGGCTATTTCATAACTTTGTGTCGAAGACCAACTTTCCTTCTCCCAAGCCACGGGACGAAGGACCGAGTGTCATTTCCAAAGCACGTCGTGCACCAACTCTAAGCCGACCGTGGGACGTTTTCCATGTTCTAACTCATTTCGACCCGTCGGGATTATTTCCTTAGCTATATGGATTCGTCTCTTTTATTATCAAGCCTATTGTGCAAGTTGAAAATATGCGTTTTATTATGTGAAGGCAAGGATGAGACAAGTTCACCGAAACTACCCTACATGGGCGAGCGGTCGCCTCGACCGAGCGATGTCTCCGAGTAGCCGTTGCAAGGCTAAGTCCGAACGCCGTCGGCGTTTCGATTCCTCTGATTGACTGAGCGGGACGAGGCACTACATCATACACTACTCAGAAAAAGTTTTATCCTCGAAACTAACTGAGTACACTTATTGACTTATCACTTTTACTCAACGTTCAAGAACTCTCGCACACACTACGCCTATGCGTTTCCTCAATCCGAGCCATGCTCGCACTATCCTCAATCTTTTCTTCAAAACTCACGATCTCAAAATCCTCGACACTTTTCCGTTCCTCAAGTCTCACTTGATTCAACGTATCACTTAGTATGGATCGTGCACATATCTTAGGCGTCCCTAAAATACATACATTTCAGCCAAGCCTCGTGATAGAGAATCCGCCATCACCACTCGAGTCGGATCGTGCACATATTCGGGCGTCCCTGATATACGTGCATGTCAACCGAGACTCGCGAGTGGTGCCTCCACCAATCCTAACACTTCGCACTCGGACGTCTGCCTAACCGCTAGGCTATATCTTTCCGTCAGTATTGGAATCATAGTTTCCAAGCAACAATATCAACACTGACCCCATCCTAAGGTCAAACCAAATTGATCGTACGGGGTTTTCTACCCAAGCTCGCATCACTCTGATTTTTAAACATCGAGCATCGATTCCCTACGCACATGCCAACATTCGTCGCACGGGGTCTGAGTCATTCAGCAAAGCCATCCTGCTTCAACTTACGTTCAACCAAATTTCACGACGTATCAATATCGCTCGTTCAACAAACCATCTTGCATAGACTATCTCTTCAAACACGTTCGACATAATCTGCCTATCAATCCTTCCAAGTTAAGCACGCTAAGACACGATTCATCTCTAAACCATAATTCACATTTTATATTTCCTAAGTCATTTATCCCAATTCACGTATTCGATCACGAGGTCATCTGACTTAACAATACATTACGCCCCGATCTCACGCGAGTCAGATTATCCACGGTGGGCACGAATCACCATGCACGCTCCCGCGAGATAATCATTCTCATCGGGACGTAACTCTTGTTTGTGTCTAGACTAATTTATTTTCGATGCACGGATTGGACTTACTCCATCCTCAAGTTTATTCAATCATCAATCGCAAGTCCTACTAATCCTCGAATTCACCTTCGCGTCAAGCCAACAAGTCGAGACAATCAACGTTGCCGCATCCTGATTTTTCGAGTTCGATCGTTCCCGCGACATGAATCACCATGTCAACGCTCACGCGGAACGATCGCCCCAAATCCGACGCAACGCATGTACGAGGCTAGAGTTGTGCTCGCGCAAGACAAGATCGTCGACGTTGTGGTTATCCGCGTAACCATCAAAACACAATCATTTTCATCCAACATTCATCTCGATCAAAATCCTAAGCATAGCATCCAACCGAACAATAACACTTGCACGATCGTCGTTCGTCGAGTCAGAGTACCACCGAGTTATCGTATATCGATCTTTGATACGCCTCAATACCATCGACGATATGTGTAACCTGACGATCTTCCTTTGCAACCAAATTTCGAGTCGTACGAATGATGCTATCGTCCGACTGGATAATCTCCTCGACACTCAAATTCAAGTTTGATCATTATCCCTCGAACCATTCACAACATCAATTTCCTCAATCAATCGATCGACATCCCTGAGGCTATCACATACACCACTCAGAGATGAAGTCATTCAACAAATCCTCAACTTATCATTCGAATTAAAATCCACTTCTTCAAATTTTTCGCTCGAACCATTCCTCAATTCCAAGCACGCTCATCTATATCGCATCGATGTTATCATCGCTCGATAGCACCCCTATTGATAGTCGACTCACTTTACCCAATCGAGTTCAACTCATTCTTGCTCGACACTATTCAATTCCCGCACTCGACTTTTCTAAGGTCGACGCAACTTTGGTGTATATGCCCAGCCCGACTTAGCCAACCGTGCTTACGCGAACCATCTTTTTGTTTTGTTATCAAAAACTGTTCTCCTACATTTTGCAAAATAGATAGACTTATTGTATGGACATCCCGTGGGACAATTGAGAGAGAGCGCACCAACGATATCAACTTGCGGAAGCAACAGAGTTTGCAGAAACAACGAGTTAAAGAATTCAATCGGTTATCCAAGGACGTAAAGCCGTGCTCTGATACCATTATGTCACGCCCCGCTCCCGTAGGAGCGATCGTCCTCGCTAAGGCGTGATGCCGCACGAGCCTAGATTGCGCTCGTGCAAGGCGGGTTCCATAACGGCCGATTTCAGCGACTACGACAGGGTCGTCGCACAGAAGTCCCAAGCAGAGACATTGAATAATAGCAGCAGAATTTAGAACAAAACACAAGTCATTCAAAGAAGCTCTTTATTGATATTGAAACAACGATTACATTAAGGGCGCAAGGCCAAGATTACAATCACTCAAGCTCACTCTTCTTACATTTTACAAGTTCACTCAGCTCTCTCTCATCTCTCAATTACAAGTCTTGATCCAGCGGAAGCTTCGGAAGGCAATGTCCATACATTATGTCCTGTATAAGTCTTACTCTTTTTGGCTGTACGTTTCGAGTCGCCAAGGAACTCCATGCCTTGACGCATCCAAGCGAGCCCCGTGCCACGAGCTTCTACATGTGCCTGCACATGTAAACTATGTGGGTGTCAGTACTCAACTGTACTGGTGGAATGAGCTCCTCGCCCACCCATACAAAACCAACACGTTTACTTTACTTTGTGCAACATAGTCCCCTTTTTTATTGTCTTTCTACTTTTGCCTTAGGATCAGTTTTAGGACCGGCGTTTTAGCACAACTTGTGTATCAGAACCATCCCGTGCTTGCAATGTCAACGTTAACTCATACTTTGTCTCTAGACCACTTCTCGTGCCAACAACGTTAACCTATCAAGTCGTGTTTGCCTTACGGCCAAAATCAGAGACGCAGCTACGCGATAGACTCCTTTTCCATGTGACCGTGCTACAAAATCCATATTAAGGTCGTGCCTCGCAACTCACTAGGACTTAACCATATCGCCGCTTTGCGGCCCGTGCTACTTTGATAACCAACCGACCCAAATCAAGACTTGTGAATCTAGTGTCACTCGACCAACTTTGTCTTGCGGCGATTTCCCGACATAAACTCAACCAACTCAACCAACTTATGCAACTTATATGCCGACAACTTAAACTCGACGCCACATCTCGTGCCGAAGCACGTTGCCTATGTTGCAGCCATTCTTAAGCCCAAACATTTGTACTCTAACTTGTACACACACATTCAACAACTCAACTCAATCCAAAGGCACTCACGCGGATTGCCGCCATGCCGACTTATCTATATGATTTGGTCACTGACTCCCAGAGCCATGGTGGACTCCTTTTTAGCTGAGTATAGGATGGACCGGTTTGGGTAGCTAGCCCTATCCGCGTCCACCGAATACTTTGCCCCAGGCGCAGCTATTTTGGCTCCCAGAGCCATAGTTGTTTCCCTTTTTGCCCGCAGCGGTCCCGTGGCGCCACAGGTTGCCGTGCGGGGAAACTTTACCTTGTCAACAAGTTGTCCATGACCATGCAAGACTCGACTCAAACTGACGTCTCACACGGTCATTGTACCTCTAGTGTTACCATCTCTTCAGGACTAAATTCAATACTTCTCACATCTGAGATCTTGCATCGATGACCCGTAGTCACGAGCATTCTTCTTTCTTGCCTCAACGACCCAGTCGTGAGCATTCTTCTTTCTTTCTTTCTTGCCCTATCATTTCACTCAACTCAAGAACAACTGTTTAGACATTTTTCCAAAACAAATGAATCAACCGTGGCCCGTGCCTTAAACTCTAGGACCGTGCCATCGTGTCTCAAACCGACTTCCGATCTACGCGATGCTATCGCACAAGTCATACTTCATATGATGGGCCTTGGGATCGCGGGACTATTTAACTTGACAACCGCAGAAAGAGCGGGACAGCACTAGAAATGACTTAGGTCGATCGGCGTAACTTTGCCTAACTTAATCGAGCCCATAACTTGACTCAAGGGACGAGCAAAGGCTATGCCAAGCCTTGTATTATGGAAACGTGCATGCTTTGTTGAGCATTTACACGGGGAACGCTTATGACTTAGGCCAACTCAAGTGTCGGAATAATTCGACGGGACCGTGCATGCTCTAACAAGCATTCACGCAGGCGACGCCTATGACTTAGGCTATTTCATAACTTTGTGTCGAAGACCAACTTTCCTTCTCCGAAGCCACGGGACGAAGGACCGAGTGTCATTTCCAAAGCACGCCGTGCACCAACTCTAAGCCGACCGTGGGACGTTGTCACGCCCCATAACCAGAATACTGGAGAGCGGGAGAATGACTCAGCCAGCTACGTATTACGGGTAGATGAATACCGTATAATACGATCAATGCTGTCTAAAAGACGAGGGGGTGCATACTACATAAAAGTCTTACTATGGTCATTACACATCTATTGTCTCAATCATTCAAACAAGAAACAGAAATAGAGAACATGTAAGATAAAGCAGTAAGGCGTCCCAAACGCTCTGTCAAAATGTTCTTGATATCTGGCTTTACAAAACATAGCCAGATTGATATAGCAAAAGTATACACAATTGTTATCAGCTGCAGCCTGACTTTAGTTACAATTATGTAAAAGTAAGTACAAGACGATCTGACTAACATGTCGGTGCCAAACGGCAAGGTATAAAGTAGATAACAAAACGAGCGGGGAAGTAAGAAACCCACTCGAGTCCTCCTGCGATCATCCTTCTAGTGTTGACCATCTTGGAGGTAGAAGTAAGCTGAGTCCTCGGGAACCGGCTCTAAATCTGGCCATGCAAAACCAGAGAGGTTAGACCTCTAATAGCAAGTACCACAAGGAAGCACGACATGAGAACTAAAACCAGTAATGAGAAATATGATAAAAGATCTCTGCTTTCCACTAGGATTCACATCACATCACGATACTTCGAACCAACCTCCCAACCAAACAAGGACAGAAGTTGGCCCGTCATGTCCTGACATTCTGATCATCCCAGTTAGGTAACAGAGTAGTACAGTGTACAAACAAATCATCTTGAACGGCCATTCAACTACTACGGCTTGCTACTGTAAGTCCCAAGTTATCCTGGAATAATGCAATTAGGGATTTCGTAGTTCTTACTATGTGCAAGCAAGGCTAGTCTATCAAGTCAATCATGTGCGCCATGCATGAATTAGACGAGTCCTAGCAGGACGCCCGTCAATATACAATATACAATAATAATAAAAGCAGATATTATTCCCTGCCCGTGTGGCAGATTTACAGTATCTGTAGGAACCAGCCGGCCCGTCGGGTACTACTTGTCCCAAGGGGGCTGCCATGTAAGAACTCAGGAATTCATTCTCTCCATGACATCATTATTTTATTTAACTTAATAGTCCCTACGTTGAGTGAAATCCCATGCCGTGGATCATGGTCATTCAAATGAGTACTTTCGTACGGGGTACGATATGCACAACTCTACAACGATACCAGTACGGTCAGGTTGCAGGTCTTACATAGCGTAATGCAACAATCAAATCTAACCACGGTAATCATGCCTTGACCATAAAGTACACATGCTTCTTTTGTAGAAAATAAATAAGTAAATAAATAAATAAATACATTGAAGCCTGCATGTGCATGTATGTCAATATTCGGGATCAGCCAGTCGATTACAATAGTTCATAACATGAACGTGTCTTATTCATTCAATTCAATAAGACGACTAGCCAGTCTATTAGTTCCAACTAGGAACGCATGATTAATTTAGTCAAGATAACCATCATTATCAATGGTGACAAGGCATGAAAGTCAATTAGCATTAGATGGGGTCGGGTCTATAACTCTCAGGGTTTAATTCCAGTCAATCGGGGTATCTATACTCAATTCACGACACATGGTACATCCCACGTAACAATCCATATTAACAGAAATATTAACATATCATGATTATATCAAGTTTATGCAAAAAGGCGTAAGGATATAAAATGGACGTTAAATATCTAATAAAATATCAATATACAGGGCTATAGAAGAACCAAGCTTAAGGAAAATAAAACCAAACTGACATGCTGACATAAGACCAAGTCTGCCAAAGGCCATATGCCTAGGTCAGGCTACGCTCAGGTCAAGATATGCAAGTCATACGCTCCCAAAAGGTAGCGTATGAACTCCATATGACTCCTGACCATCCAAGTGAGCGTATGCGAGTCATACGCTCCCAAAAGGTAGCGTATGAACTCCATACGACTCATGACCATCCAAGTGAGCGTATGCAAGTTATAAGCTCCCAAAAGGTAGCGTATGGACTCCATACGACTCCTGACCATCCAAGTGAGCGTATGCAAGTCATACGCTCCCAAAAGGTAGCGTATGGACTCCATATGACTCCTGACCATTCAAGTCAGCGTATGCAAGTCATACGCTCCCCAAAGGCAGCGTATGGACTCTATACTACGCTGCGCTAAAGAGCACGCACAGCTCAGTGACGCAAGCTAAAAAGCTAGTGTACACTGCTCACTGTCTTCTCCAAACAGCAAGAACTCCATGGTTGCACCCCAAAGCTTCAAAGGTCCATAACTTGGTCAAAATAAGTCCAAATTTAACTCTCCAAAGGTCAAAATTGGGTAGAATAAAACTCTCTACAACCTAGAACCATCAAAACTTGAAAACAAAGAAGTTTGATAGATCAAAACCACCAAACTTCGAAAATAACTTATTTCTAGATCTACAAAAATTAAGACTTCGAAATGAAAAATGTCAAGTTCTAAACTCTCTTAGGATCTTGCGAGGAAGATAAATGAACCATAAAACATGGGTTCTCATGTGGAGCAAGTTGTACTTGCCTACGGTTTGGTAGGTGGAGAGAGTAATGAAGAAGAAGAAGAGGAGTAATGGTGAGAATGTGAGTTTATGAGGAGAGAGAAAGAGATGTAAGCTTTAAATAGAAAAGGGGTGGTAGGTGGGAGTTGGGCCGGGTCCAATGGGTCGGGTTGTAGGGGATCCAACCAAAGCCAACCCGAACCTAAATAAGCAAGACTAAGGCAGGGAATAAGAGCAGAAAATAAAGTGCATAAATAAAATTGCAGAAAATAAATTAACATGAAAATTTAAAGAGCAGATTAATTGATTAACATAAAATTAAAAGAATTTAAATACAGGATAATACATGATAAATATTAAATAAATACACATGAGTTGTACATGTATAAAAATACACATTCTGGGAACGGGGAGTGACAGACGTTTTCCATGTTCTAACTCATTTCGACCCGTCGGAATTATTCCCTTAGCTATGTGGATTCGTCTCTTTTATTATCAAGCCTATTGTGCAAGTTGAAAACATGCGTTTTATTATGTGAAGGCAAGGATGAGGCAAGTTCACCGAAACTACCCCACCTGGGCGAGCGGTCGCCTCGACCGAGCGATGTCTCCGAGTAGCCGTTGCAAGGCTAAGTCCGAATGCCGTCGGCGTTTCGATTCCTCCGATTGACTGAGCGGGACGGGGCTCTACAATTGTCACTTAAATGATTGAACTCTATTGTAACTCTAATGTATTGAACTCTCTAAATTGTCACTATAATGTTCGCCTGGATAACCTGGATAGCTGCAGAGCCTGTGACTACTTGGAGCATCTCATTGCATCTTGCTAGTAACTAGGATTGTGATAACCCTAGTTAGTTAATGTAGAAAGCCGTAGGCAATGATTGGCCGTGATTGATTGGATGGAGTCTAGTCCAGTATAGTATTGTCTAGAAGTGATTGATTGCAAGATTGTACCAGAATGATTGTCACTCCAGATTGTTACTATAACGATTGTACTATATTATCACTCTAGCGTATTGCACTCTTCATTGTCACTTTTATCATTGTACTCTCTCCTTTTCACCTTAATGATTGTCACCTTTAACAATAAATGATCAGAGACTAAGTTCTGTTCAGGTGAAGTGTTACAATCTCGGTCCTTGTTTGGTTTAAGGATTGTAACCTGGCTTCCGAAATAGTACCTTCGTCTTCTCTTTATATATTGCCCAGCTATATTTTATCTAGCAAGATTCTCCAGTTGTCTTATGTCAATGATGTTTCTCTTAATTATTTTCTCTGATTGGGACAAGTGCATTGGTAGTGCACAAACCTCAATCTGTGTTACTAATTATTTTCTTACCTGTTGAATGCTAATGATTTGTTGGTTTTAGTTCTTAAGTGAAACCTCCTTTGTGGTACTTGCTCTTTCTGGGGTCTGACCCAGCTGGTTTTGTATGGCCAGATACCGGAGCAGCACCAAAGGATCTCCCTGCTTTCCAGCCCGATGGTGGTCACCAGGCGTAACGAGGGCATCGAGTGGGTTTCTTTTTGTTCTCCCACTGTAATATTGTAAATCATTCTTTTGAGGCGTTTAGCCGACGAGCAAGTGTTAGCTCGATTGTACTTACTTACTGTCTGCCTACGGGCTGTAACATGATTGACAAGCCCCGGGGGTTGATCATGTATGACTGAACTCTTGCTAGTCCTCACATTTTGTAACGACTAGCTTCATGATCATTCCGAATATGTAATGTATGGGACGCTTTACTATTGTGTATTTGGTGGTCTGACATCTTGTAACTATTATTAGTTGGTTGAGATTGAGACAATAGGCTATTTTTATGACCTTAAGAGACTGATGGATTGTAGTGAAACCCTAACATATCTAGACAGCCGTGACCGTATAGCGGTGTGGATTCCATTCCGTTATACGTAGCTGGCTATGTCTGCTCCCGCTCTCCAGTATTCTGGTTCTGGGGCGTGACAAAAGTACACAAGTACTCTGAAATCACGTATAAGTTGTCAAGACATGGGGGTTACTTCTACAAGCCAATAGTCGATCATAGGTTAAAACAATCCTAGGTATCTCAATCACAGGCAATTATACAAGGTACAAGAAGTATGATCATCAGACATACAATAGTAAAGCGTCCCAAACCATATATACATGGATGATCATGAAGCTAGTAATACAAAATGGAGAACTAGCAAGAGTAATAGTCATACATGATAAGCTCTAGCTGCAGTCTAGAATACGCACATCACGTTTATGCCCGTAGGCTAAATATCACGGACCAAAACACGAGCTAAACACGTGCTCGGAGGCTAAACGCCACAAAATAATAATGTACATAACCAGTGGGAGAATAATATGAGAAACCCACTTGGGTACTCTGGCGCTCTGGATGGTCACCGTCGAGTAGATGGTGCGAAAGATCCTCTGGGCTGCTCTATCAGATTTGGCCAAACAAAACCAGTGGGGTCAGACCCCCAATAGCAAGTACCACAAAGGAAGTCAAACTTATGAACTAAAACCAGCAATAACTAACATAACAACGGTTAGAGATATAATTAAGTAAATGCAGATCGGGACTCGTGCACTACCAATGCACTTATCCCGAGCATAAGTAAGCATCTTGGAGCATAAAGTAATTATCATGCAATATAATGTAAAGTGTAGACATATTAAGTAAACAAAAGCTTGAGAATATGTAAAAGCAATTGAACATATGAACTTGTGAGATAGCCGGGTCATAAGAGCATGGTGACCCGGCATAGGGAGTCATGTATAGCTTGTGAGATAATTGAACATGTGAGCATGTAAGAATTATATAGAAAGACAATGATAAGTGGACTTATGAACTAATTCGGAAGTTAAGTTATAACCCTTAAACCAAACAAGGACCTGAGTTATAACCCTTCTCCTGAACAGAACTTAGTCTATGATCATTGTATAGCATAAAGATCATGTATAGAATGTGAATAATGAATAGGACGACAAATGATAAGATGACTTAGAAACTATTCTGGAAGCCAAGTTACAACCCTTAAACCAAATAAGGACCGGGGTTGTAACCATTCTCCTGAACAGAACTTAGTCTCTAATCATTGTGCAGCATAAGGATCATGTAGAACATGTGAGTACTAAATAGGTCGACAAATGATAGGATAACTTAGGAACTATTCCGGAAGCCAAGTTACAACCCGTAAACCAAACAAGGACCGGGTGTCACGACCCGCTCCCGAATAATCGGGTACATGTCGGACACGCCCAGCCTTCGTCGATGGACACGACGAAGTAAGCTGTACAATACTAAGAAAAACTCTAAGTCATAATGTAAATAATAACCAAAGCATCTATAACGTCCCAGAAATCACCACAATCCATCAAGTTATTTATACAATATCATCCGGAGACAAATCCGGTAAAAATATACAATGATAAAATCGAAAATACAATATCCATATATGAAATCTAAACAATGAACAATGAACTAAATCCTGCACCAATTATCTCACCATGCTCCATGTGGCCTCAAGCTCACCTGCAACGTATCCTGTCAGGAAAAGAGCAAAGTACAACCCCGACAAGAAGCACTAAATAATGTAAACTGAAATGCATAAAAAAGAACCACAATATGAACTATGGTACAAGACAGGAACATGAAACTGTGGTACATAAATAACGATAAAACTATAGTACCAGATCCAGAACAATGAACTATACTATCAGTGTAACATGCATTTGAAATAACTATCAGAATATGTGACCGGCTGGGGTAGTACAGGGAACAAGAGCACATGAATAATGGTATGACTTAGAGTCCCACGTGCACGATGTGAGACCTAAGCTATTAGTCAATGCCTAGCTAATATAGGATTGGTCACATATCTGTAGTATTTTCCCACCCTAATGTACAAGTAAAGAACATTGAACAATGAACGATGAACAATGAACAATCATGTGTACAACGTATCAATATGAGAACATGAAGCAAGACAGAAGTATAGAGTAAAGAGATCGAGTCGGTGTACTTGCCTTGCTCTGGAATAGCGAGAGTAGAGCATGAATCTGAAAGTCCACCGGGTTTGTACAAGTTGTCAGGTTTAAAGATATTAACTAATTATTGCTATCTATATCCATCTACTAGCTAACCAATATTTTATATATGTTTTATAACTCAGTCACCATAATACTAGTGAAAATACTTTTAACTGTTTTAGAAAATATTAGAACATTTTGCTAAGAAAACAATAATTATAACTTTATAACTTTTAGAAACATTTTTGATTTACTAGAATTATTTAGCAAGAAAATACTAGGACATTTATTATTTAAGAAATATTTAATCCAAAACCTACTAAGATATTTTGCTACCAAAATATTATAAATGATGTTATAACAATTATATATTATTTTAGAAATACCTTAACCCATATCTTAACAAAATTATTTATTAAAAGATAGCTTAGCTAAAACAAAGTCTAAATATTAGGAATATTTTCATAGCAACTTATATAGGTTTGTTGCAAAACAAACAACAACATATTAGTAATGATAGTAGTAAAAGTATCAACTTAATATAATCTAATATAAATTGGAAACTATTCTACTAATAATTATACCATAGAAAACATATGGACCCAACTATAGGTGGCCCAAACTTATTGATTTTAGCCTACAATTGATCAAAAGAAGAAGACTAGAATAAC
Source organism: Iris pallida (assembly GCA_029216955.1). Taxonomy (NCBI): domain Eukaryota; kingdom Viridiplantae; phylum Streptophyta; class Magnoliopsida; order Asparagales; family Iridaceae; genus Iris; species Iris pallida. The sequence goes on along the minus strand of JANAVB010043216.1, from coordinate 910,893 downwards.
ATAAAACAAAAGCCAATGGGCTTAAAGCCCTCTGCCTACTTGAATTCAACAACTGGACTTCAAATTCAACCCAATCAAAACACAAAACTAAATCGACAATGAAACTCTTCAACCCGCCAAAAATTCGAATAGGACTCAATCAACCAACTAAAAGAAAAATTAAAATGGAAATTAAACAATTAATTGAAAGTAAACTCAAATAGGACTAAATCAATCCACAGAGTAATCCAAATAGGAATTCCTCCTTGCTAACTCCCATCCTGGCCGATTCCTGACACACGGCCCTAACGTCGAGCATGACAAAGGCGAACACGATCAGTCCCCGGACACGCACACCACCTTGGTCACGCACACAAACACAGCTACACAAAATCCCTACGACTCAGTCCTGTTCCAAAACTACACTTATCAAGATTTATAACATCATACACTACGACATTGAGAAGGCAGGACAATACTTGGGAAAGTTATCTAATCTGAATGAAGACTCGACCTTAGGAGGTCGGACACTGTCTCTTCGTGTTCGTTTGTAAACTTGAGCTTTTCTCGTTACTTCGTCGAACAGATCCAAAATAAAAAAAAGAAAGAAAACTCAGAGCAAAACATGGTAGGTCTTACTGAATTTAGAGAACTGTCGGTCATCAAATAGATCGATCGAAGAAGGCTGATCGATCAAGAAAACCCCGCCAAAACTTCATTGACTCAATCGACCAACCCTCTGATCCGACCGATCAGCTCAAACAGGGAATTGAGAGAGGTGGCACTCAACACCGACGTCGACCGTCGGAAGAACGGAGAAGCACCGTCGCTCGATGATGGTCAGGTCGTCGGGAAAAGTAGATCGGTCGCCATCGCCATGGCTATCACCGTCAGTGGTGAGACCCTTGCTGTCGTCGTCGGGAAGGGAAGCCACGCTCGTCCGCTGAAGATGATGAAGCCCAGCCGCTGAAATTGCGTGCATCACCGCGGTCGTCGAGAGGTAGAAAACCGTCGGGAAGGAGTCCTAGGCGTCGCGGTCGTGCGGTGGTGGCCGCCTGGTCGCTGTCAACGGCACGCATTACCGGAGAAGGGGCCGCGCACTACCGGAGTGAGGGCCCCGCCATGGCCGGCTCCTCCACAAATTTAGGATTAGGTTTAAGGAAATTTGGGGGAGGAAAGGATTTCAGGAGCTCTGTTCCTTCAGAGTTTCAACAGAGAGGAATGAAAGTGAGTGAGAAGGAAATGAGTTTACAAATATTTGAAGGGGAAAGAAATGAAATTTACTAAAAAGGACTCCATCAACAAACTTTATTACCAATAATAGAAAAATTAAATACAAGGTTGTTGGGTTGTTGCTGAGTTGGAAAGTTGGTTACAAAATTTATTAGAATTTGTTAAAAAGTAGTTAGAAACTTGGAGAGCACTCCAATTAAAAGCTAAAATTAAATATTTCATTTATAAAGTCACAAGAGAACATTAAAATTTGAAAATTGACTATTCCTTAAAATTAACACAAAATAATATTTCAAAATTTTAAAATACCATAAATTCGTAAAATCAGGAAAAGTGGGGTTACACCGGGGTTGTAACCCTTCTTCTGAATAGAACTTTGTCTCCGACCATTTATCGATGAAAGTAAGCATAAACCATAGTGTACTGAAATAAACATACGGATACTGCCTAAACAAAACTAGACTGGACTGGACTGACTCCATCCATCAATCACGGCCAAGCAATGAGTACGGCTTGATACTTTAACTAACTAGGGTTATCACAAGCCTAGTTACTAACAAGATGCAAAGAGATTTCCAAGTCCAGTTATCCGCCTGCTGCTACCGGAGTGACCCCAGCAAAAGAAAACAAGTATAGCAGACACACTGCAGTAAGATACATGTGTCCCAAGGAGGTGCCCCACTCGACGGTGAGCTGGAAATGTGTTCATCATGACAGATAGCTCCAAATCCCATGTATATATATATATACATACATATATATATATATATATATATATATATATATATATATATATATATAAAATAAGGTCGGGATCAAACGGGCAACAGGTAACTGGGAAAGTCTCTTCATAAACTACTTGATCAATCTAGTCATTAATCCTAGCCGGATTTAGTATGAATCCCTGACCGTGGTCATCAGGAATCCATGCCTTAGACATGATGCAATACAGAACATGTAGCTTGTACAAACACACTCAAGAGAAACATCTACGATGTCCAAATCATTCATTACTTGTAAGCCAATAAAGCCGTCGCAACAACATTTATGGTTCATGTCATGTCATATTACTTGTTATATTACTAGCCTGGAGTGCACCACGACGGGTCACTATCATGTTAAGGGTACTTGTAGGGGTGCGTCACGACGGGCCACAATCATGTTAAGCAAAGAAGTGACATGTAACTTGAGTGCACCGCAACGGGTCACTATCGTGTTAAGCAAAGAAGAAAGACATACATTATGAGTGCACCACAATGGGTCACTATCATGTTAAGCAAAAGAAGGAAGACATAAATCATGAGTGCCCCACAATGGGTCACTATCATGTTAAGCAAAGAAGTGACATGTGACTTGAGTGCACTGCAACGGGTCACTATCGTGTTAAGCAAAGAAGAAAGACATACATTATGAGTGCACCGTAACGGGTCACTATCATGTTAAGCAAAATAAGGAAGACATAAATCATGAGTGCCCCACAACGGGTCACTATCATGTTAAGCAATCATAGACGTAAGAAAGCTTGTAGATAGATCTTGATAAAAGGTGTATCATAACATAAGAGAAGGAATAAATGAGGTAACTACTTGGCCTAAAACACCAATTGAATCTGTGCTAGTCTCAAGGGTATGGGAGGGGTACAATCATTCTCTAACTGTACAATATTATCAAATCATATTAAGAAATTTATTTATTAAAGAAATATCAAGCTATTAAGTAGGGTCGTCGTAATTTAGGCCGAGATAGAAAACATGTAATGCAATCATAAGCTCCATATCAAGAATGAAAGAAACTTGCATAAAATAGTTGGTAACATATTCTTGAAGCCAAGGAAAATACCTACAACTTTCATGTTGGGAGTTGGGAGAAATTCTGCGGCACTATTCATCCATGCGGCACTTTGCATCCATGCGGCATTATTCATGCCTGCGGCACTATTCATCTATGCGGCACTATTCATGCCTGCGGCACTATTCCTCTATGCGGCACTATTCCTTTATGCGGCACTATGCAAGCCTGCGACACTATTCATGCCTGCGGCACTATTCCTCCATACGGCACTATGCAAGCCATGCGGCACTATGCAAGCCTACGGCACTATTCATCCATGCGGCAGTATTCATGCCTGCGATACTATTCATCGTCCCTGCCAGAATCATGACAGATGAACATAGAAGATGTCTAAATCTTATTTTGGCCATAACTTCCTCAAAACAAGTCGAAATCTAACTTTTCAAAGGTCCATTTTGGGTAAAATTAAATTCTCTACAACATAGAATAATCAAAACTTAAAAATAATGAAGTTTAGTATATCAAAATCCAAGAAAACCGAAAAGACTATAAACTTAGATCTACAAAAATTTATCCCCCAAAATAAAAAATGTCAAGTTCTAAAGATGCTTAGAATCATGCAAGAAAGAGTTTAGAACAAACAAAATAACATTTGTCCAACATTTGGCAAGATGTACTTGCCTTAGGTTGGAGGAGAAAATGAAGAGGGAGAAGATGAAGAGAATGAAAACAATAGAGGAGAGAGATAGGAGTTGGGTTTTATACAAACCTTCTCATCTCAAATCCACCTAAACCAAACCAAGCCCTATACCAAGTTGAACCGAACCAAATTAAACCAAGTCAAGTTTAACCTATACTTTGAATTTTTTTTAAAATATTCGAAAACCAAGAAATACGAAATACGGCTCAAAATACGTACCCGTACATAAATACTGATACAGTGAGACGAGTCTCACACATCTTCAAAATTTTCGTGATATTTTTTTATTTAAATTATTTTGCATTTATTGCGTTGTGCAGCTATAAGTATTGGTTTTTGGTCTTTCGGATCTAAGACTTCCTTTTCCTCATTATTTGTGATAAATAGTTTACTATAAAAAAATTATAACATCAATTTACTCCTAATTGAAATATTAATACTTATAAATTTTAGAGGTGACATTTGTGTTTTTGGTATTTAATTTTCTATAGGGTTATTAGCATCAAAATTCTTGACATAATAGTAACATTATTCTGAATTTATTTTATAGGGGTGTTAGAACCAGTAGCATCGTTTTCTACAGGATTATTAGCATAATAAACTCGGTTATAAACTAATAGACAATAGCGTGCATTGATTACTATTCAGATGACAAAATATTTTTGGATATACCAGCAGTATGTCGGCCAAGGGATAAATTTTCCAAGTTCGAAATTTTTTTACAAGGTTATGTGCTACGCACGGATCCTATCATGGGTCTATGACAATACCCAAAGGCAAATTCTATAGGCTCTCCGCATTTTACTCCAGGACAACCCTTACTTCATGACAACCCAGCTTGGGGGAACTTTTACTCAGGACAACCTCAATTTTACTTTGGGATGCCCACCCCCACAAACCCTCACCCAACCATTCATTTCATAATTTTCATTCTCTTTCTTCAAATTTCTTTCTCCATTCCTAAACCCTAAACCCTAATTCCCTATATTCTTTCAATTCCAAATTCATATACTCTAATTCCCTTCTCCATTCCTCTAATTCCAAGCAATGGCACCCAAATCCAACCCTTCATCACAATCTAGGTATGTATCCAACCATTCTCTATTCCTTTAGGGTTTTGAAATATTTTGTTGTATTTTCGTTTTAATTTTCTTGAATCTTTAGTAATGCTTAAAATAGTTTATAACTAATTTATGGTTCATATATATTTGTTTCAAACCCTAGAAAATTATTGTATGAATTAAAGAATCATTGTTTTGGCCTTCAGTCGGGCTTGAACACGACATGACTATAGACAATTCCTACAGTCATGTAGTATAATCAGGACTACATGAATTTTCTACAGTCCTGAACTATATGTGGCATTGCAGGAAATCCTACGATCTTTCCTATAGTGCAAGACTATTGAGATTTTTTATAGTATAATCAGGACTGTTGAGATTTCCTGTAGTATAATCAGGACCATTGAGATTTCCTGCATTCATGTCCTTTTCGCTGTACTGCTGAAGATGGTGATGACCAAATTTGTAGACCTGAAATATTTCCAACTAGTTCACAGTCATAAATTAATTTATGTCGTGTCATGTGCAGGCTAAAAGAGTAAAGGGGTTGGCAAAAAAGTATTCGTCGGTGCAAGGACAAAAACTACGTTGAAATCTGCAAGGAGATGGAGCGCATCGACAACTCTCTAGATTTCCCCTTCATAAAAAATATAGAGCAGCATACGAAGGCCCGACATGATACTTAGTGTTTTGTTTTATTTTTTTACCTTGTTTGAATATTGTGGATAATTTTGGTGTATGTGATACTTTGTGGGTATGAAACATTATTAGTATGTGGACATGTGATTGACATTAGTTATAAAATATTGTAGTCCTAAGTATCATTATATGTGTGTTGTGACATTGGTTCTAACATGTGATTAAGTTACTTGGTATCTTGTATCATTTTGTATCCTAAGTATTAGTGTTTTATGCATAAAGCAGGACTGTCAGCTTTGTTAGCAGTCCTACATAATGTTAGTACTGCCAACAAGATGACAGTCCTTGTCACGCCCCGCTCCCGTAGGAGCGATCATCCTCGCTAAGACGTGATGCCGTACGAGCCTAGATTGCGCTCGTGCAAGGCGGGTTCCATAACGGCCGATTACAGCGACTGCGACGGGGTCGTCGTACAGAAGTCCCAAGCAGAGACATTGAATATGCCAGCAAAATTTAGAACAAAAACACTAGTCATTCAAAAGATGCATTTTATTGATATTGGAACAAAGATTACAATGGGGCGCAAGGCCAAGATTACAAGTCACTCGAGCTCACTCTTCTCACATTACAAGTCACTCAGCTCTCTCTCTCATCTTTCAATACATGTATTGAGCCAGCGGAAGCTTAGAAGGCGATGTCCATACATTATGTCCCGTATAAGTCTTTACTCCATGCGGCCGCACGCTTCGAATCGTCAAGGAACTCCGTGCCTCGACGCATCCAAGCGAGCTCCCCGCCACGAGCTTCTACCTGTGCCTGCACATGTAAACTATGTGGGTGTCAGTACTCAACTGTACTGGTGGAACGAGCTCCTCGCCCACCCATACAAAACTGATACGTTCATTTACTTTGTGCAACATAGTCCCTTTATGATTGTCTTTCTACTCTTGCCTTAGGATCAGTTTTAGGACCGACGCTTTGGCCTATTTTGTGTTTGTAGACCATCCCGTGCTTGTAACGCACATCAACTCAACAACGTTAACCTATCAAGTCGTGCTTGCCTTTCGGCTAAAATCAGAGACAACTACTTAGTGAGACTCCACTTCCATATGACCGTGCTACAAATCCATCGTGCCGCGCCTCGCACTTCAGTGAGACTTAACCATATCGCCGCCTCGCGGCCCTTTGCTACTTAATCATCAACTGACCCCTCAAGACTTGTGAAACTAAGTGTCACTCGACCAACTTTTGCCTTACGACGATTCTTGACTTAAACCCGAGACGACTCAATCCAACTTGTGCAACTCTATGCCAACATCTTAAGACTCGACGCCACAACTCCTGTCGAAGCACGGTGTCTACGCTGCAGCCAAATCTTAGGCCCCAAAACATTGTCTTTATCGTGTACGCATTCTTCATGACTCTTGATTCACTTCACCTAATACTCGACTCAGTCCAAAGGCATATACGCGGATCGCCGCCCATGCCGACTCATCTATATGAGGTCACTAGCATAACAAGCTATACCTGGACTCATAACTTGCGATTGGCCGGGACCCTTCCAGCGCAAGGTAGCTGTAACGCCCCAGAACCAGAATACTGGAGAGCGGGGGCGTACATAGCTAGCTACGTATATGAAACGGAATCTATCTCACCATACGGTCACGGCTGTCTAGATACATGAGGGTTTAACTACAATCCATCAGTCACCTATGGTCATGAACAAGCCTATTGTCTCAATCTCAAGCAAACAAGTAAGGTTACAAGATGTAAAATCACCAAATATACAATAGTAAGGCGTCCCATTATATTACATATTCGGATGATCATGAAGCTAGTCGTACAAAATGTCAAGACTAGCAAGAGTTTCAGTCATACATGATCAACCCTAGGATTTGCCAATTATGTTACAGCCCGTAGGCAGACAGTAAATAAAGGTACAATACGAGCTAACATGTGCTCGCCGGCTAAACGCCTCAAAAGAATAATTTTACAATAAAGTGGAAGGACAAAAAGAAACCCACTCGTTGCCAGGGTTACGCCTGGTGGTCACCATCTGGCTGGAAGGTAGGTAGATCCTCTGGTGCTGCTCCGATATCTGGCCATACAAAACCAGCTGGATCAGACCCCAGAAAGAGCAAGTGCCACAAAGGAGGCTTCACTTAGAAACTAAAACCAGCATATCACAATAAAATATTAAAGATAATTATAAATGAAACTGATAATAATAGTATAACAACAGTAAATTGAGTACGAGGAAACCATTCAAGTAGCCAGGTCACAACCCTTAAACCAAACAAGGACCGGGATTGGAACCCTTCACCTGAATAGAAACCCGTCTCAACTACTTGTTGGTAAGTAAACAGGATGAACTCGACATATAGTAAAATAAGACAATAAACGATGAGAGGACACAGAACTTCTCCGGGAGCCAGGTTACAACCCTTAAACCAAACAAGGACCAGAGTTGTAATCCTTCGCCTGAACAGAACTGGACCCCTGATCTTTATTGTTAAGGCCAGTATAATGATCATGCTATTGAAGTCAGGTAAAACATGACGAGCATGGCATGGGGGACAATAATCGAAGAGAGGACACATAACTGCTTCGGGAGCCAGGTTACAACCCTTAAATCAAACAAGAACCGGAGTTGTAATCCTTCGCCTGAACAGAACTGGACCCCTGATCGTTATTGTTAAGGCAAGCATAATTAATCATGTCAGGTCACAATCTTGTACAGGATCGGGATAGACTAAGCTGGACTAGACTCCATCCAATCAATCACGGCCAAGCAAGGAGTACGGCTTGATATTTTAACTAAATAGGGTTATCACAGGCCTAGTTACTAGCAAGATGCAATGAGATTATCCTAACAGCCACAAGCCTTGCAGACCATCCAGGTTATCCAGGTCGAATGTCCGTTTATGAAGGATGCAACACGTGTCTGTGTGCTGGAAATGTGCCCTACTCGTCGGTAGGCTACAAGTCCACTTGGTGCGCCCAGATAACGGAATTGCCTGTAGCTGGAAAATCTCTTCATGACTACTGAATTATTCTAGTTTATTAGCCTTAGTCAATTGCAGTAGGTATCTCTGACCGTGGTACTCAGGGATCCCATCCTAGACATGATACAAGATAGTACTGGTTTATTTGTACAAACACAATCGCCCAGTGTCCAGGTCATTCATACTTGTCATGTCATGCTAGCTGTCGTAACAACATATCGTGATATATTATGTCAGTTTACTTGTTAAGAGTGCACCACGGCGGGCCACTATCGTGTCCATGGAACATATCAGAACTTACATGACATAAGCATAAATATGATATTTCAATTTACTAATAATAATAATGATAATAATATAATAATAATTAAAAGAGAGCAAGACTGTGGAAGGAGCCATACAGCTAATTGGATTCATGCAGCAGAGAGCATGCGCGCTTATGCGGCCTAGGACTGCGCGTCTATGCGGTTTCAGGAAGGATAAGCATATGCGGCTAGAAAAGGGGCAGTGCCATGTGGCTCGGAAATGAAGGAGGGCACATGCGGCTGAGAAGTAGTGGGGGGCTTATGCAGTTGGGAACACATGGTCTTATGCGGCTAAGAATTAAGAGTTCATGCGACCCAGGGAAAAGTTGGACTTATGCGGCTGCGGTTCAACAAGTACATGCGGCTGAACCATAGATTCTCATGCGGCTGGGTCATGGCAAGGCCTATGCGGCTGAGAAGTAGCCAGGGCCTTATGCGGCTGAAAAAATCGTCAAGCATATGCGGCTGCAGTATTGGAGCTCATGCGGCTGGATGAAATCAGGGCTCATGCGGCTCGGGTGGCAAACCTTATACGGCTGAAAGATAGGAGTTCATGCGGCTAAGTCAACCCGGCCATGCGGCCAAGGGTGTTCAGGTCTCATGCGGCTGGATTAGAAGGGGGGTTCTTATGCGGCTCGGTTAGAAGTTCATGCGGCTTAAAGAGACTTGCCGCATGAATATTCTTATGGTCAAGTACTGCCATACGGCTGAAGACTGTCCTTCTTCTCTGTTTGTTCGAGAAGAAGAGCCATGAAGTTCATGGCTTCAAAGCTCCATAAATTCTTCATCCAGAGTCCAAATCCGAACTTCCATAGGTCAAAATAGGGCAGAAAGAAATTCTCTACAACATGGAACCATCAAAACTTGAAAATAACAATGTTAAGTAGATCAAAACCCAAGAAATCTGAAAATACAATAAACTTAGATCTACACAAATTGAACCATGGAAATTGGAAATGCTAAGTATTAAAGTATGTTAGAATCTCGTGAGAAAGAGAATAGAACAATAAAAACGGAGTTCCTCCATGAAGTAAGCTGCACTTGCCTAAGCTCTCTCGCTGGTAGGTAGAAGAGTAATGGTGGAGAAGAAGAAGTAATAAAGAATTAATGAGGAGAGAGAGAGAGAGGGTAAGGTTAATAAATGAAGATGGTGGTGGTAGGTAGGGGTTCTCCCCTTGGTTCATGATGAACCAAAAGCTAACCCAAGCCGAACCAAGCCAAACCAAATAAGCCGAACCAAGCAAGGAAACATGCAATACGAGTCAAAATACGTACACGTATACCAAGATACGTAATATGAACCACGGTCATTACAACTCTACCCACCTTAAAAGAATTCCGTCCTCGAAATTTAATTAAGAGGCTAGAGCGGCAAGGACAAGCTATACTAATCACAGGCAAGCTATAACAAGCAATCTATCATGCAATCATTCATTCAAGCAAGGGATTAAAAGCATAAGGTACAAGGAAGACATTATACCTTACGAGTCAAACTGGTCGGGATATCGTGATCGGATATCATCCTCACGCTCCTACGTTGACTCACCCAAAGAGTGATGACCCCAAGCAACACGGACTAAACTAATAGTCTTGTTCTTGAGTATCTTCTCTCTCCGATCCAATATAGACACGGGCCTCTCCTCATACGAAAGGTTGGTACCAACAACCAATTTTGAATGATCCAGGATATGGCTCGGGTCTAGGATATACCGTCGTAGTTGGGATACATAGAATACGTCATGTACCTCATGTAGCGACGACGGAAGAGCGAGACGTTAGGATACATCATCTACTCGCTCCAGAATATCGAACGGTCCTATATACCTAGGACTAAGCTTTCCCCGTACGCCGAAATGAATGACGTCACGGTTAGGCAAAATCCTCAGGAATATATGGTCGCCGACAGAAAACTCAAGAGGGCGCCGATGAGAATCGGCCCAATGACGCTGGCGATCTTGGGCAACTCGAAGATGATCTCTAACTCTCCTGACCACCTCAACGGTCTGAGCAATCATACGATCTGAGCAATCATTTTCGGATCGAGCATCTGCCTCTCTCCAATATCGTCCCATGCTATCAGGGATCTGCACTTCCTGCCATACAGTGCCTCGAATGGTGCCATCTGGATACTAGCTTGGAAACTATTATTGTACGAGAACTCCACCAAGTACAGGTGATCTTTCCATGAACCACCGAAGTCGAGTGTACAAGATCGCAACATATCTTCGAGAGTCTGGATCGTGCGTTCTGACTAGCCATCTGTCTGCGGATGATAAGCTGAGCTGAACTGGAGGCGGGTTCCCAAACTCTCTTGCAAGCTACGCCAAAAGTGCGACGTAAATCTTGAATCTCTGTCCGAGGTGATACTGACTGGCATAACATACAGTCTGATTATCTGTCTGAGGTACATCTCTGGTAACTGAGCCGTCGACTGACCAACTCTGAACGGGAGAAAGTGGGTCACCTTCGTGAGCCTGTCTATAATAACCCAAATAGCATCTCTATCGGCCGGGGATCTAGGTAATCTAGTCACAAAATCCATGGTTATATGTTCCCACTTTCATTCTGGAATCGACAAGGGCTGAAGAAGTCCTGCTGGCCTCTGATGTTCAGCCTTAACTTGTTGGCAATCCAAACATCGAAAGACAAATCGGGCTATCTCCCTCTTCATGCCATTCCACCAGAAGTGTTGCCGGATATCACGGTACATCTTCGTACCGCCTGGGATGAATGGAATACTGAGAACTATGTGCCTCTGCCATGATCTCATGTCTGATATTCCCACTGGGTACACAAAGACGCCTCTCATGCCGAAGTGTACTGTCTCCATGAATGCATAACTCTGGCCTTTATCCTGCCTCACACTCTGCTCTGAGTCGCTGAAGCTTGGAATCTGTTGACTGTGCCATCCGAATCCTCTCGACTATAGTGGACTAAACTTGCATACTGGCCATCAATGCCACACTGGTAGGAAGGACAACTTCTATACCCATCTTCTTAAGATCTGCTAACAGCTCTGGTTGTGCTGTTAGGAAATAAACTCTGGCTCTCCTGCTCAATACATCTGCAACAACGTTGGCCTTCCCAGGATGATACTGCAGGTTGACATCATAATCCACAAGTAGCTCTAGCCATCTCCTCTGACGCATGTTAAGATCCTTCTGGGTGAAAACATACTTCAGGCTCTTGTGGTCGGTGAAAATTTTCACCCTATCTCCATACAAGTAGTGTCTCCAAAGCTTGAGTACAAACACTACTGCTGCCAGTTCCAAGTCATGGATTGGGTAATTCCTCGTATGATCATGAAGTTGCCATGACGCATAAGCTATTACCTTCCCATGCTGCATCAGAACACATCCTAAGCCTCTGCCTGAAGCATCACAATATACTGAGAATTCCCCGGTTCCATCTGGAAGCGTGAGAATGGGAGCCGTTATCAAGCCTCGCTTCAACTTCTCAAAAGAACTATGGCACTCTGCTGTCCAAGCAAACTGCACATCCTTGCGGGTCAACTGGGTCAATGGTGCTGAAATCCGAGCAAAGTCTGAAACAAATCGCCGGTAGTAGCCGGCCAAACCAAGAAAACTGTAAACTTCTGCAACTGTGCCGGGTACTGGCCATGACTCAATAGCCACGATCTTCTGGGGATACACTTCTACTTCTCCCCTGGTGATGATGTGACCCAAGTATGAAATACGATCGAGCCAGAACTCGCATTTACTGAACTTAGCATATAACTGGTGCTCCCTGAGAGTCTGAAGAACCACACAGAGATGCTGCTCATGCTCCGTTACACTCTTGCTGTAGACCAGGATGTCATCTAGGAACACAATCACGAACTGATCCAAGTAAGGCATAAAGATGCGATTCATGAGGTCCATGAATACAACCGGCGCGTTGGTTGCTCCAAATGGTATCACAAGGAACTCCTAATGCCCATACCGGGATCTGAAAGCTGTCTTCGGGATGTCCTGCTCTCTGACTCTGATCTGATGGTATCCCGATCGTAAGTCAATCTACGAGAATACAGCTGTCCCCTTGAGTTGATCAAACAAGTCATCTATCCTCGGGAGAGGGTATTTGTTCTTGATTGTCACTGAGTTCAAGGTACGATAATCTACACATAATCTGGACATACCATCCTTCTTTTTCACAAAAAGCATCGGGGCTCCCCAAGGCGATCCACTCGTACGAATGAATCCCTTGGTCCTAAGTTCTTCAATCATCTTGTACAATATTTCTAGCTCTGACGGCGCCATCCTGTAGACTCTCTCTGACACTGGGGCTGATCCGGGAATCAAGTCGATGGTGAACTCGATCTCCCGCTCCGGCAGCATCCCTGGAAGCTCTTCTGGGAAAACATCTAGGAACTCTTCGACTATCCGAGGTAACTGCACTGCTGCTACTGCCATCCGCAACCCTGGAGAAGAAGGTTCAACTTCGCCTCGGGAGAAGGAAAACTCTAGCTCACTAGGAATGCTAAAAATAACCCTGCCAATGTGGCAGTCTATCCTAGCATACTGGTCCCTCAACCAATCCATCCCTAAGACCACATCATAATCGGCCATCGAGAACTCTATCAATCTAGCGGGGAATTCTCTACCGCTAACTACAATCTGATACGAGGAAAACACTCTATCTACTCCCACAAGTCCGTTACCAATAAGTATATTGAGCCTTACTGATAATGACTCGAGCTCCAGTCCTATCCGTGTCGCGAATCGTGCAGACATAAATGAATACGAGGCACCAGAATCAAATAATACTGAAGCTGGAAAGGTGTTGATGAGAATAGTACCTGCCACCACCTCACATGGTGCTATTCCTTCCTCTTCCATGGTCAAAGCCAGCACTTGACCATGCCCTCTGGGTGCAGGTCCCCTCTGCTGTCACTCCCGTTTCTCGTTATACGTATTTTCAGGATACGTATACGGATTTCTGACAATTGTCAGGTGGCCCGTATTTTTACTTATCTTGCTTAGCTTAGCCTTGGTTTAAATCTTGACTTGATTGGTTCAACTTGGTTCAACATGACTTGGCTTAGCTTGGTTTGGTTTATTTTGGGTTGAGGTGAGAGGGGTTGCTATATAAGTCAACTTCTTCTCTCTCCTCCATTATTTGCATTTACTTCTTTCTCTTCTTCATTTACTCCTCTCCACCTACACCCAAGAGCTCTAGGCAAGTGCAACTTGCTTCATGATGGATCTTGGATTTTTATTGTTTCAATGTCTTCCTCTCCTAGTTCTAAGTCTCTTTAGAACTTGCCATTTTTGGTTTTGATGGATAGATTTTTGTAGATCTAGATTTTACCCTTTATCATGATTTTCTTGGTTTTGATCTATAAAAACTTGGTATTTTTTGAAAACTAATTATTCCATATGGCAGGAAATTTTATTCTATCAAATTTGGACCCTTGAAAAGTTGGATTTGGACTTGTTTTGACCAAGTTATAGACTTTTGAAACTATGGGTTCAACCATGGAAATTCCTGCTGATTTTGAGAAGACAGTGAGCAGTGTGCGCCAGCTTTTAGCTTGTGCCACTGTATTGCGCGCGCTCCTTAGCACGACGCAGCCTGACCCATTGCGCACGATCCTTAGCGCGGCACAGCCTGACCCATTGCGCGCGCTCCTTAGCGCGGCGCAGCCTGACCTATTGCACGCAACCTGAGTCAGGCGCAACCTGAGTCAGGCGCAACCTAGCCTCACGCAGTCTAGTGCCCGGCACAACATGACTTGGCCCGACTCGTCCTGGCGCAACTTGGCTAATGCTACTTGTTGGCCATGGTACCCCTTGCCCCTTCCCCTTGGGCGCATGATGTCCCCAGTTTTTCTCCTTTTTGATATGAACTCGATATGAACACGATGTGTGCTTGACAAGCAATATTGGCCTGATAAGTAACTTGTTAAGACATGTAAAATCTGGATAGTGGCCCGTCGAGGCGCACTCCTGACAAGTAACCTTGATAAGTAACAAGTAACTTGACATGATAATTCTTGATGGTGGTCCATTATGACGCACTCTTGACTTGATAAAGTAACCTAACATGATAATCTCGATATGCCTTGCTAAGTAAATCTTGTCTTGACACCGTGGGTGTTTGTGCTTGTATAAGCTACATGTCTCGTCTTGCATCATGTCTAGGATATAAATTTCTGATTTCCACGGTCAGGGATTCATACTGAATCTGACTAGGATAATGACTAGAGTGATCAAGTAGTTCATGAAGAGATTTTCCAGCTGCAGGCAGTCCCGTTATCTGGGCACTTTTAATTGGACTTGTAGCCTGCCGTCGAGTAGGGCACATTTCCAGCACACTGTCATGTGTTGCACCTCTAAGTCACCTAATCCAACTCTCTCAACTTGTGACCGGATAACCTGGATTAAGACTGCAGGGCTTGTGGCTGTCGAAATACCTCGATGCATCTTATTAGTAACTAGGCTTGTGATAACCCTAGTTAGTTAAAGTATCAAGCCGTACTCATTGCTTGGCCGTGATTGATGGATGGAGTCTTGTCTAGTCTTGTCTAGATCCAGTACATGGCTATCTCAAGACAAGCTTGTTATGCTTTACCTTATCGATAATTGGTTAGAGACTAAGTTCTGTTCATGTGAAGGGTTACAACCCCGGTCCTTATTTGGTTTACGAGTTGTAACTTGGTTACCGGAATGGTCCTTTAGTCCTCTTATCGTTTATCACCCTGCTTTCTCTAACTCATGTCTTTCGTTATCCTTTATGTATCATGTGCTAATATGCTGGTTTTAGTTCTTAAGCGAAGCCTCCCTTGTGGCACTTGCTCTTTTTGGGGTCTGACCCAGCTGGTTTTTTATGGCCAGATTTCGGAGTAGCTCCCGAGGATCTTCCTGTCTTCCAGCCAGATGGTGACCACTAGGAGCAACCCTGGCAACGAGTGGGTTCTTATTTTGCTCTCCCACTCCCTTATAAAAATATTCTTTTGAGGCGTTTAGCCGCCGAGCAAGTGTTAGCTCGTTTGCAACTTTACTTACTGTCTGCCTACGGGCTGTAACATGATTGACGAATCCTAGGGTTGATCATGTATGAATGAAACTCTTGCTAGTCTTCACATTTTGTATGACTAGCTTCATGATCATCTGAATATGTAATGTTTGGGACGCCTTACTTTGTATGTCTGATGATCTAACATCTTGTAACATCTACTTACTTGCTTGAGATTGAGACACTAGGCATGTTCATGACCATATGAGACTGTTGGCTTGTAGATAAACCCTCATGCATCTAGACAGCCGTGACCGTATATCGAGGTAGATTATACTTCAATGTACGTAGCTGGCTGTGTCTGTCCCCCGCTCTCCAGTATTCTGGTTCTGGGGCGTGACACGGTTTAGGTGGTGGCCTATGCAGGTATTGTAAATCAAGCTGTGTGAGGGTTTCACTGAATAGATGTCTCAATTAGCACTCGCCCTTGATCTCTACTCGGGTCTTCTAATCTTTCCAAAATCTTGACCTGATCACATGTTTATATCCTCGATCTATCATGGTCCTTCCTTATTGTTCCTCATGTCGTTTCTTCAGCGGCATTATTCCTGGTCCTACCGATCAGCAAGGCGGAGCACCTCCAGTGGACCAGCAGCAACTTGGAGACCAAGCCCAGCACTCTGGAGCGGCCTCCCGAGTCATGCATTCTGGGGATCTAGAGCCCCCAGTTCAGCCAGTCCAGCCTGCAGAGCCTGATAATGGAACCCTGGTGGGTCTCATCAGAGAATTGCTTGCATCTCAAAATCGTCGGGGCGATGCCCTGCACCAGACAGTACAAGATGCTATGGGCAGAGTTGGTTACCAAGGGAACAAGGCGGCCAACAGCTTCAAGCGTCTGAACCCTCCTTTCTTTGACGGCACTGAAGATGCTATTGCTGCTGATGCTTGGCTTCAGGACACAGAGGTTATCCTGGAAGCAGCTAGGATTCCTGAGAATGAGAAGGTGGCCGTTGTGCGCCTACAGTTGTTAGACTTAGCCCGCAGCTGGTGGGCGATGCTAGCAGTTGGATTACCGACGCCTGTCTCATGGACGGTGTTCAGCAACAAGTTCCAGACCAAGTACTTCGATGCAGTAGCTCGGTATGATCTGCAGACCAGATTCAGCAATCTCAAGCAGATGGGAAGGACGGTCGATGGATATGCGGTCGAGTTTTCTAGGCTTAGTCGGTTTGCTCCCACCTTGGTGGCGACCGAATTGGACCGAGCCCAGCGGTTCCAGCAGGGACTCTACCTAGAGATCATTCTAGCAGTGGAGCAGTTCGAGCACCAAATATTTGATGCCGTCTTGCGAGCAGTGAAGAGGCATGAATATACTTCTCAGAGGATAGTGGATCGAACCGGAAGTAGGAAGAGGTCCCATGGGCAGATGAGTTTGTCCTCGGCACCAGCCCCAGCAGCTAGGGCTTTGACTATTGGAGTTCCTAGGAGGGCAAATTCAGTTTTGACGGTTCAGCACTCGACACCGACGTATCCTCAGCAGCAGAAGCAGAAGCAGTCTTCCATAATGGGATGCACTCATTGTGGAAAGCCAGGGCACGTAGTATCAGAGTGTCGTAGAGCACAGGGATTGTGCTTGGCTTGTGGGGCACCGGATCACAAGATAGGGTCCTGTCCGAATAGAGCAAGTTCATCGTCATCAAACCTAACCAGTCCATCGATTAGGGGTCCAGCACCAGTGCAGCAGCAGTATCAGCCTCCGAGGCCATTGCCGCCTCAGGCTCAGCAGTATGCCCAGGTTCAGATCCAGAACAGGCAGAGAGGTCACAAGCAGTGGGGACCAGCACCAAGAGGACAAGGTCAGGCTATGGCTCTGACCGTAGCAGAAGAGTTAGCTTCAGGTGAGGTGGTGGCAGGTACCATTCTCGTCAACTCTTTTCCAGCATCAGTATTATTTGATTCGGGTGCATCGCATTCATTTCTGTCTGCACGATTCGCAACGCGGATAGGACTGGAGCCCGAGTCATTATCAGTAAGACTCAATATACTTACTGGTAACGGTCTTGTAGGGGTAGATAGAGACATAGAGTCTATTCCTCGGGAACAATGGCCTCGGGAACGGGTACTGCTGCTGCTGGACTGGTGCTGGTCCTCTAACTGAAGGACTAGAGAAAGCTGATGATGAACTCCCCCTGTTCGGGCAGTTCCCAACCCTGTGGTCCGGGGCACCACAAACCAAGCACAAACCCTGTGCTCTGCGATACTCAGATACCACATGCCCCGGCTTCCCGCAGTGTGAACATCCCACTGCGGAAGACTGCTTCTGCTTCTGCTGCTGAGGGTGCGTCGGGGTTGAATGCTGAACCGACGTCACTGAGGCTACCCGCCTCAGAACTCCAATGGTCAAGGCCCTGGCTGCTGGGGCTGGTGCTAAAGACTGATTCATCTGGCTGTGGGATCGCTTCCGACCCCCGGTCCTATCTACAATCCTCTGAGAGGTATACTCATGCCTCCGGGCTGCTCTCAGTACTGCATCAAAAGTCTGATGCTCAAACTGCTCCACTGCCAATAAAATCTTGAGATGGAGCCCCAGCTGGAACCGCCGGGCTCTATCGAACTCGATCGCCACCAAGGTGGGAGCAAACCGACTGAATATCGAAAACTCGGCCGCATATCCGTCGACCGTCCTGTCCATCTGCTTCAGATTGGTGAACCTCGTCTGTAGATCGTATCGAGCTACAGTATCAAAATACTTGGTCTGGAATCTCTCTCTGAATACTGCCCAAACAATGGGTGCCACTAATCCAACGGCCTGCGCCGCCCACCAGCTGCAGGCAAGATCCAATAACGGCAGGCGCACCACGGCCACCTTCTCGGCTTTTGGAGTCCTAGCTGCTTCTAGAATTACCTCTGTGTCCTGAAGCCATGCATCTGCTACGATAGCATCTTCACTGTCGTCGAAGAAGGGAGGGTTCAAGCGCTTGAAGCTGTTGGCCGTGCTGTTACCCTGATGACCTCCTCTGGTCAGAGCATCTGTCACTGCCTGGTACAAGGCATCTCCTCGATGATCTTGGGAAGTTAATAATGACCTGATGAGACCCATCAAAGTGCCATCATCAGGCTCTGCAGGCTGGTCGGGCTGAACTGGTGGTTCTCCTCCAGTAGGCACGACTCTGGAGGCTACTCCGGAGTGCTGGGCTTGATCTCCGGGTTGCTGCTGGTCCACGGGAGGTGCTCCGCCTTGCTGATCGGTAGGACCAGGAACAATGCCGCTGAAGAAGACGACATAGGGAACAATAAGGAAGGACCAGGACAGATCAACGATACAAGCATGTGATCAGGTCAAGAATTTCAGGGATTTAGAAGATACGAACAAAGATCAAGGGCGAGTACTGATTGAGACATCTATTCGGTAAACCCTCACATATCTTGATTTTCAAGACCTGCATGGGCCACCACTTAAACCATGTAACGCCCCAGAACCAGAATACTGGAGAGCGGAGGCGTACATAGCCAGCTACGTATATGAAACGGAATCCATCTCACCATACGGTCACGGCTGTCTAGATACATGAGGGTTTAACTACAATCCATCAGTCACCTATGGTCATGAACAAGCCTATTGTCTCAATCTCAAGCAAACAAGTAAGGTTACAAGATGTAAAATCACCAAATATACAATAGTAAGGCGTCCCATTACATTACATATTCGGATGATCATGAAGCTAGTCGTACAAAATGTCAAGACTAGCAAGAGTTTCAGTCATACATGATCAACCCTAGGATTTGCCAATCATGTTACAGCCCGTAGGCAGACAGTAAATAAAGGTGCAATACGAGCTAACACGTGCTCGCCGGCTAAACGCCTCAAAAGAATAATTTTACAATAAAGTGGGAGGACAAAAAGAAATCCACTCGTTGCCAGGGTTACGCCTGGTGGTCACCATCTGGCTGGAAGGTAGGTAGATCCTCTGGTGCTGCTCCGATATCTAGCCATACAAAACCAGCTGGGTCAGACCCTAGAAAGAGCAAGTACCACAAAGGAGGCTTCACTGAGGAACTAAAACCAGCATATCACAATAGAATATTAAAGATAATTATAAATAAAACTGATAATAATAGTATAAGAACAGTAAATTGAGTACGAGGAAACCATTCAAGTAGCCAGGTCACAACCCTTAAACCAAACAAGGACCGGGGTTGGAACCCTTCACCTGAATAGAAACCCGTCTCAACTACTTGTTGGTAAGTAAACAGGATGAACTCGACATATAGTGAAATAAGACAATAAACGATGAGAGGACACAGAACTGCTCCGGGAGCCATGTTACAACCCTTAAACCAAACAAGGACCAGAGTTGTAATCCTTCGCCTGAACAGAACTGGACCCCTGATCTTTATTGTTAAGGCCAGTATAATGATCATGCTATTGAAGCCAGGTAAAATATGACGAGCATGGCATGGGGTGCAATAAGACAATAATCGAAGAGAGGACACAGAACTGCTCCGGGAGCCAGGTTACAACCCTTAAACCAAACAAAGACCGGGATTGTAACCCTTCGCCTGAACAGAACTGGACCCCTGATCGTTATTGTTAAGGCAAGCATAATTAATCATGTCAGGTCACAATCTTGTACAGGATCGGGACAGACTAAGCTGGACTAGACTCCATCCAATCAATCAAGGCCAAGCAAGGAGTACGGCTTGATATTTTAACTAACTAGGGTTATCATAGGCCTAGTTACTAGCAAGATGCAATGAGATTATCCCAACAGCCACAAGCCCTGCAGACCATCCAGGTTATCCAGGTCGAATGTCCATTTATGAAGGATGCAACACGTGTCTGTGTGCTGGAAATGTGTCCTAATCGTCGGTAGGCTACAAGTCCTAATATGCGGTTGGGAACAAAGGGTCTTATGCGTCTAAGAATTAAGAGTTCATGCGGCTCAGGAAAAATTTGGACTTATGCGACTGCGGTTCAACAAGTACATGCGGCTGAACCATAGATTCTCATGCGACTGGGTCATGGCAAGGCCTATGCGGCTGAGAAGTAGCCAGGGCCTTATGCGGCTGAAGAATTCGTCAAGCATTTGCGACTGCAGTATTGGAGCTCATGCGGCTGGATGAAATCAGGGCTCATGCGGCTCGGATGGCAAACCTTATGCAGCTGAAAGATAGGAGTTCACGCGGCTAAGTCAACCCGGCCATGCGGCCAAGGGTGTTCAGGTCTCATGCGGCTGGATTAGAAGGGGGGTTCTTATGTGGCTCGGTTAGAAGTTCATGCGGCTGAAAGAGACTTACCGCATGAATGTTCATACGGTCAAGTACTGCCATGCGGCTGAAGACTGTCCTTCTTCTCTGTTTGTTCGAGAAGAAGAGCCATGAAGTTCATGGCTTCAAAGCTCCATAAATTCTTCATCCAGAGTCCAAATCCGAACTTCCATAGATCAAAATGGGGCAGGAAAAATTTTTCTACAACATAGAACCATCAAAATTTGGAAATAACAATGTTAAGTAGATCAAAACCCAAAAAATCTAAAAATACAATAAACTTAGATCTACACAAATTGAACCATGGAAATTGGAAATGCTAAATATTGAAGTATGTTAGAATCTCGTGAGAAAGAGAATGGAACAATAAAAATAGAGTTCCTCCATGAAGCAAGCTGCACTTGCCTAAGCTCTCTCCCTGGTAGGTAGAAGAGTAATGGTGGAGAAGAAGAAGTAATGAAGAATTAATGAGGAGAGAGAGAGAGGGTGAGGTTAATAAATGAAGATGGTGGTGGTAGGTAGGGGTTCTTCCCTTGGTTCATGATGAACCAAAAGCTAACCCAAGCCAAACCAAGCTAAACCAAACAAGCCGAACCAAACAAGGAAATATGTAATACGAGTCGAAATACGTACACGTATACCAAGATACGTAATACGAACCACGGTCATTACAGTAGCTAGCCCCTGGAAGTCCCCGACTAATTCGGTGCTATCGATTCAGCACAGCTATCACCGTGTTTCCTTTCTTGGCCGAAACGGTCCCATGGCCCTGGGTTGCCATTACGGGGAAACTCTACCTTGTCGACAAGTTGTCCAATGACCATGTAAGACCCGACTCAAACTGACGTCTCACACAGTCATTCTACTTTCAGTGTTATCATCTCTTTCCAAAACCAAGTTCAAGACCTCTATCCTTGAGACCCCTTGACGACCCATGGTCACGAGCATTCTTTCCATGTTACCCTATCTTTTTATTCAACTCATGAGCGCCTATTTGATAGTCCTTTCTCCAAAACTCACTTTGAATCAATTGTGGTCCTTGCCTTAAACACTAGGTCCGTGCATCGTGCCTTAAGCCAACTGTGCTCTACACGACACTCCTGTCCAAGTCGACAGGCCTTGAGATCGTGGGAATACTTAACGTGACAAACCGCAAAAGAGCGGGACAGTACTTGGGATGTCTTAGGTCGACCGGCATAACTTTGCCTGACTTAATCAAACCTACAACTTAACTAGAGGGACGAGCAAAGGCTATGCCAAGCCTTGCATCGTGGAAGCATGCATGCTTTATCGAGCATTTACGCGGGCGATGCCTAAGACTTAGGCTACGTTCATAACTTCGCCAACTCAAACTAACTTTCCTCCTCTCAAGCCACAGGACGAAAGATCGAGTGTCATTTTTAAAGCACGTCGTACACCAACTCTAAGCCGACCGTTGGACCTTTCCATATTCTAACTCAATTCGACCTGTCGGGATTATTCCCTTTAGCTATGTGGATTCGTCTCTTTTATTATCAAGCTTACTTGTGCGAGTTAAAAATATGCGATTTATTATGTGAAGGCTAAGATGAGGCAAGTTCACCAAAACTACCCCACCTGAGCGAGCGGTCGCCTCGACCGAGCGATGTCTCTAAGTAGCCGTTGCAAGGCTAGTCGGAACGCCGTTGGCGTTTCGATTCCTCCGATTGACTGAGCGGGACGGTGCACTACATCATACACCACTCAGAAAAAGTTTCGTCCTCGAAACTAACTGAGTACACTTATCGACTTATTACTTTACTCAACATTCAAGAACTCTCGCACACACTACTCCTATACGTTTCTACAATCCGAGCCACGCTCGTGCTACCATCACATTTCTTTAAAACTCTATTTCTAAATCCTTGACACTTTTTTATTCCTCAAGTCTCACTTGATTCAACGTATCACTTAGTTGGATCATGCATATATTCTAGGCGTCCCCAAAATACATACATTTCAGCCAAGCCTCATGATAGAGAATCTGCCATCACCACTCGAGTCGGATCGTGCGCATATTCAAGCGTCCCTGATATACGCACATGTCAACCGAGCCTCATGAGTGGTGCCTCCACAATTCCTATCGCTTCACACTGGAACGTCTGCCTAACCGCTAGGCTATGTCTTTTAGGTAAAGTCATCCGTCAGTATTGGAATCATAGTTCCCAAACAATAATATCAATACTGACCCCATCCTAAGGTCAAACCAAGTTGATAGTATGGGAGTTTTTCTACCCAAGCTCGTATCACTCCGATTTCTAAACATCGAGCATAGATTTCCTACACACATCCCGACATTCGTCGTACGGGGTCCGAGTCGTTCAGCAAAGCCATCCTACGATAACTCACGTTCACCCAATTCTACGATATATCAATATCGCTCGTTCAATAAACCATTTCGCATAGTCTATCCATTCAAACACGTTCGATATAGTTCGCCTATCAATCCTTCCAAGTCAAGCATGCTATGACACAATTCATCGCTAAACCATAATTCATATTTCATACTTCCTAAGTCGTTCATCACAATTCACATATTTAATCATGAGGTCGTCTAGTTTAACAATATGTTGTGCCCTGATCTCACGCGATTCAGATTATCTACGGTGGGCATGAATCACCATACACGCTTCCGCGGGGTAATCATTCTCGTCGGGACGTAACACTTGTTTTGTGTTTAGACTAATTCATTCTCGATGTGCGGATTGGACCTACTCAATCCTCAAGTTTATTTCATTCATCAATCGTAAGTCCAAACATCCTCGAATTTTTCTTCGCCTTAAACCAACAAGTCGAGACAATCAAAGTTGCCGCGTCATGATTTTTTGAGTTCGACCATTCTCGCGTCATGAATCACCATGTCAGCGCTCACGCGAAACGATCGCCCCAAAATCTGACGCGACGCATGTGCAAGGCTAGAGTTGCGCTCGCGCAAGACAAGAATGTCAATACTGTGGTTATCCGCGTAACCCTCAAGACACGATCATTTTCATCCAACATCCATCTCAATCAAAATCCTAAGTATTACATCCAACCGAACGATAACACTTGCACGATCGTCATTCACCGAGTCAGAGTACCCACGAGTTATCGTATATCGATCTTTGATATGCCTCAATACCATCGATGACATGCGTAACCTAACGATCTTCCTTTGCAACAAGTTTCGAGTCGTACGAATGATGCTATCGTCCGACTGGATGATCTCCTCGACATTCAAAATCAATTTCGATCACTATCCCTCGAATCATTCACAAAATCAATTTATTCAAATCCGAAATCACGTATATTCATCCGTCTATCTTATGTCATCGACCAACGCATTTCCTCAATTCGTATCGTCCCTTTTGTTAACTCAATCATCGAGCAACATTCAATCCAATCCTTAGAGTCATTCGCGTAACTTCAATATTCAACTTTTTCATGCACGCTATCTCCCCATCGTGCTAACTTTTTCCATATGATCCACCTATCGATTTCCTTTATCAAGTCATCCGTTCGCTACACCTTAACTTTTTCTCGATTTGATTTCACCTACTCAATTGTTTTCGTGTTTCATACTCACACAATCCTCAATCCCGTGCACATTCTGTGTGCGTCAACTCTAGGTTGTTCGAACCAACTCGTTCAAATCTTTCAAGATTACAACTTGTTCAACGACACTCAATCTAAGGCTTTGCATAACGCTACATTTGCTGATAGACTCATCGACACCCCACATCCTCAATCGATCGATCGACACCCCTGAAGCTATCGCATACACCACTCAGGGATGAAGTCATTTAACAAATCCTCAACTGTCATTCGAATCAAAATCGACTTCTTCAAATTTTTTGTTCGAACCATTCCTTAAATTTCAAGCACGCCCATCTATATCGCATCGACGTTATCGTCGCTCGATAGCACCCCTATCGATAGTCATCTCATTTACTCAATCGAGTTCAACTCATTCTTGCTCGACACTATTCAATTCCCGCACTCGACTTTTCTAAGGTCGACGCAAATCCTTGGTGTATATACCCAGCCCGACTTAGCCAACCGTCCTTACGCGAACCATCTTTTTGTTTCTTATCAAAAACTGTTCTCCTATGTTTTGCAAAATAGATAGACTTATTGTATGGACATTCCCGTGGAACATTTGAGAGAGAGCGCACCAACGATATAACTTTGCGGAAGCAATATTTCAGAGTTTGCGGAAACAACGGAGTTAAAGGATTCAATCGATAGTCCAAGAACGTAAAGCCGTGCTCTGATACCTTTATATCACGCCCTGCTCCCGTAGGAGCGATCGTCCTCGCTAAGGCGTGATGCCGCACAAGCCTAGATTGCGCTCGTACAAGGCGGGTTCCATAACGGCCGATTACAGCGACTGTGACGGGGTCGTCGCACAGAAGTCCCAAGCAGAGACATTGAATATGCCAGCAAAATTTAGAACAAAAACACTAGTCATTCAAAAGATACATTTTATTGATATTGGAACAATGATTACAATGGGGCGCAAGGCCAAGATTACAAGTCACTCGAGCTCACTCTTCTCACATTACAAGTCACTCAGCTCTCTCTCTCATCTCTTCTCTCAATACATGTCTTGAGCCAGCGGATGCTTGGAAGGCGACGTCCATACATTATGTCCCGTATAAGTCTTTACTCTATGCGGCCGCACGCTTCGAATCGCCAAGAAACTCCGTGCCTCGACGCATCCAAGCGAGCTCCGCGCCACGAGCTTCTACATGTGCCTGCACATGTAAACTATGTGGGTGTCAGTACTCAACTGTACTGGTGGAATGAGCTCCTCGCCCACCCATACAAAATTGACACGTTCATTTACTTTGTGCAACATAGTCCCTTTATGATTGTCTTTCTACTCTTGTCTTAGGATCAGTTTTAGGTTCGACGCCTTGGCCTATTTTGTGTCTGTAGACCATCTCGTGCTTGCAACGTACATCAACTCAACAATGTTAACCTATCAAGTCGTGCTTACCTTTCGGCCAAAATCAGAGACAACTACTCAGTGAGACTCCACTTCCATGTGATCATGCTACAAATCCATCGTGCCGTGCCTCGCACTTCTGTGAAACTTAACCATATCGCCGCCTCGCGGTCCTTTGCTACTTAATCATCAACTGACCCCTCAAGACTTGTGAAACTAAGTGTCACTCGACCAACTTTTGCCTTGCGGCGATTCCTGACTTAAACCCGAGACGACTCAATCCAACTTGTGCAACTCTATGCCAACATCTTAAGACTCAACGCCACAACTCGTGTCGAAGCACGGTGTCTACGTTGCAGCCAAATCTTAGGCCCCAAAACATTATCTTTATCGTGTACGCATTCTTCCTGACTCTTGATTCACTTCACCTAATACTCGACTCAGTCCAAAGACATATACGCGGATCGCCGCCTATGCCGACTCATCTATATGAGGTCACTAGCATAACAAGCTATACCTGGACTCATAGCTTGCGGTTGGCCGGGACCCTTCCAGCGCAAGGTAGCTAGCCCCTGGAAGTCCTCGACTAACCCGGTGCTATCGATTCAGCACAGCTATCACCGTGTTTCCTTTCTTGGCCGAAACGGTCCCATGGCCCTGGGTTGCCGTTACGGGGAAACTCTACCTTGTCGACAAGTTATCCAATGACCATGCAAGATCCGACTCAAACTGACGTCTCACACAGTCATTCTACTTTCAGTGTTATCATCTCTTTCCAAAACCAAGTTCAAGACATCTATCCTTGAGACCCCTCGACGACCCATGGTCGCGAGCATTCTTTCCATGTTACCCTATCTTTTTATTCAACTCATGAACGCCTATTTGATAGTCCTTTCTCCAAAAGTCACTTTGAATCAATTGTGGTCCTTGCCGTAAACACTAAGTCCGTGCATCGTGCCTTAAGCCAACTGTGCTCTACGCGATACTCCTGCCCAAGTCGACGGGCCTTAAGATCTTAGGAATACTTAACGTGACAAACCGCAAAAGAGCGTAACAGTACTTGGGATGTCTTAGGTCGATCGGCATAACTTTGCCTGACTCAATCAAACCTACAACTTAACCAGAGGGACGAGTAAAGGCTATGCCAAGCCTTGCATCGTGGAAGCGTGCATGCTTTATCGAGCATTTACGCGGGCGATGCCTAAGACTTAGGCTACGTTCATAACTTCGCCAACTCAAACCAACTTTCCTCCTCCCAAGCCACGGGACGAAGGATCGAGTGTCATTTTCAAAGCACGCCGTGCACCAACTCTAAGCCGACCGTTGGACCTTTCCATATTCTAACTCAATTCGACCTGTCGGGATTATTTCCTTTAGCTATGCGGATTCGTCTCTTTTATTATCAAGCCTACTTGTGCGAGTTGAAAACATGCGATTTATTATGTGAAGGCTAAGATGAGGCAAGTTCACCGAAATTACCCCACCTGAGCGAGCGGTCGCCTAGACCGAGCGATGTCTCTGAGCAGCCGTTGCAAGGCTAGTCTGAACGCCGTCAGCATTTCGATTCCTCCGATTGACTGAGCGGGACGGGGCACTACAGTCCTAAAGAAAATTATGTTTGTAGATATTTTGAAAATTTGTTAGGACTGTCAATGAAGTTTGCAGTCCTAAAATAAAGTAGGACTACTAACGGAATTGGCAGTACTACATAAAGTTAGGACTGCCAACTAGCTGACAGTCATAAAGAAAACTCTCTGTTTGGAGAGATTTTGTATAAAATTCTTTATGACCGTCAACGAAGATGGCAGTCCTAAAATGAACTAGGACTACCAACTTTGTTGGCATTCCTACATAAAAGAGGTTCATTCTCATAAGTTAAAAAGAGAAAATATTGGTTTTCTGTGTTCCATACTTCAATTACTCGTGCAAACTTCGTGATCTTAACTTAAAATGAAGTAGGCTTCCCACATCAAGATCTCGTGGCATTGGACCATTAACACTACCATGGCGAACCTACAAAAAGTCAATAAGAGGATAGATTGTCTCTAATAAACATCCAACGTAATAAGTATGGGTTCCACAATATCATCAGGATGATGGAAGAAAAAGATTTTTCTTTTAAAAACATATGTTCACCAAACAGTCCCGAGCGAGCTATATCAGTTTTGCTTTTGCACATACTCTAAAGGCTAAGGGTTAGTAAATCCTTCAGGACTATCAACGAAGTTGACAGTCCTAACACCAAATATGACTGCCAACTGAGTTGATAGTCCTACATTATGTCAGGACTGCCAATTTTATTGGCAGTCCAAATCTAAACTCTCTGTTTGGACATACTTATAACCCAACTCTTTCAGGACTGCTAACGAAGTTGAAAGTCCTAACACCAAGTAGGACTGTCAACTTTATCGGCAGCCCTGAAGGATTGTATACCAAACATATAGGATAGCCTGAAATAAGAAATGGGAGTGACAAACTTGTAAATAATTTAAAAAATGGGCTGCCCTCAAGTAAAACTTGAGGTGCCAATATAATTTACCTACCAAAAGGTATAACACAAAATCACTGGTAATCTGGTGATAGTAATGGTTGTCACAAACTCATAAAAAACAATACGTTGCATAAGTCGTTAAGTATTTTTTAAGAAATGAAAAAAACTTGAAAATACAATGAATAGTAAATACTCGCGTATACGGATATGGATAATGATATTGTAAGGCCAGAGTCTCATATAGAGAGATGGGAAGATGGAAATGAAGGAAAAGAAAGGGAGGTCGGCTGTGAATGAGTTGGAGGAGAGAGGAAGCTCCCTTAACCTTCTCTTTCTATTTATTATTTTTGAACAAAAAATATCATGAAAATAATGATGAAGGGGACATAAGTGGAACGACTATATTTTTCCTTCCATGCAAGATGACACCTAATATGGCTAGGTATTCATTCAAACTGGGTAATTGCACAAATTTTTTATGGTCTAAAATAAAAGATGGTTTTGCAAATTAGATTCGTAGATATGGATTTAATAGCATACAAATTCGTTTAATTTATGGACATTCTAAATAAAAATTTCAAATTAACTTATTTCAATAGAACACTTAATATAAATTTATTAAATAAGAAGAATAAGGAGAATACCAAATCGCAGTATCTTAAAATACGACTAATATATCTAGATACGATATATTGGAATCAACTATGATAGAAAATAAATAAAAAATGCAATTATGCACATTGGTTCAGTTATGTATTTCTTCTTCTATATAACATTTATAATCTTGCTATAATTATTTCCATACTACTATCAATGGGGTGAAGAAAAATGTATCAATGGCCTGCTACTATATCAGTTGTTATAATGTTAAAGATAAAAGAATTGCTATGTTGGAATTATTCAATAATTATGGGGCCACACATGTAAAATTAATTCTGTTTGGGCTATCTAAATAATTAAGCCAAATTAAAGTGGTCTATTTGGAAAATTGGCTTAAGGGTATAATTGTCATGGAATTAATGTGTAGATACCAGAGATAATTCTAATTTGATGAGGGGCCAAATTAGAAATATCACAACACACATATCTATATATATGTGTATTCATTAGGGTTATGGTCCCCAACTCATACGGCCACCAAAGAGAGGGTTTCTTTATTCTCTTCTGTATCCCCATCAACAAAGAGAGGAACAAAGATTTCATCTTTGTTATTAAGGGTCGTAGCGGGTTGGAAGATCAAACCCCATAAAGAGACGTTTGCTTCAAGATCCGTCAAGCAAAGACAATGGATTCATGTACGCTTCCACAATCAATTTAATTTATGTTCTTCATCTCATGAATCGACAGGGTACAATAAAATTCTCCAACAAGTGGTATCAGAGCCTCCTGTTTGATTTATGAGGTCGAAGTTTAGAATCCAATTTTTTATTTATTGTTATTCAGAAACCCTAGATCTTCGATCTAATTTAATTTAGGGTTCGGGTTGATCTATCAAGATCCACCAATTTAGATCCGTAATTATGTATACTGCTGGTTTATTTTATATATAAATCAAATCATTGTATTTTTTTTTTATTGTTTGGGTCCGATATTTATCTTTGGATCTGTTAGGAGTTTATTTAGGTATTGCTTTGTGGTTTTATTTGGTAAGACACGCTATTTCTTGCTTCTGCCGGTCACCGATCTACTGACGGTCATCAAATTATTCGACCAACACGAATTTTGGCGTCGGTAGTCGACAAAATTCCTAATTGTTATTTATAACACATTAGGGTTTTTGTTTGCATTCCAACTTAACGGACAAACATCCGACACGATGGGACTTCGGTTTGGATAGAATAATAGTATCAATATACTAGTGCTTGTTTAGATTAATATCTGTGCTATTGCTTCCTAGCATGTTTAATCGCACATAAGCTATTTGCATATTTATGGGGCCACACATAAAGTGGATGTGCTATTGCTTCCTAACATCTGTGCTATTGCCATAAAGTGGTCTATTATGGGGCCACACATCTGTGCTACTGTGTTCAAATATGTATGTAAATAAAGTTTTGGACATGATTCAGTTTTGTAAATTTTAGTCAACATTCAAATTTTTGGTGCCTTTTATGACTAGCAACAGTTGTCCAATATTCTAAGTAGACTCATTGAAACAAGATGTCGCCAAAGTGACATCTCTTGCGTAGATAGCCTATGAGGGATGTCGGATGTTTGTGTGTGTATATTCATGCGGGTATTAGCCGGCCCAAAGGAAGGTTAATACTTGGCCGAATTGCACACATACTTGTGGTGATAAATGTGTGACAATTATACGGTTTACATGTGAATAATAACCCGATCCAAAGATAAGCTTATTATTTGACATGACTTATTGTCAACATTTGATCACTACACCAAGAGTACCACTTGCAGTTAATATCACTGTCCAAAGACTTGATATTAATGATGCACTAGGTATCTTGAGATGGGGTTCACCATTATTTGAATTTGTTTGACTATCTTTTATTCTTTGGTTATTAATTAGAGCATATTTATTTATTTATTTATTGTTCTCTTTTTCAGCTAGTGTTGTTACAATATCTGCTAATCTGAACTCAATTTCAATGCTTAATGGGACAAACTTTAAGGACTGGAAAGAGAACATATATATTGTTCTCGGTTGCATGGATCTAGATCTTGCACTTAGGATTGAGTGTCCCACTACTCCTAAGGATGACAGTTCATCTGGTGACAGAGCGAACTTCGAGAAGTGGGAACGCTGAAACCGCATGAGTCTAATAATCATAAAGCGCGGTATTCCAGAGGCATTCAGGGGTGCAGTATCTGATGAGGTTACTAATGCCAAACAATTCCTTGCTGAAATCGAGAAGCAATTTGCAAAGAATGATAAGG
The DNA here is from genome assembly GCA_029216955.1 of Iris pallida. Taxonomy (NCBI): domain Eukaryota; kingdom Viridiplantae; phylum Streptophyta; class Magnoliopsida; order Asparagales; family Iridaceae; genus Iris; species Iris pallida. Next base: position 879,621 of record JANAVB010043216.1, on the reverse strand, counting down.
CGGAAACAAGCACACTTTTGTTGTGCTTGATTACCACGAAGTATAAAGGCAAAGGTAACATAAGGGAGTACATCACGGAGATGTCTCATATTACATCAAAACTTAAGGCACTTAAGCTCGACTTGTCGGATGACTTGCTCGTTTATTTGGTATTGCTCTCACTTCCTACACAGTACAATCAGTTCAAGGTCAGTTACAACTGTCAAAAGAAAAAATGGACTCTAAATGAGCTCATTTCGTACTGTGTACAAGAAAAAGAGAGATTGAAGCAAGATAAAATTGAAAGTGCTAATTTGGCTACCACCCCTAAAGACAAGTATAAGGGCACTAAGCGAAAGAATACAGAAGCTACTAAGGGTCCAGTGTAAAAGAAACAACAAACTGAGGCTAATGGTTGTTTCTTTTGTGGCAAGCCGGGACACGTAAAGAAGGAATGTACAAAGTACCACGCATGGCGTGTAAAGAAAGGTACATTTCTTAATTTGGTATGATTTAGCTTCAGTATTAAGAAACACATGGTGATTAGATTTTGGTGCAACTACTCACATCAGTATTTCTATGCAGGGTTGCCAGATCTACCGAAAGCTAATTGATGGTGAAAGACACATCTATGTGGGAGACGGCAAGTTGGTAGAAGTGGATGCAATAGGACAAATTTTGGATATTAGTTATTATTGGATTTGATAGACAATTTTATCTAAAGCTTTTATTGTACCGTCTTTTAGACGAAATTTAGTTTCAGTTTTCTTGTTTGACAATCTTATTTATCATTGTTCATTTGGGAACAATAAAGTTTGATCTATCTTTAAATTCAAAATAATGTTGGTATTATTTTTATTTTTTTAAATGTTCGTGACATGCTATTATCACTTGAAACTATTGCGTCCTATAAAGAAACCTTGTATATGGAACCACGTGGTACTAAACACAAAAATAAAGAATTTTTTTTTAGACGAGAAGTGTAATATTTTTTGAGGATGTTGAGTTTGGGGGAGAAATAAAGTCAATGACATTGTCTTTGAGGAGGAATCGATTGTGATTCCTACTATCATTTTTGACGATGTGCAAGATTCTGCACCTGACATTGATCAAGAAGTGAATTCAGAGCCTCAATAAGACAATATCGAATTACCTCTATAAGTCGATGTTGAGCTACCTCAACAAGACAACATAAAGGCACCCTCATTCAAGATAAGGTAATTGTTTCTGAGGAACAAACTCAACAACCTCAAGAGAAGAGGAAGGGATTGTTTATTAAAGAGACTTTCTCTTCGATTTCTTTGAAAGACTCTTTTAAACCAATCATAGTACTTGTTGTACATTTTAATATTGAGCTACATCAAATGGATGTCAAAACAGTATTTCTTAATGGTAACATTGACGAAATAATTTATATGGTGCAACCAGAAAACTTTGTGTCAGAAGACCCAAAGAATATGGTTCGCAAACTGACAGAATCTATTTATGGACTCAAGCAGACTTCTCGTCAAAGACACTTTGAGTTTTAACAAGTTACTATCTCGTTTGATTTTGAGATGAACACTGTTGAAGATTGTGTGTATCACAAGTTCAGTGGGAGTAGAAATAACTTTCTGGTTTTGTACATTGATTGAAGTATTCAATGCAAACCAGGTGACACCTCTCGTTAAAAGAGACAATTTCGGTTTCAATCAAGTGTCCTAAGGTTAGCCTTAAAATTAAGAAAATACAATAGATTTTTCCTTCATGATCAGTTGTAGGGAGTTTAATGTATGCACATGTATGTACGCGTCTGGATATTGCGTACATAATTCAGATGTTAGGCAGATATTTAAGCATATATGGATGGATCATTGGGTAGCAGCCAAACTACTTAAGTAATTAATAGAGAACAAGAAATTATATGCTCTTTGTAGGAGATGGAATAATTATGGAGATCATAAGGTATTCCGACTCCGATTTTGTTGGATGCTAACACAGCCGGAGATCCACATAAGATTATGTTGATTGGTGGAGATATTTTTTGGATGAGTGTCAAACATGCACTCATAATTTTTTTTTCTCACCATGACAGCAAAGTTTATAGCATGTTGTGAGGCATCTATTCATGGAATATAGTTACGAAATCTTGTCATAAGGCTGCGCCTACAAGAAAGGGTGTTGAAAGACCACTCAAATTACGGTGTAACAATAAATCAGCAGTACTGTATTCCAATAACAACAAAAACTTGTATAAGTTAAAGGATATTGACATAAAGTTTCTAGTTGTGAAGGAAAGAATTCAGAATGGTTATAGTGTCATATAGCACATTAGGACAAACTCCATGTTAGCGGATCCGCTCACAAAAGCATTATCACCCAGGGTCTTTCATGAGCATACTGCTCATATGGGTGTTAATTGAGAATATGGCAATATAGTGGGAGTTTGTATTTTATGTATTTGGGTGCTATTTGGTTTTGGACACATTTATGTATTAAAGTATTTTGGATATTTATCTGATCAGATATATGAAAATTCAGTTCATTCTGTTTTCATTATGTTAAAGTATTGATCTCATTAAAGTTAAGGAGGACCAGTTGGAAATAGACATGTATTGATCACATTGCGTGTAATTTCCATGCTACACATCCATGATTGATCTATGTCGTTTAGCTATATTGGTATATGTGACCATTGATGGTTTAGTTACGCTATATGTGACGAAGGCCGCTTTGATCCTATGTTGATATGGTTAATGGACGAGATTGTCCGGATATACCCTAAGGATTAAGATAGCAATTTATGAGCTCACTAAGGTTAACACAATTATAATGTTACATATGTGGCCCAGTGGGAGATTGTTGGAATTATTCAATAATTATGGGGCCACATATGTAAAATTAATTGTGTTTGGGCTATCTAAATAATTAAGCCAAATTAAAGTGGTCTATTTGGAAAATTGGCTTAAGGGTATAATTGTCATGGAATTAATGTGTAGATACCAGAGATAATTCTAATTTGATGAGGGGCCAAATTAGAAATATCACAACACACATATCTATATATATGTGTATTCATTAGGGTTATGGTCCCCAACTCATACGGCCACCAAAGAGAGGGTTTCTTTATTCTCTTCTGTATCCCCATCAACAAAGAGAGGAACAAAGATTTCATCTTTGTTATTAAGGGCCGTAGCGGGTTGGAAGATCAAACCCCATAAAGAGAAGTTTGCTTCAAGATCCGTCAAGCAAAGACAATGGATTCATGTACGCTTCCGCAATCAATTTAATTTATGTTCTTCATCTCATGAATCGACAGGGTACAATAAAATTCTCCAACATGCTATTCATTATCCAAAATTTTTGGGTGTTACTATCACCCATGACATGGTGCTGAAGTACGTCGATTTGAGTGTTAGAAAATTTTGACCACAAATGAGAGTTTCATGATAGAATCCAAAAAATATAATATCACAAATGGAAAATTTGGAAAAATATGTTATTTGTAATGCTAAAATCGTTGTCACGTACATCTACGCCATGTTAGCATCACCTTTGACGGTCTGCTTGGATTGAGAGAAAAAAGAAGAAGCAAAGTTAAGTTGGATTAAGTGTGAGAGAGTAGAGTCAATACATATAACCTTGTTTGGATTGAATGGAGAGTTAAATGGAGTGTGTTTAATAACTCTTGCTTGGATTAGAGATTTTAAGTGAGGGGGATTAATAGAAATATAATAGTTACCAAAATACCATTATTACATATGTCATAAAATTAAATTTGGTTAGAATTTTAATTAGATATAGTCAAAATATCTTCACAAATGAGGAAGCTACAGACCAGCACGTTAAAAGAAAAAATGGAGAAAAACAATCATAATATTTTACAGGACAAATAAGGGTATTCATGATTTTTTAAGCAAAACCTCTTAATTTCTCTCATCAACCCACTGATCTGGGAGGTTAAAAAATAGACTAAAGATGGTTAAATAAACTCTCATTTAACCCTCTACAATCCTCCCTCCTAACCCCCATCTTGAAACCAAACATGATTTTTATTCTCCTTCACTTAACTTTCCCTCACTTAACTCTCTTAGACCTCAATATCTAAGTAGACCCTTAGTGTTAGAGAATCGATCACAAATGAGAAATTTTATAATAGAATTCAAAAAATTAATTATAATACAAAAATATTTTTTTAAAAAAAATTATATGTACAATAAATCAACGCCACATCAAGGGCACGTCATTATCGTGTCATGGGTGATGGTATCATCCAAAAAACTTAGGCGACGAATTATGTAAAGTTAAACATGTTCACTAAGCATACTAGACATCAATATCAATGTTTGTATATATATGGCATGCTAATAAAATTTGCCAAAAGAATTATATTTGACTACGAGGGAGGTCTTAGCAATGTCTCCTAACATTTTGAGTAGGTTCTGAAAAAAATGTTGAGTTATAACTAGCATAAGCACAAATAATTTGATTGTTAAAAATAATAACATCACAAGTAGGTCTCGAACCTACAACCTAAATCTGTAACACTAAAATCGTTGCCACGTCTACGCTATGTTAGCATCACCTTTTCGTGTTAGAGAATCAATCACAAATGATAAATTTTATAATAGAATTAAACAAATTAGTTATAATACCAAAATTTTATTTAAAAAAAAAATCTGTACAATAAATCGTTGCTACATCAATGCATGTCATCACCATGTCATGGGTGATGGTATCACCAAAAAATTTAGATGACAAATAACATTTATGTAAAGATAAACATGTTCAATAAGCATACTAGGATTGATATCAATGTTGTATATATATGGCATGTTAATAAATTTTGCAAAAAAAATTATATTGCCTATGAGGGAGGTATTAGCAAAGTATCCTAATGTTCTTAAAAAAAAACTTTGAGCTATAACTACCATAACTACAAAATTATGGATTATTAAAACTAATAACATCACAAGTAGGTCTCGAACCTCCAACCTTGACACTTTTATTCACAAGTAGGTTTCGAACCTACAACCTTGGCACTATTAGTGGAATACTCTAACAAGTAAACCAATAACCTACTATATAAGAAGGAATAGTTACTGAAGATATATTTATATGTCTTCATGACTGTAAAATTTGGTAGTCCTAGCTATTATTAGGACTATCAAACATGATTGTAAAAAAAATGCTACTCCTTGGTTGTCAAAAAATGGAACAGTTCGAAACTTTAGAAATAGTTTCAAATGTGATTATCTACCAAGAAACTATGAAAAAAAATATAAACTCCTATGTAAGGACACGAGAAAGAAGAAGAAGCCAATTATTATTACTAGCATATGTGCACGTGCCTTGCACGTATTTTAATATTCTTTTAATTAACTTAGGAAGACTCTTTAGGAAGACCAAAGGGTAGTCTTCGTAATTATTAAGTTGTCTTTATTAAAATTAATGAACAATTTTTAATTAGTATATACATGCAAGGGTATTTTCGAAATTCAAAATTTTCACCATCCAAGTTTTTCTATTATATAGTAGAATAGACAAGAAACTATGAAAAAAAATATAAACTCCTATGTAAGGACACGAGAATGAAGAAGAAGCCAATTATTATTACTAGCATATGTGCACGTGCCTTGCACGTATTTTAATATTCTTTTAATTAACTTAGGGCCTGTTTGGTAAAGTGGAAGTGAATTTGGATTTGGAATTGGAAATCCAGATTTGGATTCCATTCGAAATCCTGCATTTCCAAATGCAAAAAAAGTGTTTGGTAAAGTAGGGATTTAGCATTGGATTTGGTTAAAACCCAAATCCATTGTTTGGCTAGCCAAGTTGGATAATGGTTAGAATTTCCACTTCATAGACATTCATTGTTTGGCTAGCCAAGATAGAAAAAGGTTAGGCTCACCATATTTGAAACTGGTGATCTTACCAGCTACTTGGAAATAAAATTGTGCTTGTACGCATATAAAACATGGTACCATAGGCAAGCAATCCAATTTCACAAACTATATTTCGTCAAATGTGATTTTCAAATATTCACAAACCACTCAGAAAATTAAAATCAATGACCAGTGAGAATCAAACAGAGTGTAAATTTAGGACATGATACACAAATAATAACCTGATACATAACCTGAAATATAACCTGATACACAAGTAATAACCTGATACATGAGAATGAAGTATGAAAATAAGTTCAACACACACACACAAACGATAACCTGATACACAAATAATAATCTAATAAACCAAGAAATGCAACAAGAATACGAAGAAATTTTTTTGGCTCAGATTGTATAGTAAGGACATGAGCAATAATGCTATTCCCAAACACATCATCTATCACTGCCAAAATAGAAAAGTTGGTTTGTGGCAGCTCTGCTGGAACAAAATACACAATTTTGGCTGCATATAGCCTCATCACAGGCTCATAAATGAATCACGCAAGTACAACACATAACGTCCAGGCAAAAGACAGGAGCCAAATTGGACGTTGAATCAAAATGTCCAGTAATGAAGCAAAACGTCCAGGCAGTACATATTGTCCAGGTAGTAGCAAGAGTAAGGGAAAAATGTCCAGTACATAACGTCCAGTACATATTGTCCAGTACATACCGTCCAGGCAGTACCTTGAAGCACATACATATTGTCCAGGCATACATATTGTCCAGGTAGTAGCAAGAGCAAAATGTCCAAGCCAAATTGGACATGAATCCTTGTGCAGACTGTAAAGAAAATATCTGTACAAAATATTGACTGCAGGCCAATACAGCATAAATGTTGACTGCAGGGACACAAATTGTCCAGGCACACATATTGTCCAGGCATACATATGTTGACTGCAGGCCAATACGGCAAAAATGTCCATAATACGAGCCAAAATTATATGTGAAAATAAAGGCTCAGAGATTGGAGTTTGTTTTCATCCAGCAAGAATGGTTACCTCTTCAACCCATCGAAGCATGATGAGGAATGCATCATACCTTAGTATCGCAGTGACCTATGCAAAGAACTAAGGAGATACCTCTTCAACCCATCACACACGACGAGGAATGCTACCATGCCCACTAAATGTTTGGTAAAATACCAAAAACATCATATTTCCTCCGTCATCACAGCCTAGAAAAGAAAACAAAAATTGAATATGAAAGAAAGGCAGGATAGTATGCTGCAAAGAAACTCCAACCCGAAACTGAAATATTGAAAAAAAGGGATAAGAAAGACGGACAAAAACATATACAAGACAGAAAATTGGAAGAAAACAAAGAAAAGAGCAAAAATACCAAAAGCATAATATTGGTTCCCACATCAGTCTGCAAATATAATGCATAAACATAAAAGAGAAGGAAAAGTGGAAAATATGTACACCATACGATTAGTTCACCCTCATGAGAGTGCCATAGTTAAGATTCTAGAAGACAAACATATAAAACACAAATACTAAAAAAATCACGAAGAAGAAAGTGCAGACATGAAGCATACTGAAGAGCTGGACATTATGGACAGAGGACGACTTTGCTATGGTATGCAAGTGTTCTGACTTTTGGAAGTATCCAAAAGCCTCCGACCGATCTTGACACTTGAAGTAGCAAGCACCCTTAAAACCATGAACTTGATTGTAGCATTCAGGCCAATTGGTATAAACCCCAGGCACCCTTCCCCTCAGAACGACGTAGTAAGACATGGTCTGCCGGTAGGCTGTAAAGCAAAATAGGGCAGACATAACAGATAAAAGAATAGCAGGAATGCAAGGTGAACTAACATAAATAGCAACATAGGGCAGATAAAAGAATAGGATTACAGCAAGGCAAATACAACAAACATAAAAAAAACATAACTTAGTAAGACCTGAAACAGCAAGGCAAACCCAACCAGCAAGACAACATAAGTACTTAAACGAAAAACTTAAGAAAACATGTATCCAGCAGGACCAAAATTGTCTAAAAACATGTCAGTTAGAGGGGAAATATATGAAATATAGTAAGCCATGATGTTGTACATGGCTGCAACATATCTAAGTATTACACATTTCACGGGCTACTAGCTGCCCAATGTTTTAGAGGGGCAGACAATGCAAGTGTTCGTGCATCAAAATATTACAAAGATCAGCCCTAAATGTCTTTTCTTAACTGTCTTCATGTCGATAGTACAAATAGTTACACAAATTAGCAAAAATACTAAACTGCATTAACAAAATGAGCTATCATTTGGCTAGCTAGAATTAGTCCTGATTTGGTGGGGACAACCTCCTGGATTTGAAACCCTCCAACCACTTGCTGCGTTGTGCTAGAGGCAAACCTACAAATCTTTTAGCCTCACCCAGATTCTGAATAAGAAAATCGTAAGTAGCGTTGAGGACATCTTCTTCATAACGGTCCACTAGATCCCATACTTTACTACCCACTTTTTCAACATGACCCCCCCCCAAACGCAGAATCTAAAGCTTGACCAATTACGGTCAAAGAGTTTACCAAGTTAGGCATGTACTCCTCCACCGCATCTCTACGGCGCTTATAACCCGATGATTGTGCGCTTTTTGATTTACTTGTTGTCTTACTTGGGATTGAAGACTTGCTAGGTTCCCTGTTCTCACCTACAGGGTCCTCATTCACATCATCCAAATTAACAACATCCTTCCCATTAACACAATACTGGTCATAACAGGATCTAGACTGACTACCAGTTGCATGGTCATCCCCACAAACCACCCTCAACAAATCATAGTTTCGTATAGGTTTGTTGATGTATAGACACAACCTTGATTTAGCCTATATAGACAATGAAAATACACATTAGTATAAGCTACAAGTAGCCACGTACACATAAGTTGTGAAAGTAAGTATAGTACTAGCAAGTCATGCCACAATTACCTTATCAAGATCGTTATAGGTTTCTTCATCCAAAGTTATAGTCTTGCTATTCTCATCCCATCCCGTCCCTGACATGTCCTTCGCCTTCAAAATGTCCAACCATTTACCCTTTTGCACTCTAAGGTGATTTTGGACATTTATCCACGTGTAACTCTCACCAAACCTTTCATTCACAACACCCGCCCCCCGTTCCAAAGAACTTTTTTTGAAGATTTTATCCGGCTTACCACAATTATTTGCCTCATCACAAAGAACGCTCAGAAGCAAATCGGTATGAGATTGGTGCCAACGTTTGTTGATTTGACTACCCTTCTTGGAATTATTCTTCTTAGAAGGAGATGTGGCAACCACCTCTTTAAATTCCCTTTCCGGATTAGATCCTTCACTTTGGATATATGAATATGAATCCAAAAAAGGATCCACCGATCGACTCCAGTTGATATTTGGTAGGGAATTACTAGGTGAAAGGGTGGATGTGGTTCCATGTTGAAGGCTTGTTGTTTCTTTACCAAAAGAAGCACGCCTTAGCTTTGGAGGGACAAAGGGGCTATTACCATGTTTTCCAAAATTATCTCCCATTTCACCTGAAAACAGCACAAAAAATAACGCACTTGCAAACCAGCAAACAGAACATACTGAAATATTTAAAACTTGCAGACATAATAGAGTAAAAAAGTCATTAAAGACATCCCATGCTAATTACATGTCCTGGCAAAAGAGTTCCCCCCAACAACATGACCTAAAGTGTACCAAAATGAATTAATGTACACTTCCCAAAAACAAAAATATAGTGACAGGTTTAGGTACCCTTTCCCTGGCAGTAGTCTTGCCACATTTCAGCAGCTATGTTGTCACGAAATCCTTCCTACGCCTTTTTCACGCTTCTTTGTTCAGCTTGTGAACTATTTTGCGTGAATTGTTCGAAGTGATAAACGCTCTCATTTTCGGACGTCGTCGTCCCATCCATGTCAACTTCAACGTCTAATCCATCATTAGGATCGACTCCAAGTATAAAATTATGCAAAATACAACAAACAATTACAAGATCAACTTGGGTGGAGAAGGAGTGAAATTTTTTGGATCCTAAGATGCGAAACCGATTCTTAAGTGTCCCAAAGGCACATTCTATTTTGCTTCGCAATTTTGAATGCCTCCAATTGAAGAGCTCCTTTGCATTCCTAGGATCTCGTCCCTTTGTCTGGGATAGATGGTATCTCACACCCCGATAGGGGGCTATGAACCCAGGCATAGTTGTATATACAGCATCAACTAGATAGTACTTGCCTACAACAATATGCAACACTAATAAGTTTCTATGTAACGATACTCTATAAATTTTTTAGACTATTTAATATTTAATACCTTCAATAGTTTTAAGTCCATTTGGGGGAGGCCTAGAGAGGGCATCCTTCAAAACAGTCATATCATTAGCTGACCCCTCCCAACCAACTAACACGTAGGAAAACTTCTTATTGGGGGTAGCGACAACTAATACATTTTGTGTTAGTGTATCCTTCCTACCCCTAAAACGAGGGGCCTCTGATAAAGGCAGTGTGGCTTCGATATGGGTTCCATCTATCAACCCGATACAATCCTATAGTTGATTCAAGTATGTTAGTTAAGTAACTTACATTACTAACAAAATAAGTTGTAAATGTAGACTGTTTTAGGTAATAATTACCTGAAAATAAGGAAACCATTCACAATTTTGCCTTATCTCAATTGAAGTTTCAGGTCCAGGTTGCTTCATAAGTAATCCACGTAGGGTAAATATAGACCCTAGTACAAGATGAAAGTATCTTGAAATCGTTTCACCCGATCTCACGAAGTCAACATTGCATACTCTGTTTTTTGACTTGTGCCCTAACATGTAAAGAAATATTGCAACCTGTTCTTCGACACAAACCCAACGACTATCTCGGAGCGACCCATTTCCCCTTAGCATACGCACTAACGTATAGAAAGAAGCCGTGCTCATCCTAAGATAAGATACGCATTTGTCTTGTCCTCCCCACAAAATTTGATACATGTGCGCATCTTTCCATTGTTGTCTAATCTCGGAAGGCTCCCTAGCAATGCCAGGTCGATAATCCTCCTCCTCAACCAACAAAGATATAACGACATTAATCACACTCATAGTACTAGCAACAGCAGCTAGTACCGTAGGATCGTATATATCCATCCTACAAGGGGAAGCAGTGGTACATTGTACCAAAGTCATAAATTTAATATAATATTGAGTCAGATTTAACACACATTTCAACAGATTTAACACACATTAATCACACTCATATTGAGTCACAAAAAGAATGAGAAACAAGTCACAAAAAGAATCAAGTCACAAAAGTAAACAGACTTTGGTACAATGAGAAACAAGTCACAAAAGGAATGAAGTCACAAAAAGAACTCGAGCATACAAAGTAACTCGAACATTTAAACTAAATGTACACCAAAAAAATAAGGTACTTTCAGACATAAAAGTCAAAAAATTGCACAAAAACAATCAAGTCCATAATGCACAAACTATTAATGAACAGAAATCAAACATAAAATGTAAAATATAGTAATTGTATTTAACTTTAAAAAAATTAAAGACTCAGATTTAGGATTCTTTTCATCATAGGCAAATTAGCAACCTTTGTTACCTCTTCACCCATCATAGTGTGATGGGGAATGCAGAGAAATTAAGTATAATGCAAGCAAGCTTTAGACTTAAAATAGACTCCTCTTCAACCAATCATCGTGTGACCAGGAATGCAAACAAATTTCAGTCCGGGTGTTTGGGATATCTACAAAAGTCCAAGGTTGCCACCTAAAATTTCCTGCCTCTTCAACCCATCACACAAGATGAGGAATGCTACAAAGGTCACTAACATTTGGGGTATACCCAAATACCTCCTGTTTCCCCTCCTCATCATAGTCCAAGAATAGTCAGCTAATAAAGTAAGTAAATACATTATATTTACAAAAACTCGGATAAAAATTTACGTATATGATATAGATCTGCCATAAAAATATATAGATCTAAAAAGATCAAACCCAATAAATAAAAATATACAAATCTATGTTAAAAAAATATAGATATGCTGGATGTACACAAAGTATTGCACAGAAATGAAATAAAATAAATACAATAGGTACCAAAAACCCACATTACAATACTGATAGATATATAGATATGCTGGATGTACACAAAGTATTTCGTCAAAAGATTAGGTCAATAATATAGACCTCCCATAAATACTGATAGATGCATAATATCTAAACGAATAAAACATTAAAACCAACGATTCCTTCTGGAAGCAGTATATACATATGCTCGATCTAGACAAAGTATCGCCCGAAAATGAAAGAAAATTACAATTCGTATCAACCTCCACAGATATTTGGGAAAAAAAGTAGGAATATTTATTTTTCCTACTCGATCAGCAACAAAAATGTACAAAAACCCCAACAAAATTCACTGCATGATTCAGATCTGCCAGGAAAAGATGTAGATCTACAAGATCTGAACCGACAACGAACGAATTTTTTTTTCCTACTCGATCAGCAACAAAATGTACAAAAACCCCAACAAAATTCACTGCATGATTCAGATCTGCCAGAAAAAGATATAGATCTACAAGATCTAAACCGACAACGTAGGAATAATTATTTTTCCTACTCGATCAGCAACAAAAATCTACAAACCCCCAACAAAATTCACTGCATGATTCAGATCTGCCAGAAAAATATATAGATCTACAAGATCTGAACCGATAACGAACGGATTTTTTTTTCCTACTCGATCAGTAACAAAAATGTACAAAAACTCCAACAAAATTCACTGCATGATTCAGCTCTGCCAGAAAAAGATATAGATCTACAAGATCTGAACCGACAACGTAGGAATATTTATTTTTCCTACTCGATCAGCAACAAAAATCTACAAAAACCCCAACAAAATTCACTGCATGATTCAGATCTGCCAGGAAAAGATATAGATCTACAAGATCTGAACCGACAACGAACGATTTTTTTTTTCCTACTCGATCAGCAACAAAAATGTACAAAAACCCCAACAAAATTCACTGCATGATTCAGATCTGCCAGAAAAAGATATAGATCTACAAGATCTGAACCGACAACGTAGGAATATTTATTTTTCCTACTCGATCAGCAACAAAAATCTACAAAAACCCCAACAAAATTCTCTGCATGATTCAGATCTACCAGAAAAAGATATAGATCTACAAGATCTGAACCGACAACGAACGAATTTTTATTTTTCCTACTCGATCAGCAACAAAAATGTACAAAACCCCAACAAAATTCACCGCATGATTCAGATATGCCAGAAAAAGATATAGATCTACAAGATCTGAACCGACAACGAACGAATTTTTTTTGCCTACTCGATCAGCAACAAAAATCAACAAAAACAACGAATAATGGGGGAACATATAGAAAGATGCTGGATCTACACAAATTAATAAAGAAAAATACAAAGAGGAGAAATTTTGGAAAAAATAGCATGCATACTGTCAGTAGTCGAGAATGAACAGAGGGGGTGACCGCAAACCAACTGGGGAGAACTGATTTTTCTGGCGGGAAGGAAAACAACGGACTGAACCCTCCTTTTCCAGCGTCTCCCTTCCACTTCCGCTCTCGGAGGATGGAAGTGAAAATGGTGAAAATGAGAGAGGAACGAGAGTTAAGTCATTCCATTTCCCGAATTAAATCCCACCAACCCCCACCAACCAAACACCCAGACTTAAATTCCCCTCCCCACTTCACCCGGACTTAAGGAATTCAGGCCCACTTCCTGGTTACCAAACAGGGCCTTAGGAAGACTCTTTAGGAAGACCAAAGGGTAGTCTTCGTAATTATTAAGTTGTCTTTATTAAAATTAATGAACAATTTTTAATTAGTATATACATGCAAGGATATTTTCGGAATTCAAAATTTTCACCATTCAAGTTTTTCTATTATATAGTAGAATAGATATAGTATAATAGATTATTATTTAAGCTATGATGCCCATGACAATTTAAAAAGAATATTCTGGATATTAAAATATAAACATCATTTTAACATTTTTGTGACTTAGCCCCTAAAAATTTAGGTTTTAAGAAAGGGTAAAAAGAGAAAAATAAAAAGATACTAATTTTAATAATTTCAATAGGTTTCCTTCCCTCCACTTTGAAGTACTTCTCCCCTTTCCCTATTACAACCCTCATTTTCTCTCTCCATCGGTGCCATGGCGGAATTGGTATAATTCTCAAACTCCTCCATCACAAAATTTCAATTATTTTCTTCTCCAAAACCCTAAATTGTCTTATCCCTGACATCTTCAGGAGGAAGACGGAGTTCTCTTCAGTCAATTGCAGGAAACCCTAGCTTCCGATCCCGACAACCCCTCCCACCACTTCAATCTCGTACGCTCCAATGAATAGTTGTTTCTTGAAATTTCTACCGATTCTTGATTGTTGCTTTCTTTCTTTCTTTAGGGTTTGTTCTTGTGGAAGAAGGGGGAAGGGCTGGAATCGACAGATAGAGACGAATCGAAGCGGCTGAGGGAGAGGTCGGCCGAGTGTTTCTTGGCGTCGGCGAAGCTGAACCCCGGCGACGGCGCCTCCTTCAGGTTCCTCGGGCACTACTACGGCCGGGGCGCCCCTGGCGACACCCAGAGGGCCTCCAAGTGTTACCAGAGGGCGGTGAATTTGAATCCCGATGATTCCGAAGCCGGGGTGAGTGGTTCCGGGTTTTTGCTTTTGAAATTTGAGTTGAATGTCTTAGAATTCTAGGGTTAGAGATGATAATTGAGCTAAAGTTTTAGTTTTATTTTAGAGGAATTGAGGATTTAGTTTTAGCGAAATTTGAGTTAGAGTTTTAGGGTTAAGAGCGGATTTATTAGATAATTTAATTTATAGAGTAATTGATGGTTTGTTATAACCACTAGAATTTAAGATAAACTTTTACTTTTGGGGGTTAAAAACATTTTTTAAGCTGAAGGTAATTTTTTGTAGAATTCTTGTTTGTAGCTAGGAAGTACAGACACAACAAATACTGGCACTGTCTCCATGCCACATCATATCGAACACGTCACCGACACTAAAAAACTATATCTGCCTTGTCAATGCTGTGTCTGATATGTGATCGACACAAGGACTCTAGAAAAGCAGGACATGAAACATACGTTCTAGGGTTGAAAATGGATTTGAGTTGAAGGGTTAGTTCTTAGTTTTTTTTTGTGATTGCGTTTTAGATAGATTTTGAGCTTTAAATTGTTTTTGGTGCAGGAAGGGCTGTGTGATCTGTTGGATAGAGATGGGAAGGAGAGTCTGGAGATTGCCGTGTGTAGAGAAGCCTCCGAGAAGTCTCCGAGAGCCTTTTGGGCATTCAGAAGACTGGGATATTTGCTGGTCTCTGAAACTTCCCATTATTTTTATAATCCTGTATCTTACTGTGACTTTGTGCACTAGGCTATATTTTCATGGTATATATGATGCATGCCAAACCTAAATAAAATAAGAAATAAAATGTAGGAAAAGTGTCAGTAGTAAATTATTCTTTAGTCATAACTACGCCCATGCTTCTAGATTTATCCAACAAACAATAATAAAATAACTGTGTAGAGTATCTACTTTGTCACCATTAGTTAGTAACAAGGTTCACAATATCGGCCGACATCTATACGTATGAGTCATATTATATCATTTTGGCATGTCTGATTCGATACCCCCACCAATACCGTCCGGTCCGAAATTGGGGCTCTATTTTTTCCGGTCATTTTAAAGAAAAAAGTTAAAAGAAAAAGAAAGAAGGAAAAAAAATCAATGTACACATAATGGTTCGATCACTCCGAAGCTTAGAAGTCAGAAACTCCTAGATGGTCAACGAATCTCAGTAAGAACCTCGATCCGGCGGTTCTTACTTGGGAGCTTGTTGGAAGCTCGCTTTCCCGATGACGGAAGCTCGTTTCTCCAGCGACAGGAGCCCGTTTCTCCGACAACATGAGCGCTTCCCATAATATGGCCATAATTTAAAAAAAAATATAAATTTTTGGAAGAAAGTTAGAAAATTTGTAATACACGTTTATCAAAGTACCAAGAAACAAAAAATTATTTACCTTGACATCATAAAAAATCAACATGCGAATGTTCTCTCTTTAACTTCGAATTGAACTTTATAAATTGTAATAAATATTAAGATATATGTTTTGATAACAATAATTAATATACATAATTTTTTTATATTTGCGCACGCTCTCATCACGTTCCAAACTTTAGACTCTTTTAGATAGTCGCGTTCCCCCGCTCCCGCCTCCGCTCCCGCTTCCGTCCCTGCTTCCGCTTCTGGCTTCGAAGCTCCGAAGATTAACATTCTACAAGGTGTCAATAAAATTCATTGAACAATGTAACCATTACCATTTCTCGGAGTAGTATACTATATATCCACAATGTTCAATATCGTAATATTATTCCATTCAAAACTATATATCATTATATTGTTGGGATGTTTTATCTAAGGGTCCGCTTGGATTGAGGGTCAAGAGAGTTAAGTGAAGGGAAATAAAAATCATGCTTGGTTTAAGGGTGAGGGTCTAGGAAGGGAGGTTATAGAGGATTAAGTGAAGGTTTATTTAACCCTCTTTTGTCTATTTTTTCAACCCCAAATCGGAGGGTTAACGAGGGGGATTGAGGAATTTTGTTTAAAAAGTCATAAATACCCCTTATTTGTCCTATATAATATCATGATTTTTTTTTCCATTTTTTTTTTGCTTTCAACATGCTGTTCCATAGCTTCCTCATTTGTGAAGATATTTTCATAAGTTCTAATTAAAATTTCAATCAAAATTAATTTTATGATATATATAATAAGGGTATTTTGGTACCTATTGTATTTTTATTAATCCTCCTCTCACTCAAAACCTCCAATCCAAGCACGAGTTATTAAACACACCTCACTTAACTCTCCCTCCAATACAAGCATGGTTATATGTATTGACTCTGCTCCCCCTCACTTAACTTCCCTTCACTTAATCCCACTCAACTCTGCTTATTTTTTTCTCCTCAATCCAAGCAGACCCTAAAAGAAAGTAAAATGAACAATAATATGTAACAAGTATACATCAGATTATACCTAAATGTATGAAATATTTTTCTAGCTCTTCAAGTAACTGCTTATTATTGTTTAGTTCTCCGAAATCAAGAACTCTGGTACTCCGATCCCAAACCGCCAAAACTATTGAAACCCCTGATATTGATACTCATAAGAAGGGTTTGAAACCGATTCTGGTATCGATACTGCGAACCTTGGATATTAAGCGTTGTTCGTCATGCATTGTTCTTTCCTTACTAGTTCAAGGTGCATTTGACAATCTAAATACATAACACAGCAAGTTTAAGTTGGCCATTTGACGAGGTAAATATGATTGATATATCTAAGAATCCTCAGGTCCACCAGAAGAAATGGTCAGAGGCACTCCAGAGCCTTCAACATGCAATACGAGGCTATCCAGCATGTTCTGATTTGTGGGAAGTAAGTACAACTGTATCTGTTTTACTTTTCCTCAGTATTCTCCATTATTAACGGTAATCAAACTTCAGGCGCTTGGTCTTGCATATCGAAACTTGGGCATGTATACTGCAGCTATAAAGGTATGTATTTGTGATCTGCTGGATATGTTTTATTAGCATATGCATTTTGACCTTGTTTTAAAATCTTATTTGTAGCCTTATAAGTTCAAAAGGCTAGCTGCAATCCTATACTAGTCTTGCTACGACAGGATGCCATACTATATTTTGCATTATATCTTTTCATTAGGCTTGGCTACGAAAGCTTGTAGAGGCAATCACATAGGCATGCCACTTCTTTCTAAAGATCGTCTTCAGAATGATCTTTTCAATCAATGTTGTCCAGCTGATTTTGCTACCCAGACATGCCACTTCTTTCTAAAAAGTGTCTTCAGAATGATCTTTCCAATCGATATTGTCCAGCTCATTTTGCTACTATTTCGCGGTGTATAAACTGACTTTGATGGCATTACAACTAGAAAAGGAAAATTATCATATATTTGTGGATGGATCTCTTCTAGTCCCCGAAATTTACATTGAATCGATCCTGTTGCTAACCTCTCTAACCTTTTAACCTCTTATAACAGTCATATGGGAGAGCTATCGAATTGGAGGACTCCAGAGTATTTGCTCTAATAGAGAGCGGGAACATTCTGCTGATGCTTGGCTCTTTCAGAAAAGTAAGCCTTGCTATCCTGGAAGTTATGTTGTAGTATTGAACTAACTAAGGTCTTGGGTAAGGCCTGGAGGGGATTCTTTGCAAATATTGTTACTACTAATGCATCTACAGTTACAAGCAATTTTGACATATTCTGTTTAAGAAATGTAAAAAGGAACCTACCCTTTTCTTCCGGTCGCAGAAAAATACCCTTTTGCTCATTCTGCTCCTTCAATAAATTCATGTTGAGCTAGTAATTTACAAAATTATCTCCTTCAAGCAAAAGAGGATTTGATATTGGATATATAAGTATGTTTTCTTTCCATGTAACTCGGTCGAACTTCTCTTAAGTGTTAGCAGATTGAAATCTTTGTCTTACGTCCTAACTATGGGTTTTAAAAGGTTTTTTTTTTAGAAGACTACAATTGCCATATGAAGTTGACAATACTGATTCAGTGCCCTATGAAGTTGATGATGCTGATTTATTCTACTATAATAATTGGTTACAGGGAATTGAGCAGTTCCATTGTGCTTTGCAAATGGCACCTTCTAATGTGTCAGCACACTTTGGGCTTGCACATGGTCTGCTCGGATTGTCAAAAGAATGTACAAGTTCTGGAGCGTTTTGTTGGGGAGCTACTCTATTGGAGGTTAGTTTTGACATTGTTGCAAGCCGCCTCACTAAAGTTTGTATTAATCTTGTAGATTATTGTTCCTCTTTGGAGTGCAGGAAGCATCAAAAGTTGCACAAGCTGGTACACATTTGTCTGGAAATTTTTCTTCCTTGTGGAAGTTGCATGGCGACATAAAGGTATGTGCTTATATGATACTTCATATTCTGATTCCCTACTTCCTGTAGTTAGTGTATCCCCAAGTAAAGAATCCTCTTCCTTCCTATGAGCTTTTTATTCTATGGGAACTATCAACTCCTAAGGCGCATGAGTCATGAGTCTCTTGACCAATAAGGTTTGTCTCCTCGTTAATTCATGTTCTAAGCTCTAGGGCAACGACTTTTCTTGTCTGATGCAAATCTTTCTATGAAAGTGAAACCCAAAATAGTCCCATATTCGTTAAAGATGTGGGTTTGTTATGCTTATATTGAGTACTTGGATCTCATGTGTACATCTGGGTTAACAATTTTGCAAGTGGATAGATAAGCGGTGATGCACATTGAGGTCCATGTCATAGGCAGGCCCATGGGACGGGCATGACAAACGGTATCAGACCAAAATAAGTGGATTCTTCTCCCATTGGCGTGAGGCTAGGCCATTAAACAAGTGAGGAGGACACTGCATCTTTGAGTTGAGTTCTTGAAAGTGAATTCCCAAACAGTTCCAATTGATTAGAAGATGGGAGTTTGTTAGGCTTATACTTGAGTGCTTGGATCCCGTGTACATTTGTGTTAACCATTTTTTTCAAAGTGGATAGCTAAGTGGTGATGCACATTGAGGCCCATGCATGGGCCATGTCTTGATGGACCCTTGGCGGGCTTGTGACACTTTATCTTATATATTCTAGGCTTCTGGCTGCATTAGCACTTTAGCAGCCTGGCAATGAGTCGATGCGTTTCATTAAGGTGACATGAAAATCATCACAATGCTATGAATCCTTCTTGTTTAGAGTTGTGCTACAATTTTCATTGCAGATGTTAATTTTTGGAGCATATACCATAGGCTTGCAATTAGGGGGGAGGAATACTACAAAAAAGGGAGGGAGACACCCCAAAGAAACTCCCTGGAGGGGAGGAAGCACCCCCGCATGGAGTGAAGGAAACTCTTTGGAAGGAGAGGAAACACACTAGAATGTGTCTCTTATTTGTTATCCTGCTGCTCATATGCACCACAATGAGCCTCACTAGCTACAGATGGCCTCCATGTACCTTGAATCTTTGTCGATGCTAATGAGAAATGAGCCTTAATTAATGTGTCCAGTTTAGGGGTGAGCGTTCGGTTTATTCAGTTTCAACCGAACCAAAAAGTCAAAACCGAATAAACCAAAATTCTAAAAATCCAAAACCGAACCGAAATTAACCATAACCAAAACCAAGCTGAACCGAAATAATCGATTTGGTTTGTTCGGTTGGACTATTTCTATTGTTTAATGGGTTGGGCCCAAAGTTGGGATTGTGGTTAAATTATATTAAAAAATATAATTTTATACACATGTTTGTTGTATTTCAAAATTGGGCCAAAAGTTGGACTAGTTGTTAAATTTAATAAATTACCAAAGTTGGGCTTCAAAACAATTACATAGAATTGTTGTTTTCAAAGTATACATATTTTAATCATAATCATAAAATATGCATAGAATTAAGGTTATTTACATAATTGCACAAGTCTTATACGGTTTTCGATTTTGGACCGAAATCGAAACCCAAAACTGAAACGGAATAAGAAGTTTATTATTTTTAAAACTGAAACCGAACTGATTTTTTTTTCTTTTCAAATCGAACTGAATCTCTTTTTTGGTTCGGTCTGGTTCGATTTTCCGTCCAAAACCGAATAATGCTCACCCATAGACCACTTCATTGTTTTTTCATTTTTGGTTGAAAATCCCTACCTGCACTAGACCATCTTATTTCTCCTTGTGTTAACTACTTGAGTAGATGCATTTTGGCTTGCCAACATCATTTCATTGGGAGAAGTAAATGATGATCATGATCTCGATTATACTTCCTTTTGTATAACAATAGTCTCTCCATCACATGGATTCAATTTTCTATTTTCTAATACATGCTCAAGTTTCAGATGTCATGCTGACAGTCGAGTCTCTTTGTCCATGCCCTTAACTTGATCCAGTCATCCTTTTACCACTTCTGCCAACTTGCATTCTTGGTTATACTGTACTTCCGTACTCAAGTAATGTGCCTGCCAGTACATCTGGAATTCTTGTTCCGGCTCTTTCAAATGATGATTTACTATTTATTCTGTTTAATCTCCACTACTAACTTTGTATCTTAATCTAGCTTAAAAACACTTAATTTGAACTGTTAGAACAGTACTGATTAAGAAGTAATTTCCCTTTATACATCAGAGTGCATATGCCAAAAGTTATCCATGGGATGGTGGGAGCAGTGTCGAAATTGACGAAAGGAGCTTCAGAGTTTCCATTGAAGATTGGAAAAAGACATGCCTTTCGGCTGCAACTGATGCTAAGCGCTTATACCAACGAGCTTTACATTTGACACCATGGCAAGCTAATATCTACACGGATATTGCGATATCCTTAGATCTCATAGACTCCTTAGAAGAGAAAAGGACACCAGAGACTGATGTTTGGTAGGATTCAATTCAAGTGAGCTTTTAGAGAGCCATCTCTTGTCTCTTACTGATTTTCTTTCTCCTATCATCAGGCACCTCCCAGAGAAAATGTCAGTGGGTAGTTTAATGCTCGAAGGAGTTAACAGTGAATCTTGGGTTATACTGGGCAGCTTATCCAAGGATAATGCATTGAAGCAACATGCTCTTATTAGGGGACTGCAGCTTGATGCATCTCTTTCTGTAGCATGGGCGTATCTTGGAAAGGTAGGAGTGCAAGCCTATTTGATCTCCATAAAATGACGATTCTGATTATGGTTAATTTGCAGCATTATAGAAAATTAGGCGAGAAACATTTGGCAGTGCAAGCATTTGATCGTGCTAGAAGCATAGATCCCTCGCTTGCATTACCTTGGGCTGGCATGGCAGTTGATTCATGTGAAGGGTACACTTCTGTTTCCACCATTTCTTTTGCTGCAAAATATTTATAGTACTTATTTGTATATGCATTGTACTTATGAAGGGCTGTGAGTGAGGCTTACGAAAGCTGCCTAAGAGCTGTTCAGACTCTCCCTGTAAGTGCCATCATATCTTTGTGGCTCGTCTTCTCTACTTTACTATCATTATTTCTTGGCCATGCTTATTACATGTTGAGTGACTTGCTTCTTGCTTGTGCAAACAGATATCTTATGCATTTTCATCTATTTTTATTTTAAACAAGATAATATTTTAAATATATATTGTTTCATTATAAAAAAAGGCACTTTGTGTTTTTTTTGATAAAGTTATTAGCAAAATATGCTTAAAATTACTCTTACCCAGAAGGTTTTGTAAGATCCGAGAATAATATTAATGTATGCTTCAGGTAGACGTAGAAGGTGTATGACAGTTGCTAAAATGAAGCTTTTCATAGATGTTTCATGTTTGCCCTGTGCTTGAAGTTGTAAGAACAATATCATAGAAAACACCACCCCAATTCTGTCTGGCAAGCCATTCCCCCTTCTAACATGTCTCTAATACCTTCCTCTTTTATGCTTTGCTTGTTGTTGCTCAGTGTTGAATCTTGATTCTTGCGTATCTTCTCTTGCGCATATATGTTTCTTTTATGGGAACTGGTTAGTGTTATATTTTTGCAGAGCAGCATTTGCTGCTATCATTTCTTCCAGGCATGTGTTATTGATAGTGTATTATGCAATGAAAATTATGCGAGGATGGTTGTCTTTGTATTCTTGAGGTTCAAACAAGTTATACTTTACAAGGATGCCTTACACATGTTTTTTTTGTATATACTCATATTATGACTCTTATAGAGTTATTTTCTGTATGGCTCAAAATGTTGAGCAATTAAGAAACATGTCCAAAAGATTAGCGTATCTGATACAAGAATGTTTAGATGAATAAGTGGCATGCATAAAAATAGGATAACATATTTGTGAATTCATGGAAGTTGGAGGTGGTCCTAATCTGTGAATTCATGGCTAGTGTTATATTTTTGCAGAGCCGCATTTGCTGCTATACATTTCTTCCAGGCAGATGTTATTGGTAGTGTATTATGCAATGGAAGTTGTGCGAGAATGCCTCTTATTCTTGAGGTTCAAACGAGCCATACTTTATAAGGATGCCTTACATATGTCTATGTATATTATCATAATTCTGACTCTTATAGAGTTATCTTTTCTGTATGGCTCAAAATGTTGAGCAATTAAGAAACATGTCCAAAAGATTAGCGTATCTGACATGGGAATGTTTAGATGAATAAGTGGCAATGCATAAAAAAATATGATAACATATTTGTGAATTCATGGAAGTTGGAGGTGGTCCTAACTCCTAATTGAGAATAAGATGAGAAAAAATCGTTCTAGATGGTTTGAGCACGTGTTACAAAGACCATAGATACTTTGCTTAGTAATGAGAGGATCTAACTGAAGGAGAAGATAAGACTAGGAATGTTTAGATGAATAAGTGGCAATGCATAAAAAAATATGATAACATATTTGTGAATTCATGGAAGTTGGAGGTGGTCCTAACTCCTAATTGAGAATAAGATGAGAAAAAATCGTTCTAGATGGTTTGAGCACGTGTTACAAAGACCATAGATACTTTGCTTAGTAATGAGAGGATCTAACTGAAGGAGAAGATAAGACTAGGATTTGACCTAGAGCAAACTTGGATTGGTGTGGTGAAGAAGGATAAGACATTTGTTTATGTTAGAGATGACACAGCCCTTAAAATAGCTGAATGGAATCGAAGTATGGATATTAAGAAAGTATGATAAATTTTGTTGTCTTTCTTGCCTTCTCTGCAAATGTAGTTTATCAAACCTTTCGTTGGAAAGAAAAATATGGAAATGACGATTACTTCCGACCTCCTTCTCAACTTTCTTGTGCTTAAATCTTTTTTAATGCAGCTTGCAGAATTTCAAGTTGGGCTAGGGGTGCTGGCTGTTCTTTCTGGTCACCTACTATCTCCACAGGTAGAACCATACATACTCATTGGAAGGCTCATATGTATATAATTTTGCAATGAATTTGTTCTTCTCTGTATTCCTATAAATCCATGATTCAGTTGACAGGCATGTCTTTCTGAGTAGTGTAGGTTTGTATTTTTTTTGCTTTTGATTGAATACTATTGTAGATAATAATGAGAAATAACTTAAATGGGAAGTTTCTGTCAGTGAGGAGTTCTAATGTTTTAAAACATTATGTAGGACTGAGGCTTCATGCTTGCTATTGTACATGGTGAGATAGGTATGGTTTGCCAATTATGTAGGAAGGGAAGTAAAGGAAGCAGAGTAATTCTTTATTCACTTTTCAAATATATTTCTCTATATTTATCTCAGCCCCTAAAACTGATATATGGAACTAGACAACATAAACTAGGAATGCTTGAGTTCTTGTAGGTCTCTGTTGGTTGTTTGGTAAGCAACCAAATTGTTAATTTTGATAACATACAAAGGCTTCTGGTGTTTCATTGTCAAAGGCTGATCTTATGGTCAAATACAAATGTCCTGGTAGATTGGTGTAAACCATTGAGAGTGGAGACCCAACAGGATGTAGGTGAATCAGCAACAGGCTCTTTTGGCGTATTTAGCACCATGTTTCAGCTGGAATTTGTGTTCCTACTTCCTAGAACTCTTCCACCAATATACCATCTGGTGTCCTATGCTTTATTGTCTTGATTGATGATTGAGCACTTACCAAAGCTTTTATAAGTACCAACTTTAGTTGCTTTTATAAATACCAACTTTAGTTTACATTGAAACATAAATTTACATGACATATTGGTGAGTTTGTTTTTAAGATCTTTGATTTTTTCTGGGAGAGTAGTAGAAATGAACAAAAGTTTCAATAGTAGTTCATAAGTATGAGAGCGTAAGTACATATTGTCATACCCATCCTGCATCTTTTTTCTGTTAGATATATAGGCAAGGGTCACAAGACATCTACAAAGGGAAGTAAAGGAAAAAAAATGCTCTTGTTCTCCCTTACATACATTGGAGATTTAGTTCTGTTGGTGAATAGTTTGAAAAAAAAATTCTTTGTATTGGTCATGTCACCTATCTTCCTGGTTCTCCTTTTCTTTAGCCTCCCTATGCACCTATATGAAATCAAATAACCCTGGAATGAGAAGCCATAAGTCAGAGAGGAAGATGCTTATATGTGTTTGTGTCGGTTTTGCTAACATACCCAAATAAGGGTCTAGTTCAGCATCCAACAAAATTTCCATTAAATAGCCCTATTAACAAATTAAAGCTATGAGTGCCTTTTTGTAAATAAGCATAGCTTTCAAAAATTGTTGGTGGGAAACAACTTGAACGAGTGAACTTTATGTGTTTTCCCACAAAATAACAACGTCAAGGATATTTACCAAAATGTCCCCAACTTAAATGAGCAAATTGTCACAAAATTTGATATATTTTCTGAAATTTGGTTCTGTAAACAGTTTTCTGAAAGTATGTTATAAAGTTGTTTTCTGAGTATAAAGATTCCATTTTGTGTTTGGTTACTTTCATCTGAAAAATAATTAAAAAAAATAATTTTAAAATTCTGTTTGGCAAAATATTTTTATAATAAAATTTTATAACTGTGTCCAATCTCTAACCATGTTACTCCACCGCCCGTTCATGGTCCACCGCTCGTTCATGGTCCACCGCCCGTTCATGGGGGTCGCAGAATAAAGTGGCATATAGGGATTCTGCGACGACGGAGTGGTCGGTGCGGGAGTGGGAGAGGGCGGGGGCGGGGGCGAGGGCGAGGGCGGAGTGGCCCTAGGCGGAGAAGATCTCATTCTCGGATCACCACGATAGCCGCCCTTGTCTTCCTCACCCTCTCCATGACTCTACCAACTCCACCCCTACCAATCACTCCTCTCCTCATGTCCCATCATCACCACCACCACCACCAACAATAACAATATCATCGCCATCCCAACAATGACAAGAAGGAAAAGAACGATTCTGATTCCGATTTCGGACCGGAAGAAGTGAACCTTCACCCCTACACCTCCGCAACGAAGCCGGCGACGACGCCGAACTACCAGCGGACGAGTACAAAACCGACGACGGCGTCGAACTACCAGAGGATGGCCACGGACGAGCGCGAAGTCGGGAGATGGAGGCTTTGGCCCAACGGTATTGGAAGGGGAACATATGGAAGTTGCCGACGTAGAGGTCAGTGGAGGCTCGAGGTGGGGGACGACGGAAGCGGCGGTCGGAGGAACCCCGCGGGCGACCGGGATCCGTGGCGAGGTCGGGATCCCTCTCTCAAAAGAGAGAGAGGCTGCCATGCCATGTGAAAGAGAGAGAAAGAGTGGCTGCCATGTGAAACTCCAAACTAGAGAGGGAAAGTTGGAAGGGGAAGAGACAATTGAGTACACTATATACTCCTCCCAAAATAGTTTGAACTTACTTTCCAAAAGCTACTTTAAAACATGAGTTCCCCATTTTTTTTCTTTCAAAACATCATTCCTAAATTCTCGTCAAACACATTTTATCCCACTCTTTACGTTATAACTATCCCACTCTTTACGTTATAACTGAGAAAAGTGAGTTATAACGGATATCCAAACAGAGCCTTAGTGTTTTTCCCTATACTTGGACTGGTGCGGCGCACAAGCTTTTCTTCGAGGACTCGTGCAATCTTTCCTGAACTAACTATATTGCTAAGAGAAGAAGAGAGTATAGAGCAAAAGTGGAACTTGAAAGACTTCACTATATAGAAAGAAGCTTACAAGGTTCGGATAAGGTTCTAAACGGCGGTAGGCGGGTGCGCGACGGAGAGAGTCCGCCTACCGCCTAGGCACCGCCTAGCGGTCGATACATTTTGAACATTTTTTTACTATTTTTATTTTACCACTGTTTTTGCATAATATGCATATTTTAAGGGTGTTCCATGCATAACTAAGTTGTAAAACGAAGATTTATAAAGTTACTTTTAGTTTTGTAAAAATGAACTATAGGCCCATAATGCTTACAAAACATTTTTGGCCAAAATATCTTATTAGGTATTGGTCCGCCTAGGCGTCCGTCTACGCCGCCTCACCTTCGCCTATGTCGCCATACTCCGTTGGCTGCCTACTCCACCACCTACCGAAAAGCGGTGCGGAGAGAGATCGCCTACCGCCTAGGCGGCCGCCATTTAGAACACTGGGTTCGGTGGTGAGAAGCAAATGAGGCTCCCACTTATTATAGGGCTTTAAAGGCCTTACAAGAAGATTCTAGTCCTTTACAAGAAACTTCTAGGTCCTAGATATTGACAAGGAGGATTCTAGAACTTCTAGAAAGCTAAAGAGACTTCATGATAACTCAGGAAGACTCTACCACTTTCTGGAGAATTCCGGAAGCTTCTGGCTAAACCCCTGTCTGCTGATGGTTAAGCATAGCACATTGTTCTAAAAATTGGCCAAGGCAACCCGCCTAGGCGCTAGGCGGCCGCCGTTCGAACCGAAACCCCCCTGTCGACGGGTTTGTGTACCTGTTTGGGCATGTTCGGCGCTTAGGTGGGCCTGTTCGGCTGTTCGAATTTTGAGTTTTTTTTTGATACTTAGTTGTATTGTGGATATGTTTGGATTTTAAGATTGTATTTGGATTTAGAACATTGAAATTTAAAATTTGTAATATAGATTTAAAATTAAAAATTAAAAACTAAAAAAAATTATGAGTTATATTATGGATTTAGAACATATTTGGACTTCAAATTTCTATTATGGATTTCAAATTTAAAAAAAAATCAGTGTTCTAAATTGCGGCCTAGGCGTTAGGCGCTAGGCGGCGTCCGGTCGCGCCGGAAACCCTCTAGGCGGCCAGTCTAGGCGCTAGACGGCGCTAGGCGGACCTAGGCGGGGCCTAGGCGGCCACTTCGATTTGAAATTTCAAAATTTTTTTTTTTCAATACTTACCTGACGGCGGCGGCGGGTGGTGGTTTGAGGTGCTGCTGCTAGCGGTGGCGGTGGCTGTGGTGGCGGCGACTACGAAGAGGAGAGGGAGGAGAGGAGAGATGATGGTGGTGGTGGTGGTGGTGCTACTACTACTTGTGGTGGTGGCGGCGGCTAGGAAGAGGAGAGGGAGGGGAGGAGAGATAGTGGTGGCGGTGCTGCTGCTGCTACTACTGGTGGTGGTGGTGGTTGAGGGGAGGGGAGGAGAGGGAGAGGGAGAGTAGGTGGCTGCACTCTCTCTCCTCTCCCTTTTTATGGTAAGAAAAAAAAAACCTGAAAAAGGTAGAAAACATAGGGCTCGAACACTTAAACCCGTCAAACCATGACTCAAACACACCTCAGTGGGCCTTCGGCGCACCGAGTCCGCCTAGCGAAATCTATAACATTGAGAAAAAAATTAAGTTTGACGTCTAGGCGCTTGGCGACCTTCCGTCGCACAGAATCCACATAACGAATTTTAGAACACTGATAGAGCAATCTCAGTGGCACGAAAAATACTGTGCATGAGATTTCCCCCCACCTATTGTGTTGACGTTCTTTTCACACGTTCGTTGAGAAATTCTTGGATCTCGTCTTCGAATTGATGTCGGCCTATTACTAGCTCGGAAGATTGTAGTAGATTGGGCAATGTCTAGGTGATGCACCCAATTCTGTTGGTTGGCACTCACAAAGTGCCGCAAGTACTCCTCCAATAGAGAATTGACCCGCTTCGTCTGTCCGTCTGTCTGCTGGTAGAAACTAGTCTAGAAGTGTAGATCCGTCCCTAGGCTCTTGAACACCTACGTCTAGAACTTCTTCGTCAAGAGGCGCTCTCGCTCGCTGATAATGCTCTCCTGGATGCCCCAAAACTTTACCACATGGGATATAAACAAGCGCACGACCTCTTCCGTAGTACAATCCGTCGGTGCAATTATGAAAGGGATGCTAAATCAGAACGTACGGCTTTGAGGAAACGAACTCTCGCATGAGTCAAAATGATAATGCTACTTAATACTGTCCGCGCTATGCAATCGGTCTCATATATTCATTCATTGGCATGGTCATGGACAATTTGTGCACAAGTTCTTTTCCTCGAAACGGTATCCGGGGCATCAGAACCGAATTGTCCTAGGGGGAATGTTTATCGTGTTTCGGCGCGAGGCATGCGGGACCTTCATTAAGGCTTGCAACCTATGCTGAAAGGGTAGCGTCGCATGCCAATTTGATTAAGTCCCAAGTGGTGTGTAACACCAATGACCACATGTAAGATAGTAGCATGTTCACCTATTGTCTTATGCAGGTATAAGTATTATCTCTGTTTTATGTAGGGACGAGCACGACCGTGGTAAGAATTGAGATAAATTGTTATGTTTCGCTGTATGCTTTTACTGTTTCAAATGGAAAGCTATCAATATGAACTGAATTCATTTATTTCTAAATAGAAAGAAAACTCCAATGCATGCCTACCTTAGCAATCAGAGTCGATTTAGACGAGTGGCTTCGTCCCGCTCACTAGTGCATTTTCAAGTGTACTAATCCCCAATCCCACAGGTGACGAGGACTCTGGGGGTGCACGTTGCTAAGCCTAAGCTGAAGTTCGGAGAGGCGTTTTGAAGCTCTTTTTATTCTGAAGTATTTTGAAGCCAATTCATCGAAGACTTTCAATGTATAAAAAGGACGAATGTATGGAACGGCAAGTGTTAGTTCAGGCAGCTTGTCGAGTACATTTTTTATGTTTCAATCAATGTAGCCGCAACGACATCCAATGTAATTACGACTTGCTCTTCGTTGCAGGCTATGAATGAAAAGCATATTTCTAGCTTCCTAAATTGCGTGTTCAATTCTGATGTGATTTGTGAAGTTTCAACTTGGTGTTTCAATAAAATGATTAAATGTAACGTTCTTGTCTTGTACGAGTACAACTCCAGACTCGTACGAAATCACGTCTTAGCGAGGACGATCGATTCGGCATAATGAGAACGGGGACGAATGGTTTGTCGAATCAGGGTGTGACAAATTGGTATCAGAGCACAGTTATGTTTTCTCGGATTTCGAAAAATGTTTCATTTTGGAATGTTTGTTGCGATTGTTCGATTGAATGCTTGTAGACATGCTGTGTGAAATAAAAGTTCAATACAGGTAAGTCCGTAGATATTTTTGAAAATACTAATGGGTTTACTTTGTTTTGTAGGAATGACTAAGAAAAAATAAAAATAATTCCGACACAACAACCAACACTGCGGATAGTTCGTCGAGTTCAAAGGATGCTGGCCCTAGCGAGACTACTATGGAGAAAATGCTGCAGTTGATGGAGCTGCAGCAGCAACAACTTCAGATGCAAATCAAAGCTCAATTCGGTGTGCAGCAGAAACAAATGGATGACCTAACACAGATCATAAGCAATATGGTGGGCAACACCAAAGCAACGGTCGTGGCATCCAAAGAGAGGGAAGACGTTCCAGAGGAAGTCGAGGAAGAAGTTCAACAACAAACGATGAACTCTTCTTCCTTGTTCAAAGCAAGGGAGTTATGCAAGATGAACCCGCCTAAGTTCAATATGTGTCTTTACATATTGCTTGTCCTTCGACAGGGTCTCCGTTTCGTTGTCTTTCTTTTCTCTCCTACCATTGGCTTTGGTGGTGGTCTTGGGCTTGGACGTATCACTCCATCGATACTCCATAAGCTTCTCAACCACTGAGACGACAATGTTCATATCTTGGACACGCTGTCTCTGCAACTCTTGTGTCTCCTACGGTTGTAGACCATCAAGAAAGAATAATAGACGGTCTTCTTTGCCCATGTTAGTCATGGTAAGCACGAGAAGTGTAAACTTCGCAACGTAATCCTTGATTGACCGAGTGTGCTCAAGTTGTCGCAAGCTCCTCCTTGCCACGAACTCGACGTTTTCTGGATTGAACTGGGCCTTGATATCCTTATTGAGATCTTTCCAAGTCTTGATTAAATATCCCTTCTTTTTTTCCACGCACCTATGACACCACTACAACATATCATTGTAAAGTAAAGAAACTATTTACCTTATCGACCTTATCTTCGATTGGAATCGCCTTAGTGTCCCCCTTGATGTTCCATAGGAAGTTATCGATCTTATTCGTGTCTCGAACACCATTGAAGGATTTTGGCTCGGGGTACTTCACCTTTGGTGTCGCCTTCCATCTCGAAGACTCACAGTTGGTGACAGCCTTCTCAAGAATCACAGTCTTGGTTTTGAGTTCCTCGCACAATTATGCAATCTTCAAGCGAGCTGCCTGGTGTCACGCCCCGATTCATAGAGTCATTTATTCACATATTTTATCTCTTGGAATCGATCGTCCTCGCTTGGGCGTGATGCCGTACAAGTCTGGTATTGCACTTGTACAAGGCAAAGATGGTACATAATCGATTATTCTTCAAATAGGAACACATCGCAGCGGCAGAAGCAGATAAATTGAATGTAATGAGGACAATCTTTCTTATTGAATAGAAGTACATCACTTCTTTATAGCAGCGGAGAAAAAGAGTAACTTGAAGCCACACAGAGATATGTAGAACTTTATTCTCTTTATTGATAATTGAAGAAGAGTACAAGACTTGTATTGAAGTACAATGATTACAGCACATCTCACTTTACATTGGAACCCAACTGAACAATGCTATACCGCTTACATTTGATTTTTAGATACAATGGATTACAACTCGATATACCGACTTGGCTTACAATCTCACTGGTACAACTGATTACAATGTTCCATACATTATGCCCTTTATAAACAGAAGACATCATCTTGTGCAAGGAGAGCTTCTGTATGCCCAACAAATCTTCGATGCCGCGGGACCAATCAAGCCAATCTTCGTGTGTAGAACATTCCAAACACGAGCACCTGCCCACAAAACGTGGGTCAGCACATCATCTATGTACTGGCGAGCAGAATCCAACCCACTCGCATAAACCAACATTTAAAGTGATCATTTAAGCAAACATTTATTAGAATGGTCTTTCTACTTGGGGCCTAGCATCAGTTTACAGTTCATGGGCAATAATCAGAGTGAAGCATGTAAACATATTCTTAGTAGCATTCATGTGGACATATCATTTATCATTCTTGGTGTTATCATGCAAAGGCATCATTGAGGCATACTAGGTGTTATCATGAAAAGGCATCATTGAGGCATCGTTAACATTAACATTTTAAGCATGTTATAACAGTTCTCACTTCAAGCATCACTTAGCATGTATGTTGTGTTTGAGCAATGATTATAGCAAGGCATCTTTCTAGCATACTAAATGGAACATGTTAAGCAGGCAAGTTAAACCAACTTATACAATATCACAATTATGTGATTTCTTACCGATAGCCGACTCCTCGTACCTGTATCAATTACAGGTTATCTGATATACTTACTCTGCCTGCACAAAACATTCATTAGCATGCATCCTGGCTACATGGTCACTGGTGTTGTTAAACCATATGGACTCTTCTCATTTCATTTCATTTTAAGATAATGCGGTCAGCATAGTAGGTGGCGAGCCTCTATGCCACCCCGTCTTATCCGTGCTCCCATAGCACTCATCATTATTTCCTCCTAGGCCGAATCGGTCCCCAGGGCCCTAGGAACCGTTCGAGGAAATTATTACTCAAACCTTGTATACAAGTTGTCCATGACCATGCGAATGCGTGTCCGACTCGATTGTGAACATAATCGCATGGTAAAATATATTAAGGAAAGTAAAGGCAACAGTGCATCATTAGTCATATTCAATGACTTATTCATTTCATCATTCCCATCATTTCATTTGGTGATCTCAACGATCCCAGCTTTATCATTTCTCATTCATTACTTCATAGCAACGTATCTCATATCATTCCTTTCTTAAGAGGAACTTAACATTCATTCATTTCATAGGGACATTTATTCATTCCTAACTTTCTTATAAGGGACATGCAGCATTTCATATTCTTGCAACAGATATACAGAGAGTACATGATTCTAGTGTTTCATTCAGTTCATTGATTCGATAGCACCACCAGTTCACTTCTTATTCTATCATTCATAAGGCATCTCATTAATCAAGTGTCTACTTGTTCCAGCAGTGTTAAGCATAAGGGGCAATGTTATCAATTCATTCTCAGGCAGCGAATCACATTAACAGTTCAATGTGTTATACATTTCAATAATTCTCAACAAAAGCATCTCTATTATTCAGCAACTAACATAAGGAACATTTAGGGGCAGTTCATAGCATTTCAATACTTCATCTATTAAGCATGAAGGAGTAAGGAGGAGGAAGGACAGTTCCACTCACCCAAATTTCCACTAATCGTAGCTCCACCTGCGAGCCACGTTCCAATATCCATTCCATCTAGCCAGCTAAGAGAGACTACATCAGTCTCAACTCTCCCGATTCCCAACATAAGTCACGGTCCAATATTCTGATCCCATCCAATAAGCCAACCAAATGCCTCGTGCGGAGCGGGGCATTACATAAGTCTTGGTTTTGAGTTCCAATAAGTCTTGGTTTTGAGTTCCTCGCACAATTATGCAATCTTCAAGCGAGCTGCCTGGCGTTCCTTGTGGGTCGTCTTGCATTCCTCCTCGAACTAGGCGGCTAGGCCCGCAACTCGTTAAGTTGCTCTCGGAATTGCGTCATGGCATTGGCAACATCATTGTCCAATCAATGAGAGAACTTCTCGTAAGCAGCTTGGTTTTGCTCCACTTGCATCTCCACGTCCGTCGTGTCCTTCTCTAAGAGCTCCATACGGGACACCAACTCGTCAAGGGCACACTCCAACGACGACTTCTTGCTCTTGCCATTCCTGTTGCTCTTGGCTTTCTCGATGCGGGACGCTCCTCATGGATGATCTCAAACGTCGACATGACAACGATCAACCTTCTCTCTGATACCACTTGTTATGGACTTAGTGTTTATCCTACTTCGACATGTGCGACGCTCAAGCTTCCTTCTCGAAGACCCATGCAAGCTTTCCTCGAACAAACTTAGCTAGATTGCTGAGAAAAGAAAATAGTAGTGGAGCAAGGGTGGAACTTGAAAGACCTCTCTATATTGAAAGAAGCTTATAAGATTCGGTGGTGAGGAGCAAATGGAGCTCTCACTTATTTATAGGGCCTTACAAGAATATTGTAGTTCTTTACAAGAAACTTTTAGGTCCTAGATATTTACAAGGAGAATTCTAGAATTCAGGAAGACTCTACTTTCTAGAGAATTTCGGAAGTTTCCAGCTAAACCCCTTTCCGGTGAGGGTTATGCAGAGCAGTCTCGGTGGGACGAAAAATACTTTGCATGACAAAACTAATATATATATATATATATATATATATATATATATATATATATATGTTTCATGGGTATTACCACCCCTCTACTTTATTTTTTTTTCTAAAAATAAGGGTAGTTAGTGTTATAAGTTTCTATAGAAAATATAAAACATAATGGTGGTCCGTGTAATTAGTTTCAGAATATGGGTGGTCCTGTAATAAGTATGAAACATAGGGATATTAACGTGTGTGTGTGTGTGTGTATATATATATTTTTTAACGTGTGTGTGTGTGTGTGTGTGTGTGTGTGTGTATAATCTCAGGATCCTTGAGAATTTGGGGAGTAGATAGAGAATTTTCTAATATAGTGGAAAGGTTAGAGAGAGACTGGATATTTGATATTTGTATTTTATTTCTCTATTCAATAAAATTAATTACCTTGAAAAAGAAATGTCATCAAATTCATGACTATCATTAGTGTCAGAATTGAGGTTATGAAAATGAAGGTTTGGTCTGTTTTCTTGATGGATTTGTGGAGAGCAAAATCAGAATCAGTTCCTTCCCTAGAAGTGTCAGACTGACTTGGTGTTATCATCCATGATGAGGAAGAAGTTTTTTTTTTTTTTTGAATATAACAAGGGATCAGTAGATCTCTCCCCTATTTTAGAAGCTGACAAATTGCCTTTACCTTTTTTTCTGATCTTTTGCATTATAGTGGAATGAACTCTTTTATCTGTTCCATTTGTTGGGACAATGTCTTTGCTTTCATATCTTTCTTTCTTTCTTTTTGGATGCTTTACAGATGTTCTTTTACAGTTTTACTCATATTTGACTTTTCATTGTAGGTATTTGGAGCCATAAGGCAGGCTGTTTTGCGTGCACCTCACTATGCGGAATCACATAATTTGAATGGTCTGGTCTGTGAAGCACGATCTGATTATCAATCTGCTATAGCTGCTTATCGACGGTCACGGTGTGCTCTAAATATTGCTCATGATTCCAACAAGACCACTAAATCTCATTATGTTGCTGTTTCAGTCAATCTGGCCAGAGCCCTCTGTCTGGTAAATTATGCATTTTGCATATGATTTTAAAATTTCTGCGTACACAATGCACCATAAGGCTAGAGGTTTTTCTTGGTGTCAGAAGTAAATAGCTGTGTGCACGTGCGGGGTGTGGTTCTTCATCGGGAGGTGGGGGGACGGGCTTTACCTCCCCTAAAACATAATAAAGTTGGTTTGCCTCCCCTAACATTATAAAATTGCCAAGGTCCAACATTTTTTGTTGGCTACACAGTTACATTCCTCTCTCTTGAATTCGGGACTATACTCTCTCATCATTGAGTGCCTACATGGAAATCCTGGCTCTGCCACCAGTAGTGACACATAAACCTTTGCATTATCTGATGAGAAGCCTATTGTAGAGATGTGGTTTTGTCAAGTTCCGCATGGTGTATATGCCTAGAAAGTGTTCAATTGAAGTATTTCCTTTGCAGGCAGGTTACTATCTGGATGCTGCTAGCGAATGTGAGATCATGAAGAATGATGGTATTGTTTTTTTTCCCCCGACTTCATTTCCGTGTTTCTTTTGTATGGAACAAAGAATATATATGACCTTTCTTCATGAAGTTGGCTTTCAGTGGATAATATATATAAACCTTAGTAGTAAACTGAGCTCCAGTCCTATTCCTTTCAACAATCAATAGAATTTGTGAAAAGCACTCAAAATGAATAATTGTCAGAACTAGTCTTTCTGTACTTGCATATTGTCTCAACATTTTGTTATTTGAGTGCTAACTTATTATGTGTCAATTTTGAAAGGTTTTCTCGATGCTAGTACCTTGCAAATATATGCTGTTGCGTTATGGAAACTTGGTAAAAATGACCTAGCTCTTGCCACAGCGAAAACTTTGTCTGAGAATATTTCGACAACGAAACAAAGCTGTGCTGATTCTTCTATTAGTTTGATTTGTACGTTGTTATACCGCATTTTGGGGCAGAACCCTGCAGCTTCCTTTATTCTTAAGCTATCTATGAACTCTTTGAGAACTGCAAAAATGAGTTTAATTGTCACCGCAATTAGTTCCTTGGATCCTACTAGTCGGCTTCAATTGCTTCAACACGATCTTCAAAAGGTTGCATCCTGTGAGGTGGTCACTGAGCTACATACCATAATTGCTATAAGTAAAATGGTGAGACTTGTTCGTTCTAACATAATACATCAAGGAGTTTGCGGCTTGCTTCCTAATGTAGTAATATGTGATAAGCTGAAGTTGCTTCACAATGATAATTTGCAGATCGGTCACGGGTCAAAACAAAATCTGGAAATACGCAGTGGAGTACATTACTTGAGGAGGGTACTTCATATGTATCCTGGCAGCATTTTGATAAGGTGATGCCAGCAATTTGGTTCTTGTTTAATCTGCGATCATGCTATTTCTAGTACAGTATACAAAATATATATATATATATATATATATATATATATATATATATATATATATATATATATATATATATATTTGAAAGAGGGTAATTGTGGCGAACGTTCCCACCGGGAATCGATCTCCTGACCACTCGGGCCGCATGCATCTCTCTTACCCACTAGGCTAGAGGTCATTTGCTATATATATATATATATATATATATATATATATATATATATAGGTATCATATTACATGATTTTTTTCTTGACAATTTATGTCCTACAAATGGAAATGTTGTAACCTATGTTGCATGAACATAGATATGATACACAATACGGACACGGCATATATTTTGGTGTATCCTAGTGTATTGAGTGTCTGCATCGTGTCCAATATGTGACTGAGCGTCGTGTCCAATATGTGACAGATGCGACACTGACATGGAACTGATTATTGGAGTGTCCATGCTTCCTATATTGTAACTGGGTCATGAGTCATTTATCTGTAAGTTACCTTTGAGTGCTCTGACCCAGTATATCTTTGTGTCCTGTGCATCCCAAAATTGCTTCTGGCATGGTTGTTGAAGCTCGGGATCCATTGGCAACTCTACCGTTGCAATAATGAAATCACGAATGTTCCACATGTGCAAACATTTTGGTTCATCCAGCGGGAATGTCTGGGGGCACGCATCACAAAAAGTGCGATGAGGACAATTGAGAGTTTCTATGACGTTTCTTACCATGACTTTGTCAAAGAGCCACTCAGCAAGTAGGAAAAAAATGCTCTCTTAGAAGTTGACACAAGCCATTAAGATGTTCCTTTACGTGGCATGACCATGGCAGGAATATAATTTTACTTGGATCTGTCACAAGTGAATAGCACTAGTCATTCGACATATGGCAATACTGCATTACTTGGATAAGTGTCACAAGAGAATAACATAGTCATTCAACATGGTAATACTGCATTATAATGTACCTACTTGTACAATATTATGACTAAGTGATAGATGGTGATAAAATTTTGCACAAACTACGTGAATGGCACATTCACTAGCATCTATAGTACATCATAATATATACTGCTTACTCTTATATGTTATTCTTTTAATATGTGATTTACTCGGGGAGTGTGGAGCATTGTTCGAGATAAGGATATCGGTTTCATATCAGTTTGGATTTTGAGATATCAGATGTCGGATATCAGAGAAATATTGGATATCAATAAATATATAATATGTTGTATATTATCTATATTAATTGTCCTATCAAATTCAAATTTCTAGGTGTACTAAAATTCTAAATGTCCTAGAAGGCTAAAACTAAGTAACTACTAACTAAAAACATCTAACATAATAACAAATATAAAATTACAAGTACAAATAAAAAAACTAGTAATATTAATAACATCATATCAATATAAAAACTTACTCATCCGACCCTACCTGACTTGAGAATACTTATTCAACTCTAATATTCGATATTTTTGTATATAGGGAGATGTCATCTGGTGTTATATCGGCAGTATATCAGATTTCGACCAATATATTGGCTGATTTTTTCGCAAAACGATATATACGATATACTATGGCTGGTATATGTTGGTTTAGGCATCAAATGGATATGTAGGTCGATATCACCGATATATACAACACTCACGGATATCTACAACACTGGTGTGGAGTGGGGGCATTTACATTCTACCCCAGGTAGCTGGTCATCTATGATTGTGCTCCTTGGTTCATCTTGGCCCGAAGAATCCCGAAACAGGTTTGACTTCCCCAAAGTGATGAAATTTACCCAAATATGCTGATATATTACCAAGAAACCAAAAACTTCCTAAAATTGGTTAAAAATTGACGAAATTTGACAAAAATGTCCCAAAGGTATCCTTGGTTTTACTTTCATGTTGATGCTTTGATAAAATTATTCCAAGCCTGCATATGGTAATTTGTGCATTATATCAAGCAATTACCATATTATAATTTGTTGTAATGAGGCTATAGTGCAGTTGTTGACTAAAACCAACACTAAGCTTAAATAATTTACCGAGTATGTTTGAGATATAATCTATTATTTTCCTACGTTTTACTTATATTTTAATAAATTAAGATAATTCTAACATTCTGAGCCCCGATGAACGACACACATTATATATGCGTAGAACCAAGGATACCTAAGAATATTTTTCTTCTTCTGATAATTAATATAATCATGTGGTCTTTTAAGATTTGTTAGCTTTGATGAAGACATCAACTGGGGACAGGAACCTTTTGGTATCTCATGTCATCCTTTATGGTACTTCATATACAATGTTTGAAGATACGAACATAAATTATTCCTATCATGAATGGATGAACTTGCTATCTTTACTAGAGAGCAATATTTTTCATGTGCAGATGCTCACCGTATTTGCTACAACTACTAAGAGCTGACATGACTTAGGCCATCTCCAATGGGGGTTTCTATCTCCCCTATTTCTATGATGGAAATTCAATTTAGAAAAAAAACTTCTCCCAGTGGTGGTTTCTATTTCAATTTCTATCCTATATGGCGGTGATGTAGGATGGAGAGTTTCTATGAGGGTGTCTACATTGTAGAAACTCTCATAGAAATTCTCCATCTCCCATACAAATTAATATTGGGCTCCACGTCATTAAATTGATCCTTTTATTTGTTGCCACGTAGGATAGAAATGGAGAACCATTGAAGAGTATTTTTGTGTGTGTGCAATTTCTATGAAGAAACTCTACCAACTAGGATAGAAATTTCTTTAAAGTACAATGACAAGTAGGATAGAAACTCAATTTTTTAGAAGTCCCCATTGGAGATGGCCTTAGTGCAATCAATACTTGGCAATAAATGGCTGGTGCTTTTTAATGAATGTCATATCCTGATGTATACAACTACCTTTCAATATCAAGAATAAATTCCACATGTTCGTGAACTAGGAATCAGGAACACTTAAGTTGGTGCCAAACCCGCGTCGTGCTGGACACGTATCACGCACGACAAGGACATACCAAAAATACCCTAGGACATGCCAAAATTAGTGCCAAGTCCATGTCTCTGTCTCCTAATTTTGTCATATTGTGTCGTACTTGTAACCATGCAACATAATTAATGAAAGACTATGAAGAAGTCAAAGTGAACCAATAAGACTTTTAGGTTGACAATGACTTTTGGTAAAATTTAGTTAGCATATTTGTGTTTGCACGGTTGAAAGAGGAACCGATGGAGGGAGACCCTTCAACTTTAAGCTTATTTATATCTTTACAGGCATCAAAATTATTTTGTATTTGCTTATGTTGAGACATGTGGGCATGTGTAAACTGGAGCAAGAAGATATATCCTCAAATGTTAATTCTCTAATGTAGTATACATGCTTGCATGTGTTTACGTGTGAATGATGTATGCTACATTTTTGGCATTTTTAATATCCTGAAAGAAGTCGTGACTAGAAAATTGTGGTTTTTGGAGGCCTTATCCATTGATAATGAAGTGCAACTGGAATATGTCATCGCAGTTGGGAGAAAGACTACGCGACATATTTTGATTGTTCAACAATTGTTCTGAT
Organism: Iris pallida; assembly: GCA_029216955.1. Lineage (NCBI taxonomy): Eukaryota > Viridiplantae > Streptophyta > Magnoliopsida > Asparagales > Iridaceae > Iris > Iris pallida. The sequence continues at coordinate 839,628 of JANAVB010043216.1, read as the reverse complement.
CTTTGATTAATGATTAATTTCCAACTAAACTTATTTTGAAACTTAATATTTTTTTGGAAAGTTAATAGTAACAAGAAACTGTTAGCATAAGAAGTGTCACGCTTCGGTCCCGTAGGACCGATCGTCCTCGCTAAGGCGTGATGTCGCACGAGCCTAGATTGCGCTCGTGCAAGGCGGGTTCCATAACGGCCGATTACAGGCTAAGCGACGGGGTCGTCGCACAGAAGTCCCAAGCAGAAGCATTGAATGATCAAGGCAACACAAGTATTGAAAGTCTTTTATTGATACTTGAAAATAAGATTACAAAGGTGCGAAGCCAAGATTACAATCACTCAAGCTCGCTTTTCTCTCTGATTAAAAGCTGCTCAACTCTCTCTCATTTCTCAATACAAGCTTCAAGGCTGCAACTTGCGGATGCTTTGGAAGGCGATGTCTATACTTATGTCCCGTATAAGTTCAGACTTCATGCGGTCGCACGCCTCGAAACGCCAAGGAACTCTATGCCTCAGCGCGTCCAAGCGAGTTCCGCGTCAGACGGTCTTCCTCCTGTACCTGCACATGAAACTGTGTGGGTGTCAGTACTCAACTGTATTGGTGGAGTGAGCTCCTCGTCCACCCAGACAAAACCAATACGTTCATTTACTTTGTGCAATATAATCCCTTTATGATTGTCTTTCTATTCTTGCCTTAGGACCGATTTTAGGACATAAACTCTTGGCCTATTAGTGTCTCTATACCATCACCGTGCCTCGCACCGATAACTTACTTATCGATGTGCCTCTAGACCATTCTCGTGCTTGCAACATTAAGTATCGACTCGTACTTGCCCTTCCGACTCATACTTTGAGAGGCAACATGTTTCGTGCCATCGACTTAGTCCGTGCTTCAAATATCGAGGCCGTGCCTCACAATTCAACGTGACATGACCAAATCTTGCCTTACGGTCCTTCCTGACTTAACTCGAGACGACTCAATTTCGACATGTGGAACTTGTGTTGACGACTCAAACACGACGTCACATTCGTGCCGAAGCACGTGTCCTTGCTATAGCCAAATCTTAGGCTCCATAATGGTGTTGTAACCGTGCACACCTTCTTAACTCAATTCGTGCCGTGCTTGTACTTTCTTTAATTCGACCGATGCCGTGCATGCGGATTGTCGCTTAGCACACTGACTCATCTATATGAAAGGTCACTGGCAATGTCAAGCTATTTTGGACTATAGCTGGGTTAGACGGCGACCCTTTTGCGCACGGGTAGCGAGTCCTATGCAAAAGTTCCTGAATCACCCGCGCCGATTCATTGCTGGCGCGCACCGATTCATGGCTGGCGCTTGCTATAACTCGTTCCTTCCGGGCCGATTCATTGCTGGCAAATGTTAGGAACTAGATCTTGTGCACAAGTTGTACATGACCATGCAGTGGTGCCTACCTAACTCACCATATGACTCAAACCATGTTCTTCTTTAATCATGACCATGCTTTCCATACTTTCTGAGAGACTCCCAAGCCACGAGACCGGTCTCGGCGGCAAACGGTCGCGTGAACTTTTTCATTCTTTTGAAACCCAAGGAATGGCTACTGTATAGCCTTCCAACTTAACTTGAACAAAACATGTTCCATAGACCGTGACATATTTATCCTTGAACCAACTGTGGCTCGTGCCTTAAACCAACTTGTGTTCTATGCGACACTACCACCCAAGTCATACTTTATATGACGAGCCTTGAGATCGTGGGACTATGTGACTTTGACAACCGCAGAAAACATGGGACAATGCTTGCTATGACTTCGATATCCCAGCAAAACTCTTGCCTAACTCAATCGTGCAATAACTTAACCCGTGGGATAAGCAAAGGCTATGCCAAGCCTTGCACCGTAGAAGAGTGCATTGAGACTTGTGTGACACTTTTGCTATTCCAAGCATTGGACGATGGGACCGTGCATGCTTTATCAATCATTTATATGTGCGACGCCTATGACTTATGCTAATTTTATAGCTTTGTGGCAACTTAGACCAACTTTCCTTCTCGCAAGCCACGGGACGAAGGACCGAGTGTCATTTTGAAAGCACATCGTGCACTATTTCTAAGCCGACTGTGGGACCTTTCCATATTCTAACTCAATCAGACCCGACTTGGAATTATTCCCTTAGCTATGTTGATTCACCTCTTTTATTATCAAGCCTACTTGTGCATTTGAAAATTTTCGTTTTATTAGTGTGAAGGTCAAGCCGAGGCAAGTTCACCAAAGCTACCCACCCGAGCGAAGAGTTGCCTCGACCGAGCAGGACTTCGAGCAGCCGTTGCATGGCTAAGTCCGAACGTCGTTGGCGTTTCAATTCCTCCGATTGAGCTGAGCGGGACGGGGCATTACAAGAAGCATATTGTCTCTCATTGTATTCTATGCCATGATTGGATTAGGAATGGTATATGTTAAAAGAGCTTGCTACTACACCAGAACTCCAGAGTTGTGGTGAGTGCCGAGGGTTTAATATTTATTATTATTCCAACACGGCCCCTAGGTCGAATATTCCCACAGGTCGAAGGCCCATTGTATGGCTGAGAGATGGATTAACACAACGGTATGCTAATTTTGTATAACATCCGCTTAAAATGCACATAAGAGGGATTTGAATCTGGGTTGCTCGTTGCCGTAGTACCATGTTAAAGACCCTGCCACAACCACAAAATTCTGCTGACGGTTGAGGGTTAAATATTTATATATTTCAAACATATGAAGAACATATGAAGAATGTTGACCCCTAATTTGAATTACCGATTTTACTCCAAGTAACGTAACATGTAAATCAATCAACAATTTTCTTTTTCTTCTGGTGAATAGATCGTCAGTGTAACCGGACTAGCTCTTAGTATGATGCATTCTCTAGATATATGCTAGCTTCCTGATGCTAGTTTTGCGTGAATTTACGGAAGTTATGTAGCTAACAGCCTTTAGGATCCCTTACATTATATTGCCCCGTGAATCTTGTAACAAAATGAATATGACCCAAAATTGAGTTGTAAATGGTGAATTAGAGATTTTAGCAGACGCACACATACACATGCACACACACACCTGCGCTGATTCATGCCGTCATATTTGAGAGGAAGACTATAGAGACCCTTAAACTTATGAACAATTACTCTCCATCTAAACTAAGTTGAACTGCGTGAAATGTTTTGAAAGTTTGTAGTATCAAGGAAGTTTATATCAAGGAATTGTCAGCATAAGTGCACTGAGTCACACTGTTTTGAGTGTATTCTGCGTCATTGATTAATTTGGAGATGTTTGTGAAGCAATTTCATGATTTTCAGGTTGTAATTTGAATTATTAATTATTAATTATAAGTAATATAAATTAATCAACAATTAAGTTTATGGTATCTAGGTTGTCTGCAAACCAGAGAAGCACTCTCAATATGACCCATGCTCCATATATTTTCAATCTTTCTGATGCTATTTTACTTGCTAGTTGTCTGTAAATTTACATAAACTTTTTAGCTATCTTTATGATCTGATAAATCATATTGCAAAGTTGAACATAAGTGATAAAATTTGTATATAGGATACCATTTAATCTTCCATAGAAATGAATGGTTACCCAAAATTGAATCTAAATCTTGAAATGGTCTCCTCTTGGTTCTTTTATCATTTAAACCACTTCCTTTTTAGTTCCCATTCATTTGACAAATCATTTAATTGCTAGCCGGTTGTGTTTGATTCTGTGACAACCATATATGTACTATCTCCTCCTGCCTGCCCCTTTTTCTCTAGGTAACAAAATGTTGTATGTTGAAATTCAGTGCTTTCTTATTTACTGTAAACCTGTAAAGGCTTATGTCTTAGTGGATTTTTTTTGATCTAAGGTTTTTTTACATTTGGAATTTCTCTGTTTATCGAACTTATGTCTTGTGCTGAATTCAACTGTTTAAATGATTATCCTGCGGTATGAAAGAGCCAAAGTGATTTCTTGCCGAACATTTGACAACCAAGCAACCAATTATTTTTTCATTAATGGATGTTTTTGTTACATTGGAGTGACTTTCCAAATATGAGTTAAATTTTTGAAGAGATTCAAGATGGAAATTCTGTCATTTATGATGGATGTTACCTACTGTCTTGGTGCCCTTATCCATAATTGTAATGCCTTGCTGAAAATGTATTTTTTTGGTGTGTGTATATATATATATATATATATATATATATATATATATATATGGGTCGGGTTATGACCGAGTTTGGTGCCTTATCGGGGCTTCATCTGAAACGTGAGAAGAGCAAGATATACTTCAAGTCCCATTGTCCGGAGTAGGAAGTACTTCAGGATATCCTTCATATTGAAAGAGGGATACTTCGGTTAAGTGCCTTGGGTTTCTTTTATCGATCAATTATGCACGCGCGCAGGAGTGTCGGAGCATGATAGAATATGTTCAAAGACGTATTCAAGGATGCCAGGCACAATTCTTATCTTTCGGGGTGCGTATAGTGCTGATCCGATCCGTCATATTTGCTATATTTCTTTTTTGGTTACAGACTATTATGTTGCCTTCGGCATCCATACGCAAAGTTGATAAGCTATGCGCAAATTTTGTGGCGTGGAGGGATCCATACAATTGCATGGAAGGAGTTGTGTCGTCCTAAAAATGAACGGAGAATTGGTTTGCGATCTTTATCCACCCTCCGAGAAGTGGCAGGCATTCGCCTCGTTTGGAACTTCCCCAGGGGCGAACACTATGGGCTAAATGGATGAAAGGTAAGTACCTGACGGATACCAAATTCTGGAATCAACAAATGGATGATATTTTTTTTCAGTCTCATATGGCTATTTTACGGAATCGGTCAAAGACAATTGATCTCTCAAAAATTCGGTAATGGTATAAACACTCACCTTTGGTTGGATCCGTGGCTAGAACACAAAAGCCTGATTGAAAGAGTAGGTTGGCAAATGTTCGCGTTAACTTGACGCAATGAATCAGTCAGCAACCTGATAAGGGACGGATCCTAGCATCTTGAGGATCATCCCATCGGGCACTAATTCCAGGAGTCTATCAGGGAGATTACTATTGACTTGGGCAGGGGTGACGGTGTATGGTCCTGCGATAGCAATGCTGATGGAGTTAAATTTTCATAGTGCTTATGAGGAGGTACGTGCTCATTACCCAACGATGGATAATGATGAATTCATTTGGGTAAGGAAGTTGGCTAATAAGATGCAGCTCAACATGTATAAAGCGCTAAGAGGACGACTTTTAACATTGGATATAATTGCTCGATTTGGTTTACAAATTCATGGTCAGGGATGTAAGTTTTGCCAACAGTTAGGGGAAAACTTCATCACCTATTCTTCCAATGCAATTTTACATGGGAGATATGGAAAGTCGAGTGCAGTACATTAGACATTCCGAGTACAGCATCAAGAGACATGTATACACAGATTGATTTTATATTTTATATCTACACATCGTAGTAAAGGAAGCCGATGGTTTAGAACGGCTCGTATCAGTCTATCTGCAGCTTGACACATTTGGAGAGAACGGAACTGACGTATATATGAAGGCTTGAATACAACCCAGTTGGGTATCCTGCACAATATAGAGTTTGATATCAATTCTATGATTTAAAAATTGTGTATGTGATTTAACAGAGTTATCGATATAATTATCCTTTTTGAAAAAAAATGCCCAAGTGGTCATGACATGAGACAAATAGTCGGAAAACCAGATCGGAGGTTCGAACCCCCGGACACTATGCCCTTAAACATTAAGGGGGTGGGGGTGAGTCGAGATATTCGAGGAACGACTAATTGAGAACTGGACCTGGAGGAGCGATCTACCCAAGTAACATGATTGTGGTACCAATGATTAATCTGAGTGGAGCGTGCAATGGAGATCAGCCCAAGCAGTGTATCGAAAAAATTTGCAGCAGATTCAATAATCAAGAATTGAAGTGCAGAGAAATAGTTCAGGACATAGCCCGGGGAGACTAATGTAATAAAAAGACCGAAGCATAAGCTGGTTGTAGACCTACTATTTCAAAATAATAATATATACACACACACACATATTTGGAACAAGTAATTATCCATGATCGCTCACACTGGGATTCGAACACCGCCCTCTCGGGTCACATGCCTCCACACTATATAGCCAATGACCTCTAGCTCAAGTGGCTAGTGTGGAGGCATATATATATATATATATATATATATAGATGGCCACACAGAGGAAGGAGGGAGCCCCCCTGCTCGCTACACCGCCCCCCCACCTCGCGGTCTGGTGGCTTGGTTGGCCGGTCGGCCTCTTCGGTCCGGCTGCGCCCCTAGGCATCTTCTTCCCCCTCGGAGGCCCTCTCCTCCCCCGGATGGCCGGGCTCCGCCTGGCCCACCCCCCAGTGGGGGTTCCCCCCCTCGCCTGCTTTCTGCCGTACGACATCCCCCCTATCTCCTCCCCCCCACCCCCCTCGGCGCTGCCGTCATCCTCGGCGGCATCGGCGCCACCGGGCTCGGCCCGGTCCTCCATCGCCGGCTGCTGTTCCGCTTGGAGAGCCTCCCCCCGTCCCGACGCCCCCTCCTCCAGTCGCTCCTCTTGCTGCGCCGCCGCCGCCGCCCCCCTCCAAGGCAGCGTCCGCCTTCCTCTCTACAATGGCCCCCTGCTCCCTCGGCAGGGTCCGCCTCGCGCCTCCCAGCCACCACCCCTCCCCCCGGCGGCTCCGGAGTGGCCCTCTTCCCAGCCACCGCCTTCCCGTCGTCAGTGGTCTCCCCCCCCCCCCGCGAGTTGCGAGCCGGTCCTCGTGCTGCGGCCTTCGGAGAGCGCGACCTCCCCCTCGGCGTCGGCCGGTCGAGCGCCGTCGCCCCCGTCGTCCTTCCCTCGCGACACTCTCCCCCCCCACCTCCGGCCTCCGGCGCTCCATCCGCCGCATGCTGGAGGGCCCTCCCCCTCGCCGGTGGTAGGCCCCTCCTACCGTCCACCCGGAGGCCGAGCCCCCGCTCCCTCCTCCCTCCCCTCAACCCCCCCCGCTCACCGCAGCGCCCGGCCAGCTGCCGCCGTCGCTTCGCTGTGCCCCTCCGTCTCCCCCGTCCCCGTCCCCCTTTGTCTCCCCCGTCTCCCCTTCGTCCCGTCTCCGTCCGCGCCACTCCGGGCTAGCCTCCCTCGCCGGAGCCCACCGGCTCCGGGCGGCGCGCCGGGGGGGGGGGGGGGGGCCCGAGGCTCCCTCGAGCTGAGCGCCCCCCCCTCGGGCAGAGCAACCCCCCCTCGGGCTGTGTGCCCACACCCCCCCCATCGGGCTGAGTGCCCTCGGGCAGTGCTCCTGCTCCATCGGGCAGTGTGCCCCCACCCCCATCGGGCTGAGAGTCCACGTTTTTTCAAAATTTCAAAATTT